>FYEV01001776.1:97233-114060 GCA_900188565.1 Geosmithia flava
ATATAAACATACCCAGTCCATCTTCGAAGCGCTTCTTGACGAGGGGGTCGTTGATGTCGGCGAGAATCTTGAGCTCGTCGACGTGGCGACGCAGACTGGCCAGCTTGGTATCCTTCATGTACTGTCCACCCTTGACGAGGGAAGCATCGCGAGCCTCGAGCCAGGCAATCTTGGCCGTCTCGTCACGGATGCGCTGCAGCTTGTCCTGACGGTCTGCGGCCAGGATCCTGCGTGCCTCCTGGAAGGCCTGGTAGGGTAGCTGCTCAAAGGGGAGGGAGTCGGTGGTGGTGCGCATGGCGACGCGACGTCTGCGGGAGCCAATGGGCATCTGGCCAGCCTTGATGAGGGCATCCTCGAATTCGGGCAGGACAGTATCCGGGTTCTGATCCAGCGGCGATGAAGAAGAAGACGTCGTCGTCTGCTGGGCATCGGTCGTGGTGGTCGCTGATGACCAGGAGGTCATTGTCGTGGAAAAGGGTCGGGCGAGACCTTGCTGTGCCGGTCGGTGGCAAAGCTGCCTCACCAGTGGCCTGGCGACAGAGTGACACCTCGACATGATGGTGGACGCGGGGGATACCAAAAGACGAGATGGATTTGGAGGTTTTGGTGTGCAAAGGAGAACCGGGATGGGGACACAACTACCACGCGAAGAAAAAAAGTCGAGTACTAGTGATTTGATGTCCCTTTTTTTGGGGGGTGGTGGAGATCCACTTTTCTGTTTTCCCGGCCCGGTGGATGGTTGCCTTTTCCCCTGCTGCATGGTTTTCGACTCTCCTGCAAAACTCGCGACAACGGAGACCTTCAATTCCACCTTTCCCACCTATAACCACGATAATCCAATCAGCCATTCCGACAAAATGGCTGCCCGAGGAGTTGGAAATCTCACCGAGGCCATGAGCTCGCTCAGGATAGCGGCTAGGGTATGAGATGATGACGCCTCCTGGCAGACACAAGGAGATGGCAATCTAGCTGACCACGTGTGTAGGCCTCGCATCCTTCCAAGACGTTTGCGCGGACAATGGCCACCGAGGCCCCGACGAGCCAGATCACCAGGACGGCAGACATGCAAAAGATTATGCAGTCATGGAACCCAGGTGTGTTTTTCCTCATCCCCCCAACAAGGCCAAGGGTTGGAGGGAAGTCGATTGACTGACGAAAACCCACCACACACAGCATCCTCCGTCCCCGTCACCATCCACAGCTTCCCCTGGCTCGAGCCCAAGACGCTGGAGCAGTGGTCCGTCGAACACCTGTACCTCCCTCTGCGCCGGGATCTCCTCCACATGGCGGTCGTGTACGAGGGAGACAGCACCCGACTGGGCACGGCCTCGACCAAGACGCGATACGACGTGCACGGCTCGCACCGCAAGGTGCACGCGCAAAAGGGATCCGGCCGCGCCCGTGCGGGCACCAAGCAGAGTCCCATTCGTCGCGGCGGTGGAAAGACGTTCGGTCCGCACCCCCGCGACTTCGGCACCAAGCTCAACCGCAAGGTGTACGACAAGGCGTGGCGTACCGCCCTGAGCTACCGCTACCGCAGGGGCGAGCTTCTCGTCTGCGAGGATGGCATGGACCTCGTCATGCCCGCCGACTTCGATCTCGTCGCCGACAAGTTCCTCAAGGATGGCCTGCGCGAGACCTACATGGCCAAGTACATGACTGGCGTGCTGGGTGATCTCGGTCTCGGAAAGGCTGATGGACGTACCCTCTTCGTGACGGGTGACAGGCGCCAGAGGCTGTTTGAGGCCATGGAGCAGGTCCCCTGGGAGGGTAGGGCGCTCGACCTCGAGGACGTCGATATCAAGGATCTGCTCGAGGATGGCAAGGTCATCTTGGAACGCTCGGCGCTCGAGGAGATGATTGAGCAGCACCAGAGTGATCTTGTCAGCAAGATTCTCGTCAGTGGATTCACTCCTGGTCCTCAGAGCGGCCAGAAAGTTCTGGGTGCGTAGGAGGAGCGCAGAGACGGGGAAAGAGGGGTGTGTGTCATGTAACAAAACGGCTTGTAAATCTAGCAAAATTCCATGTATAATTTTATCTATACTTTTATTCTCTACCATAGGGCGCGAACTTCTTCCAATGGGTTCGCGAGTTACTCATGCATGTAAAAGTGATATTAAGGGTATACATTGAAGTCTATGTCTATGTAGTAATAATAGTATACAAGAAAAGATGACATGTTGATATTTTTACAAAGCGCCTCCCACCATCTTGACAATCCACATGGCAACACGCACATGCAGTCCGACTCTCCGATCGTTCCTGGAAAAGTCGTCCTGCGTGACAGGCTTAGCATGCTCCTGCAGCCACAGCTGCTCCTGGCCCAGCCTGGTCTTGAGACCCTCGTCACGCGTGACGATGAGCGTGCCAGCCTCTAGATCGTGCGTGTAGCTACGACGAGTGTAGTTCGAGCTTCCGACGAGGGAGATAGCAGGGTCAGTATCGCCGGGCAGCGTGATCCACAGACCCTTGGCGTGGTATGTCCACCCTTCTGGCTGGCCGGCGGTGCCATTGCGCCACTCCTTGAGGGAGATATCAGACTGCTTCCCGTGGCCCTGGACGGCAGTGAGGAAGCGACGTGCCAGTAGGACGTATGCGTCTGGCAGCATACCAGACACACCGGGGGAGCGGTAGAAACCGTTTGCCTCGGGGGCGGCGGTGATGACCGTGTTGGTGCGGGCCGAAGACGCCGTCTCCAGGAGGAGCTTGGTCAGGGACGGAGCAGGGTTGAAGTAGCCCGCTGTGAAGGTCCACGAGGAGTCGCGGTAGGCAGGAGACGCGAGCGTCTTGAGGACGTGTGTGACGGCGGGAAGCTCTGTCGACACATTGGGCTTCATGACCTGCGATAGCTGGGCCATCATGTACACGGTCGTGTTGGAGTCGGACGTGCGCTCAGAGGACAGACGGTTGACGGGTTCGGCTTTCGGCAGGATGAGAGGCGTAAGCACGGCAGTCGTGTCCTTGACAAACGACTCGGGCTTCTCGAGCGGAGACGGCGCCGAGTTGGACTGCGGCCACGCGAGGGTGAAGCCGGCCTCGTCGTCCTTGGCCGGCTGCACGAGGAAGCTGAAGCTGCTGACGGCCTGGTGGATGCGCCAAAAGTGCTCTGTCACGGCAGCCGACGAGAAGAGGTGATATCGGTCCTGGCGGTTGGTGAAGTAGTCTGATGACAGGTTTGCACTATCGTAACGTTAGTCCTAGCGCCCAAACAAAGACAGAGAGGGGAAAACATACCCAGACATGATGATCTCGTCATCAACGCCGTACAGCTTCATATGCTGCAACCCCCATCCCTCATTGATCCTCTGGGGCACCACCTGCTTGCGCAACCCCGTCAGGTTAGGCGTATGGTACATGCGCACCTCGACGCGGTCGTCTCCAAACTCCTCTACCAACGGGGCGAGCAGCGAAGCACACGAAGGCCGGGGCGCCTCACGCGTTCCCCTCAGCGCATCCGTCAGCACGTTCAGCTTGAGCTGCGGGTTGGCGCGTAGGGCGTCGCGCAGCGTTTCGATAAGCTCGCCCTCGGTCTTTCCAACGTATAGTGTCGAGAGGAAGATGCGGTGCTTGGCATTTCGTATGCGGTCCTAAAGGGGGGGAAGCAACGGGGTTAGTCCTGTGAATATTCTCCTTGATTTCTGGAGAGCAAAAGGGAAAATGAATGTACCTTGAGCGTCTCGTAAAATTCTGCAGGCGTCCTGATGATCTGAATCTGGTCACCGCGAATGTCGAATCGGGGAGCGATGCGATCCAGCTCATTGACAAACGGGGCCAGAGCTCCAGCCGCGCCGCTACCTGGTCCTGAGCTCGCAGCTGGTGACGATGCTGAAGCTCCTCCTGCTTGTCCGCTGTACTGACGCCGGCGACAGCACTGCCATCGTATCGAGGGTGGTGGGATGGATCCCCGTGTGCTGGATCGAGAGCCTCGTGCGGCGACGGAACGGGGGCATACCCTCGCCAACATTGCGCCCGCGTGCTTCCGAGGGAATTTGGTGCTGGGGAATCTGCGGGTTGGATTCCAGCTTCAGAATGATGCATCCGTGCATTCGCTGGGAGCTAAGAAAGTTGTCGGTAGTTCAATGTCCCGAGGTGCAGGTATTTACCCGGAGTTCTCCCGTCCCTGCGGCATGATGCTCGTCACCACCAACTTGCTTGCCGCCTCCTCCTCCTCCTTCAACTTCCTGCATCCCGTCAATTGTTCAGAGCTGCAGACGGTCAATTCCTCGAATATCCCGCCACCATGTCGACAATTACACGAACGATCCGTAACCTGCGTCAGGTCGGATTCAAGGTACTACTACTCCCCTCCGCCCCAATCCCCGCTCTAACTTTCACTGAGATGCTAACCCCGGATTATTACAGGACTACATAATGCAGATGGTGGTATGTCTAGACAACAACATTTTCTATCCCGTCCCCCAAGGTGCCAGATACTAATCCACTGCAATCCTCGCCATTGACCAACAGTACATTGGTATGCATATTCTCCCCCGCCTCTACTTGCCAGAGGCTGGTCATTTGGCTAACTGATCGCTGCACAGGTGACACCAAAGCCGGAACCCTTATCGGCACCGACCGTGCCGGAAACAAGTACTTTGAGAACAACGAGGAACTCCCCCTTCGCACCCGCTGGGTCGAGTACGCCAAGCACGACTACGACGCTGCCCAGATCGAGCCCGGTTGGCACGGATGGATCAGCTACATGGTTGACAAGCCGCCCGGTCAGGACGCCCTCATCACGCCTGGCACTCGCCACTTCGAACCTGCTGTCGCCAAGCCCAACTATACTCAGACGGCTGGTGCTTTCAAGACATACAGCACGTAAGTAGTTTTTACTTCTTCGTCCCAGAACCGAGTCAAAGTTGCTAACAGAGATGATGATTGCAGGACCAAGCCCAAGTTTGCCGCCTGGGAGCCTGTGGCTGCGCCGCGAACTTAGAGTATCAAGGGAGAATCAGAGTGTAGACGAGGAGAATCAACTGGCGCAATGCTCTTGTGTGTATATATGCGATACAATCGAGAACCAATTCTTGACTACCCCCATGCGTTGAGCGATATTCAAAATGGCGTGACAATGTTTATCCCTCTTTAACCGAGTTAATCCAAGATGGCATGCTTGCGATAACCAATGAAACTGAATGCACACAGCAGAAAACAACAATACATCAAATGCAAATATCAAATCACAACGGCCAACTACTTCTTCTCCTCTACTGCCCTCTTGATCGCTGTGGAAAACGTCAGTTTGGTGGTTATACCATCAAAATCTGGGGGTGGACAAACCTTCGCACGAAATCTTGGCGTCGCCGAATAACATGCGCGCATTTGACATGTAAAACATGGGATTGGGTACGTCGGCTGGGGTTGGTGGCCCACGGGTTAGTTTTCTGGTCCACATTTTCGCTTCTTCCCCAGGGGGAGAAAAAGACGGGGATAATGGGGTTGATAATTTCAAGCATCACTCACCATATCCACTACCAAGGCTCCGCTTCATCACAACAACCTGCTTGGCCTTCCAAGCGTGCAAAACGGGCATGCCCTCAATTGCACTGCCCTTTTCCAGAGCGATAGGGTTGACCGTGTCGTTGGCGCCAATGACGACGGCAAGGTCCGTTTCGGGGAAATCGTCGTTGATCTCGTCCATCTCGAGCACAATGTCATACGGCACACTGGCCTCAGCGAGGAGAACGTTGCACTGACCGGGCATGCGGCCCGCAACGGGGTGAATGGCGAAGCGCACGTTGATACCCTTGGCCCGGAGCATCTCGACAATGTTGGAGATGGCGTACTGTGCCTTGGCCACCGCCATTCCATAGCCGACGATGAAGATGACAGACTCCGAGCCGAGCAGCGAGTCTGCTAGTTCTTCCGCAGAAGTCTTCGTCACCTCTCCCTGAGGCTTGTACTCCTGCACTGCTGTCGGAGCAGTCGCACCACCAAAGATGACGTTTGTCAACGACCGATTCATGGCGACGCACATGATGTACGACAGGATGGATCCTGAGACGCCAATCAAGGCGCCCACAGACGTCAGTAGGGGATTGTCCAGCATGAACCCTTCTGCCACCAAGGCAAACCCGCTGTACGCATTGAGCACGGTGATGACGACAGCTGGTAACGGTCAATTAGTACACGGCATGTATACTCGTCCTGGCATAGTGACTTACGCATATCTGCGCCTCCGATGGCGGCCGTTGTGGTGTAGCCCTTGATGAAGCTCATCAAGGTATTCGCCGCAAGGGCACCCGCCGCAATCAGGGGGCTGCCGGGAGCCATGGTGATGAAGGCGCCCATTGTCGCCGCATTTGCCGTCAGCAGGCCACCGTTGATGTAGTGCTTGCCTGGTATAACAGCCGGACGAGACTTCATTCTTCCTGCCAGTTTCAAAAAGGCAACAATCGAGCCGGTAAAGGTAATGCCGCCTACAAAAGGTCAGTAACGCAAACGAGACCTGCAAACAATTCATAGCATAAAGCAGGGCCACTTACCAATGAGGACCCCCATGTAAGCCGTCACCATGTGCAGAGTCGAGAGGTCAGATACGTGGCCCATGACACTTCCAATGCTGGTCATGACTGCGGCAAGACCAACGACGGAGTGCAAGGCCGCGACTGTCTGCGGGAGATCGGTAGGCGTGATACGTCTGCCAATGAGAAATCCTATAGTGTCGAGTGGTTAGTTCTTCAACTCATCCAACGTTTTCTCGGATGTACTTACCGGCCAAAGTTCCAATGGAAGCCAGGGCGCCAAACTGGGTCAGAACCTCGGGTGAAAAGCCAGCAGCAAGAAGACTAGCCAGCACACCAGATCCGACGCCGAGCATTCCCAGCATATTTCCCATACGGGCCGTGGCTTGGGTTGCGAGACCACTCAGAGATCCAATGCAAAGTAGAGAGCTGACTAGGTATCCAGCTTGGACCAAACCAGCAGACCCAGTGCTGGCAGCAACGAGAAAGCCGCCTCCAAAAAGAGTAGCGGGGGCTGCATACAACCATGGATATTCGGGAGGGTCGGTTGCACCTAGAATATTACTATTAGCATGCCAGGACGTCTTGGTTTAGGGCAGTACTCACGCTTAAACATGTCGAGCATGCGCTTGGTAACTACAAAACCTCCTCCAACATTGACAAACGCCAGAAGGACACTAAGAGCACCGAATGTTTGTGGGATAGTCTCAGGCACGTAGCCCCCGCCAAGGATGAAGAGGCCGCCAATACCCACCATTCCCGAGATGGCATTCGTCACGCTCATGAGGGGGGAATGGAGCGCTGGTGTGACTCCCCATACAACACGGTAGCCGATGAGACTGGCTAGAGCAAAGGTAAAGGCATTCCCCATGAACAGGGGGCTCGTCAGCTTCCCCAGACTCAATGCAGAGACCATTCCACCTGTGACGGCAGTGACTTCTCGGGTCTTCTTCTGCCACGGCGTGAGCTCCTTGACTTCTACCTTGGCCTCGGCTGTTGCAGGCTTCGCGGGGGCCGGAGGGGGTGCTGGTCGAGGAGCAGGTGGGAGGATGTCCCCATCCTGAGTGACGATGGCTCCGCGCACGACTTCATCACTCAGGTCGATGCCAAACTCCTTTTCCTTGGGAGCCATAGACAGGAGGAACTTGGTGATGTTGTTGGAGTAAAGTGTTGAGGACTGGGTAGGAAGTCGAGACGGGAAGTCGGTATAGCCTGGGCTGTTGTCAGAAAGGAATATGCTTTAGGGGTTTCGTCGATCGACATACCAATGATCTTGACATCGTTGTAAGTTGCAAGTTCATTCTTGACCGTAGCCTCACAGTTGCCTCCAGCTTCGGCAGCCAGGTCAACGACAACGCTTCCAGGTTTCATGACGTCGAGGGCCTCTTTCTTGATGAGCTTCGGTGCAGGTTTTCCAGGGATGAGGGCCGTGGTGATGATGATGTCTACGTCCTTTGCCTGGTCCTTGAAGAGCTTCATCTCGGCATCGATGAATTCCTTGCTCATCTCTTTGGCATAGCCTCCGGTTCCGGAGCCGTCTTCCTTCAGATCAACCTCGACAAACTCAGCCCCAAGAGACTCGATCTGCTCACGAGTAGCTGGGCGGGTGTCAAAGCCACGAACGACTGCGCCGAGGCGTCGAGCCGTGGCAATAGCACTAAGACCGGCAACACCAGCACCAATGACAAGAACTTTGCTGGGGGGGATCTTCCCTGCAGCAGTAACCTGGCCGGTGAGGAATCGACCATAGATGTTGGAGGCCTCGAGAACGGCCTTGTATCCGGCAATATTGGCCATGGAGCTGAGAGCATCGAATACCTGAGCACGAGAGATACGTGGGATCATGTCCATGGCAAAAATTGTAGCGCCCTTGGCCGCAATAGCATCAACCAGCTCCATGTTCTGCACTGGCTGAACAAACGAGATGATTGTCTGACCGGAGCGGATAGATTTGATCTCATCCTGAGCCGGGCTGCGCACCTTGAGCACAATGTTGGACTCGGTCCAGACATTGTCGGCGCTGTCTACGAGCGTCGCACCAGCAGCAGTGTAGGACTCGTCTGTGAAGTCGGCAGGACTTCCGGCACCTCTCTGAACAAGAACTTTGCCAAACCCTTTCTTACGGAGAAGGGCGACATTGGTAGGGGTCAAAGACACACGTCGTTCGCCGGAAAAGACCTCTGTGGGAACACCTATAGTGAGGTCCTGGTAGGGCTTGGTCGGTGGCACGGGTGCAGTCGACTCGGTGGCATATGTCCTAAGTACCGAAGAAGGACGAGCGGTGACTGGAGTCTGCTGTGGAAGAGCGATGGGTGGGATGGCCGCAGGAACCAGTTTCTGTCGTGTGCTGTGCCGTCGACAGCCCGTGACATTGAGAAATGGCTTCCGGGACTCTACCAAGGCAGGTGTGTTAGTGAATATCTGACAGCGTGTGTAACCTCATTGGATAACTCATTGAACCGTATGAACTCACTGCTGGCTGCACGTCCTACATACTGAGCCCAAGAGAGCTCAATGGCCAAGGGCCTAGGGAAAGTCGGCGCCATGTCTGACAGACGGCGTCATGGACGGTAGCACACCGGTCTATCTTCCAGGAATGAGGGACCAGTAGCAGCAAAGATCCCGCTACTGCAGGTATCCAGGTCCCAAGTGTCCAAGCGTGTATGTGTGTATACCAAAGGTTGGAGAATACAGTTCGTGATTAATGCAGAAGCAAAGTAACAGTGGTGTTCAGAGTGCGATCCAACGGGCAGTCTAGAACTAGAGATCAAGGACGCGGCACGCAGGATGACGACAATTCCCAACACACATTCAAGTTGACTCCAACGAGAGTCGAGCGGGAAGTAAGCCCATGAGAGTATGGCGTATTGTGCTTAAGAGAATGGAGGGGCGGGGGGAGAGTGAGGAGAAGGGAGGGGGGGGAGGACTCGTATGAGAAAGCGAGTGAGAGAAGAGGGGGAATCGGGTGTCTTGGTCGTCCCGATGACGCTTGATCGTCTTGGGTGTCAATGGTAGCAACTCAATGTGCCTACCAACAGAGATGGGAGGGATAACGACCGGCGGAGAGCAGGGATGGAGTACATGAGTACACCCGAGAAATGATGGTGCTGCGGGGAAGCATCAACTTGCATGGGAAAAGCTGGGGTAACAGATGTACGGGATAATGTTGTAACGGGGAAAGTATCTTGTCTTATTACGACGTCACTCGCACTGGTCAATCACACGACGAAACCGTCCAAAGGTACTGGGCATGTGCCAAGGTAGTTCCTTCCCAAGATTGAAGAGGGGTTGGTATACACTTTATTTGTCACACCTATTCAGGCTCTAAACAGCCGTAATAAAACAAGACTGTTTGTATAATTAGCACTAGATAAACAGAATGTCCTGTATATTTAACTAGAGAGTGTAGATGCTATTATACGAGTGCCATCTTTCCTAGCTTGCTTCTTTGAGCTGTACTCATTAATACCCTGCCTGGTCCGGCCTACCCTGAAAGAGGTCTCGAAGATTAAGAACACTCGGGAACGATCACAGATTGCTTGGTCGGGGTGTTCAATTGAATACTTATTGTAGTTTTTTTTTTCTTTTTCTTTTTCTTTTTCTTTTTCCAAAAATTCCCATTATAGAATTCGATTGATAAATAGTAGCGTTTGTAAAGCTACCAGCGATCATCCGCTTGTACGAGATGCTGTAAATACCACATCTATTTACAAATAGCACTCCACACCATCTACCTTTCTAGAAACACTTTTAAGATGTACGCAACTTCTTCCTATTTTCTGTAAACAAGTATAACAAAAGACAATTTCAAGTTGGCATTTAGAAATCAATAGAAAAAAGCCTTGTTGAATCTGGTATCACCAATTACACACTCGTACTTCCCTAAAACCCCCGAGGCGGAAGACGGCCGTCAGCACTTGACCATGTATTACGATAACAGCAAAGAGGCAGCCCCACTGAAAAAGCTGCCCCTCCATTTGACGTCTGAATCCCACATTGCCCCTCGGCCGATGCCGCAAACACATCTGCATCGATCCATCTCATATTTGATTTCACGCCTCTCATCAATCCACAGTGTGAGCAAAGACTCCAAAAAGATTCAGCCCGCCCTTTTCTTCTCTCCCTTCCCCTCACCAATCTCACATCGACCATCATGACTTCGACAGAGCCCAAGGTCATCAAGGTGGGCTCGCGGGAGTCGCCGTTGGCCATGGCCCAGACGGAAATCGTCGTCAAGCTTCTCAAGGAGGCATCGCCCGACACGTCCTTCACCATCCACGGCATGACGACGACGGGTGACCGGGACCAGAAGACGGCCCTGTACAACTTTGGCGGCAAGGGTCTGTGGACGTCGCAGCTGGAGGAGAAGCTGGCGACCAAGGAGCTGGATATCGTGGTGCACTCGCTCAAGGACATGCCCACCAGCCTCCCCGACGGATGCGTCCTGGGCGCCATCACCGACAGGGAGGACCCGCGCGACGTCCTCGTCATCAAGAAGCAGCTCATCGACGGTAAAGGGTACAAGAGCCTTGCCGACCTTCCCGACGGCAGTGTGATTGGCACCAGCAGCATCCGTCGCATGGCCCAGCTGCGTCGCCGCTACCCTGGTCTCAAGTTCAAAGACCACCGCGGCAACATCCAGACGCGTCTGCGCAAGCTCGAGGAGGACCCGGAGCTGTCGGGGACCATCCTTGCCGCCGCCGGTCTCCAGCGCATGAGCCTCGACGCTCATATCTCTCAGTTCCTCCACTTTGACAACGGAGGTATCCTGCACGCTGTGGGACAGGGAGCCCTCGGTGTCGAGTGCAGGGATGGCGACACTCCTGTTCTCGAGATGCTGGACAAGCTTCAGGACCCCCAGACGGCATTGGCCTGCATTGCTGAGCGCAGCGTCATGAGGTTCCTCGAGGGTGGGTGCAGCGTCCCCATCGGTGTCGAGACCAGCTGGGTCGACGGCAAGCTGCGCCTGAGGGCTACTGTTGTCAATGTCGAGGGCACCGAGGCCGTTGATGCGGACGTCACCGAGGCGATCACTACGACTGAGGAGGCTGATGCATACGGAAAGCGTGTTGCTACGGACCTTGTCGCCCGTGGTGCTGACAAGATTCTCGCATCTATCACTCCTAACAAGCCTTAAGAGGCCGGCTTGGAGTCTCATCTTCTCCCTTTTTTTTTTTTTGTTCTGCATTCAAAAGATGCTTGTTTGCTACACGCAAGGCGACGAATCCAGCTACGCCACTGTTGCTCATAGAGAATGGAGAAGAGGGGAACTGATGTAGATATTCACGGAAGGGAGATACTCGCAGAGGAAGAGATATTCACAAAGGACCATAGTCTATGAGAAATGAATTGAATTGCATGCAGCTGATGAAACCCGCGATTGCTAAAAAATCTCCAAATGATACGCCATTCTGGTTTGTACTGGACCACTACCACACCGATTGTGGTAGATTCGGCGACTATACATGTACACCAAAAAAATCAAACAAAACCAGCCTTCAGGTTGAACTGTCACATTTGCCAACATCTAAATCTTGCCAACAGGATATGCGACCTGTGATATTTTTTCTTTCTTTTTTTGTATATCTCCATCCCTCTTATTATAAATTTCGTTGGGTTGAAAGGAATAAACGCTTCGTAGTCGGAGGGGAAGGGGGCGAGGAATTTAGTCGTCGTGGGTGGCGTAGGCCTTGTAGGCGTCAGCGTCCATGAGGGTGTCAATCTGCTTGACAGACTCCTCGTCGACCTCGACCTTTGCGATCCAGCCACCACCGTTGCTGTCGTCCTCGGGAACCTGGTTGATGATGGAAGGCTTCTCCTCGAGGTTGGCGTTGACGGCCGTCACCTTGCACTTGACGGGCGAGTTGATGTCGCTGGCTGACTTGACCGACTCGACGGCGCCGATGGAGTCACCCTGGTCGATCCAGTCGCCAGTCACCTCGGGGAGGTCGACGTAGACGACGTCACCGAGCTGCTCGGACGCGTACTCGGAGATGCCCACGACGGCCGTCTTGTGGTCGGCAGAGAGGTCGACCCACTCGTGGTCCTTGGTGTACATCTTGGCAAAGACTGTACGGGGTCAGTCAGTACGTCGTCCAATTCAATTCATCAATTCAATTCATCGTCTCCCATGGCTCCTTTCTGGAGCCAATTGGACGTGATAGGGACACAGAAGGAGAGGATGTTACCGTTCTTGGTGGTGGAAAAGGACCGGAGGGACATGCGGGTGGCAGCCGGGGCGGTGGCACGGGCAGTCATGCGCAGAGCCGCGGGCCTGGCAATGTTGAGGGTGCGGGCGATGGAGGCCATTGCTGCGGTTGTGTTACGGCGAGGAGAAGGGAGTTCTGGAAGGGCGGCGGCGACAGCGACGACGACGACGACGACGACAGCAACTTGCGGGTGAGGTCTGAGGAGGGGAATTTAAGGTGTGCAGGTCGGAAGTTGTCGTCGTTGATCGCAATGGGCCCAAACCATAGGCACTATGGGCTGATAACCGTGCTTAGTCATCGGACAGATACCGAAAGCTCGGGTGTGAGCCGACGAGGTGCCCGTATCTATGCGCACTCGTACGGAGTACAGGCATGGGCCCATGGGGTACAGCACGGGATTTCGGTGCTTTACTCCGTCCTCGTACGTCTACGGCACATGTATTACGGCGTGTGATGATGGCTAGTTCCGATGCTGGCCGCAGGTGAAAAGATGGGGTAGTAAGTGGTGCTGGCATTATCTCTTAGTATTGTTGATGGATCTTGTTATCAGCTGTTGTGGGAGAGATATGGACGACAATAAGAAGGGGTCCGACCTCGCAAGACATCTGACATGGAGGCTATTACTACTTTTTATTTTTGAGTTATTACTACTACTATTATTATACCCAGTGTCCCAGATTGACGGGTTGACATCAATGTCCACGAGTACGGCACGAGACTCAACAGCCATAACGAGGTAACGGCCAGGGACGAGTGGTTGTTGCACAGAAATATGCTCTCAAACATAAACCTCCTTCCGAGATGCACATGTACACGTTAGACGGGCAGCAATTCATATGTATCCAAACGGCTCTCTTCTGTTGGTTGTGGATGAGCGAGAGAAAGTAGAGAGAGGCAACGGGTGAGATGGAGGAGTGGGGGGGAGAGGAAAATCATGGGCAAACAAGATCCACCCATAGGTTCAGCTGTGGGCGAGTCATTGCCTCCATTTGGGGTAAGGCACGATCCAAGGCAGAAGCTGTTCAGCGGACGCAGGCACCAATGACGAAGCGATACGGGGAAGGGGAGCGCTGTAGGATTCTGGAGATGGAGTTTAGTGCAGGCTCGGCTCCAAGAGCGCTGAAATAAGCGCCCTACAGGCCATAAAGGGCTACTATACCGCTGTAGCCTATGGACATCATGCTGTATCACAGTATTACGAAGGGGACTGCAGGGCAGGTGCAGGTGGACTGCTGCTGCTGCTGCTCCATTCCCGCCAGCTGTACAGGTAATATTTGCCAATGCGGAACTCGTATCAATGGATGGGCCATACTGAAATCTTGCTACGAACCACCAGCATCTTTACTCGCGCTCTACTTGAGAAGCCACCCACAGATCTTGAAAGTAAACACTGGAAGGCCATACGACTAGCCTTGATTCCTAGTTGGCCCTCGACCGCGTCTCGACCTCTGCTCTTGTTAAATCCCACAAAACACACGTACACACACTCACACACACACGCACTACCCCCCTGTCGTTTCTGCTCCACTCCACATCTTGCCTATCCATCCCGTCATCACGCCCCTCCTCCCTGCCTTGCAACCTTTTGATCTGCTCTCAATTCCTCTCTGGGACCTTTCTCTCTCTCTCTCCAGCTCATCAAAGACATCACGTGGTAATCCCACGTAACACATTCGCAGAGGCACAACACCCTTTGACCATTACACACACACGCACACATACTCCCGTACATCTTTGGTTGGATTTCCCTTGTTTCCTCCCCGCACTTGGCCGCGCCTAGAAAACAGCCCGTCACCCTTGTGCAGCCAGGCCCTGCATTGCGGCTCCCCCCGTCGGCCAACCTTATGCATCGTCTGTCCTGATCTGGGCTCGTCCATCTTGTCCAGCTCCTCGTCTCTCGCTCCGAATCTACCAACCCCCCAGATACTACCTCGTGCCTCTTGACACTCTCCGCCCCCTCGACCGAGATCGAAACGTATCGAAACTTGCGGTATCTCCATCGAACAAGCCGAACAGGAAAAAAAAAAACCGGACCCTCTCAACCAGCTACACCTCCGATCCTGCGTAAGGCCCCAGGACGAAAAAGGGCCTTCCATCAAGAAGCCGACATGGATATGAACGGACCGCCCGAACCGCAGCCACCGCTGCTCCCGCAAGACGGCCACGATGATACCCTCGGCGGTCTGGATGGCACATCGCACATGGCACAGTCTGGCGGCGGTGCTGCTGCCCTCCACCACGGCTACAGCCAGTCCCTAGACCAGGAAGTGGCCTACACCAACAACCCCAGCTACGGTGTGGCTTCCCACGAGGGTAGCCCCCGCCCCGGGTCATCATCTCGTCCCGGCTCGTCGTCTCGCCCCGACTCATCCCACTACGTGACTCCTCCGCCGGCCTCGAGCGCCCCGTCCCTCTCCCGACCGGCCAGCAGCATGTCCAACCCGGTACAGTCATCATACGAACAGCAGCAGCAACAGCAACAGCAACAACAGCAGCAGCAACAACGACAGTCGGGTGGCGGTGCGAGTAGCAGTGACGCGGCGGCCAACGGTCGCAACCACGTGGTCATCAAGGTTGGAATGGTGGGTGATGCTCAGATCGGCAAGACGTCACTCATGGTCAAGTACGTCGAGGGGAGCTGGGACGAGGACTACATCCAGACGCTGGGCGTCAATTTCATGGAGAAGACGATTTCCATCCGCAACACGGAAATCACCTTTTCCATCTGGGATCTCGGTGGCCAGCGAGAGTTTGTCAACATGCTGCCCCTCGTCTGCAACGATGCCGTCGCCATCCTGTTCATGTTTGACCTCACCCGCAAGAGCACCCTCAACAGCATCAAGGAGTGGTACCGCCAGGGCAGGGGCTTCAACAAGACGGCCATTCCTATTCTTGTTGGTACAAAGTATGATCATTTTGTCAACTTTCCCCCGCAAGACCAGGAAGAGATTTCAAATCAGGTATGTTTCACTTTGTGTTTTTGCTCTCACATTTCTTTCCCTTGTCCCTGTTTCGTTCTAACAATCCTTCCTATCTTAGGCCCGCCGATTTGCCAAGGCCATGAGGGCAGCCCTGATATTCTCCAGCACCAGTCACAGTATCAATGTGCAAAAGGTAGAGACCATTCACCGACAGGACCCATATTTTGAGAATGATTGTATTCTGACAACGTTTAGATCTTCAAAATCGTGCTAGCAAAAGCATTCGACCTCAAGTGCACGATTCCCGAGATTGAAAAGGTGGGCGAGCCGCTGCTTCTATACCAGTCCTCGTGATAACAGAAGGGGTGAATTTTCCTTTCTTTTCTCATCCTTAATACGGTTGGCCGTCTGTGACAGTCAACTACTACTACGACTACTATTACTAGTACTATCCAGATGACCCTCCATCATGACTCTACTGCAAGAAAGGCCGAAAATAGAATCTTGCATTATACTGAGCATGACGACGGGGGGACTATCTTTTCTTTTGTACTCCAGACGGAATCATGGGTTTTTTGTCTTTTGCCCCCTTTTTTTTTCCATGTCTATCTTTCTTTGTTTCCTTCTTTCTCATCCTGTTCCTTTATTTCATTGTCAGGACGGACTTACGAGAAGATTAAGAAAGAAACGAGGGTCTACGCAGTTTTATTTTGCTCCTCTACCCCCTGCGGACGTTTTCAGGCGCGTTGGTTTGATTCATATTCTGTACCCAATACACAGCACACACACACACACACACACACATAGGACATATAGCTTGGCTTGATGCTAAGATTTCATAGGAGGAGGCATAGGGAAGAAAAGAAAAAAAAGAAGCATGCTGTATCGTAATCTACCATGTTTTTTTTCCTGGCTTACTTGCACGAGAATGGTCTACGATATACCTGAGTATTAGAAGGACAAAGAGTACGAGTAGTATATCACAGCGTGGATAACAAGCCAATGACATATCTTACTGTATTATGACGGAGCGTGAGTACTGATGTGTACAAGTAGAGCATTGCCGTGACATTGTTGTGAAACAGCGTCTTTTGAGGCCCCCAACTCATGCAGTTTATGCTGGTCTGTCAGTGCTTAGTAGCATGTTTCAGTATGTCTTTCCTGTCAAGCTCTGCATCATCAACTCTCATGCCTCTTCTTGATTCTACTATTCTTTTTTTTTTTTTTTTT
>FYEV01001776.1:114110-236043 GCA_900188565.1 Geosmithia flava
TTTTTTTGTTTTGTTTTTAAATAACTGTACTTGTTCATTACTGCATACAAGCGCTTTGTACTCCATATATACCTGTTGTACGGAGTATTACTGGTATTATGGAAAGGATTAATCGGTGTGGTGTATCTGTACTCCTGAGGTGGTACCCGTACCGTACTGTACTGTGCTGTACCGACCGTACTTTTGGAGTGGGCCTGGCCGCAGATCCCCAGTTCCACTCTTTTCCATGCCATTTCAAACGCAGGAACCGGGCCGTCCAGGTGTACGGAGTACAAGTACAGGCCAGTAATGCCTATGGAGTCCAGTGCTCTGACGACATTTCAGGGACACACTAAAACGAGAGAGGAAAAAAGTAAATACGGCCAAGGGTCACATCAAATCAAAGTAAAAGCACGGAGACAAAAGAGTCATGATGGTATTTCTTGTTCTATAGTATGATGAACCCACCCAAAGAAACAAAACCAAAAAACGAGGGAATAAGAAAAGAAAAGAGAACAAGTAATAAACGAAAGAAGAGAAAAACGCCAATCGCTCATCCTTAAAAAAAAAACACCGTCTTTCCCTCTCTTGGACGCAACGAAAAAGCAAAATAAAACAAGAAAAAACGCCATACAACACAGGGAAGACAAGAAACAGAAAGAAGAAGAAACAAAAAATCTTGTAAAAGACATCGCAGACCATTTTCTTGTCTTTCTTTCCCCAAATATGCTGATTGATGCAATTGTTATAAAGCACGAATGTTTTGTTGTTGTTTTTTATGGGCGTCTGGCTAAACGTGACTGAAAAGGACTCAAAGAGAATAAAATAAACGTCATCGACGGAGGGGTGAAGGGACCGTCGTGGTCATGGTGTTGTTCGTGTATATATATGTATGTGGTTGTTGTTATGGTGTGCGAGTTTGTCGTGGTGATGTGATGTCGTGGTTTGTGTGGGTCTTTAATGATGAGTGTCTGTCCAGATGGCGGCACCAAGAGGTTTGCTCACACCGAAACCGATACCGACGGCGGCACCGACGACGAGGACGACAATGAGGATCTTGGTGATGATGCGGTTGCGACGACTCATGCGCGCCATGCAGGTACAGCTGCGCTTCATCTTGGCCGACTTGGCCACCTGCTTCCAGTGGTCCTTGCCAGGCCACACCTGCTTGTCCGACTTGTCGAGGGCACGCTGCTGCTTCCTCTTGGAGCAGGGGTCCGTCTCGTCCACGTCCATGGCCTCAATGTCCGTCTCGAAGGGGTTGAGTTTGGGCGTCGACTCGCCGCTAGGTCGGGGCGTCCTGTCAAGGGGGTCGTAGGCTGTCGTCGTCCGCGATAGACCTACGCGCTCGGGCTGGGAGACGCCAGAGTCTACCGGTTGGAGGGTGACGCCTAGGCCTGTGATGGGGGAATGGGGCGGTGCCATTTTATCGGATGATGACATTTTGATTTGATTTGATTGTTCGGTTTGTCGTGTGTGTGCGTGTGTGTGTGGTGTCGAGAAGAAGGGCCCTTTTCGGGAGGACGACCTTTTGCAGGGGTCTGTCCTTTGGGCAACCACGAGGTCTATACTTTAGTATAGAATGGTTATATTTCTTCTGTAGAGGCAAAAAAAGAAGAAGAAAAAAGTCAGCTTGGATGAGGTCCGTGGGTAAGATTGTGATGATGGTACTAAGGAAAAGACAGGAATGCAGATGAGACTGCAACGAGAGGGTTCACATACCTAGTGGTTACCAGGTGGGCGCAAAGCTAAGGATTGAATGGTTCGATTTGGTTTCTTTCTTTCTTTTGTGTCTCGCAAGTCCCGCAAGAGCTTTCCGATCAGAAGGTGGTATTATCGGTGATTCGATGAGAGGGAGAGGAAAGAAGGGGGGTTTCTCTCGTCTCTTTGTCACGGGGAGGGTTGACAGAACTCTCGAGGTAGCGTTTCGGAAGGACGAAATGCGATTGAATAATAAGGAAAGAAAGAGGGGAAATGTCGAAGAAGAAAAGACGAAGAGGAGAATCAAGAATGACGGTCGCTTGCACGTGTTTGTATCTTTCGGTCGGCGAGTGTTTTTCTCTTCGAGTTCTTTCTTTTTTTTTCTTCTTGTCTGTCGTGATACCTCTCTTCGTTGTGGAGGGTAAAAAAGGCGCTGAAACAAGGGAGCGAAGAGAAGATGTAGAAGTAGACAAAAAAAAAAAAAAGAAGGGAGTGGCGAGAAGTGAATAGTAGTAGTAGAGAAAACAAAGAAGCTGTTTAAGACCAAAGAGGTACTCGTGCAACAAGAAGAAGTAGAAGAAGAAGTAGAAGAAGAAAAGCCAAGAAAAGGAGGGTTTGGAAGATGGAGGAGGAAGTGGATGTGGAGGCGGAGCAGAGGGGGGTAATAATTGAAGGAGTACGGAGGAGGAGCCTGGAGGAGGAGCCTGGAGGAGGAGAGTCCTAGTACGAGTACTAGTAGCAGTGGCTCTAGTTTGGGTGAGTTGTCGTACTGTAGTCGTAAGGAGGAAAGAGACTTGGACCCTGGGAAGATACCTAGAGGGTAGAGGGTATTACTACGGGTACAAGTACTAGGTAGGTGCGCAAGAGCGATTGCGAAAAAGAAAAAAGAAAAAAAAGTCGTATAATATAATGAAGAGTGGTTCATACAAAAAAGCAGAGTATGGGTATACAGTAATATACAGCAATGACTGGATAACAAGAGGACCGACATTAACAAGGGGCATCAATGCAGGCAAAAAGTCTCTCTTTCTCAGTCTGTCTGTTCCTGGCACTATGCATTAGGGGGGAGGGGGCGAATACTGAGAGTGGGGAGGATTGTACTCGTAACGCTCTCTCTCGTATGTCTATGGGCCCTGCTTACTCGTAGTCCTACTGACATGGACAAGTGGTCCTATACCTGTATCTGTACTCGTAGTATGCAGCTATAGGCTATGCCTAGCAGCTATACTCCGTACATCCATTACACTGGATTAATGGCTAATGATGGACCAGAGCGGGGCAGCCGATGCCAAGGCTTCCCTTTTGACAGGTATTACGCCGTAATTTGGACTTGTGCACGGAGTACTTGGTACTTAGTGCTTTACTACTGGCAGGCCTCCAAGGGGGGGACAGCAGTTGGGGGCAATTGAGGAGATAATCATGTCATTTACTCCGTGCTTGTACTTGTATTATTACTCCTACAATCTATCCGTACGAGTATACGAATCCGAATCCTGACTGTCGTCTCATTCGCATCTTTGACTATTAATACTTTTCATTTTACTGTAGTAGTACTAGCTGTAGCTGTAGCTGTAGCGTAGCTGTACCTGTAGGTGAATACTCGGATTATTGCCGTAGCACGTGTATGAACCCTGTGCCTGTGCCTGTAGTTCTTTCCCTTTCAGAAGCAGCGTTCCTTCCCTTTTTTCCCTTCCAATAATAGTACGTAGAGTATTATTACGTCGTATTAATACTCACTCACATTTTTACTCTCCTCTCTCTCTCACTCTCACTTCAGGCCCCCACTGACCGCTTTACCCCTTTTGCGCATACGGTCAGCTGGTTTCTTTTCATTCTGTCTAGTACATACGATGGGTACTAAGAGAGGAAGATATCAATTTTCTGTCACTGCTACTGATACTACTACTACTACTACTACTACTACTATACTCGTAGATGGTAGCATCGTACGTGCACACACACACACACGCAGACTCCTGCACTAGCACCGTTCTCGAACACCACATCAAGATCCATCGCCCACAAACAGGGAAACAAGAGTAGATAGCGCAGCTTGGCACCTCGCACGGCAGAAACCTTCCTAGTCGGGCCCTTGCCATGTTACTCCCCTTTTGCGCTATCGTTTTCCCTTGCGAATACTCGGGCGTACTCCGTACAGGCACAGACAGGTGACAGAGTATTTTATCCGTATTAACCCCCGCTTCCTCTCCATCCCATTCCCAGCGGCAAAGAAGAGAGCTGATGCTTGTCCTTTTGCCCCCCCCCAACATCCCTGTCTTTTTGTTCCTCGCACGCTCGTACGAGTGCCGTCTATGGAGTATCGCCGATGGAGTCGGGTCTCTTACTCCGTGTTCCGTATTAATACTACATGCAATTACCCCGTAATAATATATCTGAACGTCCATACATTGACGAGTGGCGCCAAACGACCAACAGTTATTACAGACCACGAGTACAGATTACAGACTACAGAGATAGACAGAATCAGAGTCGCAATATCGACATGTATTATATCATTGTTTCGCCCCCTCCTCACCTCGTCTGTGATTGCTCGGATTGCACATCAGTGCTCGAGCTCAGAAATGCACAGACACTTGGCACAGCGCATACGTGATACAGAGACTCAGAGACTCTCTCAGTCTACAAGGAACCAATCAATCACTCATTCACCCACGTGCGCCCAGATACTGGCATAGTGGCCAGTGGCTGCCACCCACTGACTTTCTACTGACTTGACTCTTTGATTCTCCATCGACTTATGACTGTAATATCATCTCGAGATGAGAATACGAGTACAGGTAAACATGATATGAAACTCTGACTCTCTTTGCTCCTACCATTCTACTAGTCATTCTGCCAGTACTCGTAATTGTACCAGAAATTTTACCAGTAACCTTACGAGTAATATCCTCCTAGACTCTACGAGTAGTAATGTATCGTCCCCCGCCTGGTAGCGAGATGAAATGGCTAACAGTTCCAATGCCTCTCCTCATCTGTCGCACCTGCCTTGAATGATGACATTCATCTTGCCTCCTTCATGTCCCCGCGAAGAAGGAGCCATGGGTCCATCCCAGAGCACCTGCCAGCTCTCTGCCCAACTGACCCCTGGGGCACAGCATATTCTCTCGCCTGGCATAATGAGCACCGTCGTCCCAGCAGCACGGGGCGTGCAACCATGGCAGAATCGAGCACGGTCATCCCTATCCCTCATAACACTTTATTGATCGTAATGTAAACATTATCCCATCATCCATACTGCCGAATACTACGCCATCTCGTATCCTCCCACCACCATGCAAACCGATACCAACCCAGCGACAGACCACCTCGGGCAGACGAGCCAGTAGAGCCAGGCCGCAGCCCGTGATGCGAGGTCCAGCTTTTCGTGTTGTCCATGTGCCGGTTACGCTCGTGTGTCCGATCACGTCCGAAATCCCTATACGAGCGCCATTGCCAGAGCTGGCGGTCCTATACCAGCTGAGACGCCACCCGGAAACGATGGTTCCTTTACCGGTGGATGCTGGAGATGCATACTGTGCCTCCCATGTAATAATACGTCCCTCCTACACATACGAACACACACGGATACACATGGCGGTATATGCCCAATGGTAGCTGCAGCTGACCATTGATATACAGGCTACGGCTGTCTCCTTGCTGACTTGCAACGGAGATTCCGCCGCATGTACCATATCGACGGCACAGTCTATCTCGACTATGGCGAAGGATGTTGCTGTCCAAGCCTTGTCGTCACACGAATGGAGATTGAGGCAAACCGACGCCGGGCGCCGCGACACAGCCAGAGGACACACGATCAAGAGAACGGACAAGGGCACCGAGAGCCCGACACGGGTCGTAACCCTCGCCAAAACTTCGAGGGCTATAAGAGCCACTCGGCCATGAGCCTCCCCAGGGGGATCATCGATGCCAGTTCGTCGGAACAGAGCTCCCTGTCTGCTATTGATGAGGAGACCTCCGACCAAGGGAGCCATCACGAGGCATCGACCAGCGCCGCAACCGTGTCGGAAGAGTACGGCACCAAGGAGTGGAGGATACCTGTCCGGTCTGCCTTGTCGACGATCCCCGAGATGAGTCGCGAGTCATCCACTCTGACACTGGCCCTGCCAGGGCCCTCTCTCGAAATTGCTACTGCACACACCGACGATTCCCCGAAACGAGCTCAGGGCAGCCCAGAGAAACCCGACATAGAGCGACTGCAGGAAAAGTTGCGTGCTAAACTGCAGGAGAGCGAAAAGGAAGGGACAGACCGGCACCGCAGCAGCTCAGAGAGGCTCGACACGGAACAATCGCAGCCGCAACCGCAGGAAAAGGACAAGGACGACGACACCAAGTCGATGTCCGAGAGCATCAGGCAGCCGAAGCCTCTCCTGTGCATGGGTCAGAAGTAGTACGCGATGCATCCACTGAGAAAGCAACTGAGCGCCGATTGTATCACGGAGAACGACAACCGGTCCTTGTATGGCGAAGCGTCGACAGAACTCGACACGGGAGATGGCAGCGGCGGCCTAACACTCAAAGCACAGCCCATGTTCTCGGTAGACACGCATCAGCAATACGCTGGGGGACACCTCCAAGAACACTCGGGCCAGTCACTCGACGAATCCTCCAAGGTTGGCGGCAAAGGGTTTCTGAGAGAGCGCCTGCTCGAGCATGCCAAGCCCGGATCGATCAGATCGTGTCCAGTGGGAACCGGCGGCGGCGGCGTAGACGACACAATGGCCACAGACAGCTGCGATGAAGCCAGTTCTGCTTTGACGATGCCTTCGGGACCAGACTGGGGGAGCGGCATCGACGTTCAAGTAGACCATGAAACCAACAGTCCTGCAGGCGTAGATGCAGAGGCAGTTACAGAGACAGACGCAAATGCTGGTCCTGGGATAGAATGGGCGGCAGTGTCAGAGTCGCCGTGGACAGTAGACCAGTCGACGTCAGACCAGTCGACGTCAGACCAGGCGCCGTCGGTATAATGGCAAAGGGCTGGCTAGATGGGTCGCATTTGACTCAGACTGATTGCCACTGGTCATGGAGTCTTGGTGCATCGGGGACCTTTCAAGGCGGACTGGGGGGGAAGGCGATGGCGAACATGGTGGTCGGGAGGTTGGGAGGTCGCAGAATGGGTGTGGATGTGCAAGAGTACTGGGGCGAGTACAGGTATTGGAGCGAGTA
The DNA here is from genome assembly GCA_900188565.1 of Geosmithia flava. Taxonomy (NCBI): domain Eukaryota; kingdom Fungi; phylum Ascomycota; class Sordariomycetes; order Hypocreales; family Bionectriaceae; genus Geosmithia; species Geosmithia flava. The sequence goes on from FYEV01001776.1 coordinate 120,978, forward strand.
CGAGTACCAGCCGAGAGGGGAGAGGAGAGAGGGGGGCGTCAAAGGCGTCCAATGGCTCCTGGTGGGAAGCATAGATTAATGAATATTATATTACTGATTGTCTTGAGAGTGTGAAGTCATGATGGGCCCACGGGGTGAGAAGAGAGGTCGGGGAGCAGGAGCATAAGATGCGAGCTGCACCTCGACGTTTCACTGTCTGCACATGTCGTTTGGAGCCTGTAAAGCCGGGCAGGGCAGAACAAGGCAGAGAGAGAGAGGTACTACTAGTACTAGTAGTAGTAAGTGTAAAAAGTGTGGCAATGTTACTCTCGTATGTATTACTGTACCGTACCGTAGTACTGGTTGGAAACGCGCATGGTCCGGCCAGTACAGACCGACCAGTACGAGTACTTGTGCAGTGTGCAGTGTGATGGGTGATGGGTGATGGGGGTGATGAATGGGATGCCACGTCTGCAGCCGAGGTGAGAAACTTGGAAGCCAACAAGGAAAGTGATGGATCATGGTACTATCTGTATGATGTATCTACACTTGGTGCAGTGTAGAGTAGACCGATTGGGTGTGGGGGGATATCATGGACACTACTAGTTAGTAGTAAACTCCGCAGTATGATGATGCTATCTACTATGTCGTAGTACTAACAATATTGAAGGCAGTACTACTCCGTACTCTGTGCTCTGTAGACCATTGGCAGAGATTGGAAGCCTGGCTCTAAGAAAAAAAACCAAGTGGGGAACCAATAGATGGGAGAGAAACGAGGTCAAAGCGAGCTTGGCCTGGATTAAGAGAATGTAGGTCGTTACTTGATTGAAGAAGAAGAAGAGGGGGGTGGGAATTGGCCTGGCCGCATGAGACAGGGCCCTCTTTTTGGGGTCATGGAAAAGGTCGGGTGGGATGATAACTGTTACGAGTACGGAGTATGGCAAGAGGTAACGCGAGGGCAAGGTCAGTGGACGCGTAAAGTACCCAAGGGTGATGATGACATGGGTTGAGAGAACAGGACTCCATATATTAAAAGAAACGATGGAATACATTAGAGACAATGGGACATTCCATATCATGGTTGAAGTGTAGGGAGTCAAGGAAGTACGAGTTACTCGTATGCAAGTTATATGAATATGGGTACACAGAAAGTGAATCGTGCCGCCGTGGATTCGGACTGGCCTGCCCTTGCATGTGGCCATTGGCGAGACAGAAGAGCCCAAGGGGCAGTGCCAGTGCGTCACGAAGCGGTGAGTCTCTGTATCACAGAGTGAGTGCTTGCATGCATTGCATCTGTATAGAAGTCCGAGGACCTGGACATGTAATTAATTGTACGAGCCTCGAACCTCGAGTTCTTAGTAAAGAAAAAAGAAGAGTTAGGGCCTGAGAGAGGCTGGTTGGGCACAACGCACACACAAAAGGTAAAAAGAGGGCGCATGTAAAGCTACAAAGTGAGGAAAGTTAAATGGAAGAGAGAGAAATCTAGTACAATACGAGCCGAGATGCAATCCAAGATTCTACTCCAGATTTAGGTGGACTTCTTTAGCTAAAATGTTTGCCAGGTCTAGGCATTGATTACTCTCTAGACTCCAGACCTTGTGCAGCTTTCCCGTACATGGTCCACATAGCGTATGTACCTGTAATACTCCGTAGTGACCCCCCGGGCCCCCAGGCCCAGCCCAGGCAGCGCGTACTTGTACCCTCGTACAGCTAAAACTGACGCGCTGCCATTGGCTCTCGTCGCGAACTATATGAAATTTGCCCTTGCGCCTTTAAACCACCGCGGCGCGCGCCCAGGCAGGCCCAGGGGGCTTGTATGCCAATCAGACCAATTAAACTCGCGTGCTACAGGGCGCGTCCACATTCTACAGCCCTTTCAGTACAGTGACCTTCTACATGTATAGCGCCTTTTTTAGTGATCAGCTCAACCATCTACAGGCCATCTACAGTGGGGGGGGGGTTACCTACAAGCCTACAGCTAATACGAGTACACGCCCGTACATTCGTAAAATACTACTCCTGATCTCGCAGGTACAAACGACGCGCATGGCCTCGCTCCTTCCCTCCGACCTGTCTCAGCTCCTGCATTCCCTAATAGCGCTTCCATTGCCACCACCCCCTCCGTTCCTCTTCTCCCCCTCTTCTTCTTCCCATCTATCAATCCATTCATATTGTTTCTCTCCCCTCACTTCTCTCACCCTCTCCCTCTCTTTCTTTTATTCAATTATTGCTCCCGTAAACCATTGAAATCATCCTCCTTCTAAACAATCTCTGATTCTCTCTCTCCCTCTCGTGTGTTTATTGTGGACCAATACCTTTTTTTTTTAAACTTTCACCTTTGGGAGCGTGTCACGGGTGACAAACAACCAGGGGAAAAGAAAAATAAAGGAACACACAAACTCACACTTTTCTTCCTTTTTAACTCGATCTTCTCATCTTCGAAATTGTCATCATCCGTACCCAGCACAAGCTTCGCTTCCCGAGCTCCAACGACAATTCAACCCGTCAAACCCGTCCAACTTCCATCTCTGTACGGCATATATATCAATCGGTTCACGACGTGTACGCAATGGCTTCCGTGTCCCGTCAACCGTTTGCTCCCCTCGATGGTGCTCGTCTCCAGAACCTGACCAGCCTCAAGAACCGTCAGAATGGTACGCTTGCTCTCTGACGTTTTTTTTTTTCCCTTTCCTTTCCTTTAACTCACACGTAATAGCCATCCCCACCTCGCCTGCCGTCTCCAAGCGCAAGGCCGAATTGATCAACACCACCGGGGATGACGAGAACGTCGACCCTCACGCCTCTTCCAAACGCTCCAAGGCTACCAAGACATCATTCAACTCTCCCAAGGACGACATCCTCAAGCCCTCGTCCAACTACGTTCTCAAGACCGTCGCCACCCCGAAGCCGCTCCTGTCCTCGTCCGTGAACTCATCTATCGGCCTCACCGGTACCCCCACCTCTCGCCGCACCCTCCAGCCCAAGTCCCCCGCCGCCAGGCTCAACACCGGATCCATCTCCAAGTCCTCTCCCCTGTCCGCCCCCGCTGGCCGATCGCCCACTCGCGGCAAGCGCTCTGGCATCCTCTCGAGCCGCAGGCGCACTGCCGGCCCCTTCTCGTCCCGCATCGACCCCCCCTCGTTCAACTCGGCTGGAGGCGCCCCATTCTCCCTCGATGCCGCCCTAAAGGGCACCATTCCCAGCTACGCCTCGCGCCCGACGCAGTCCACCAAGCCCAAGCCCAAGGCCTCTCCTTCCAACAGCATCAAGTCCGAGCCTGACATGAAGTCGAGCTGGTTCTTTGACATCCACGAGGACACTGTCGAGCAGGAGATGACCAACCTTCTCCAGCACAGCACTTGCGTTCTCGACATCTCGTCAGACGAGGAGTCTGCCAAGCGTGCCCGTCGTGAGGATCGCGAGGACAAGGAGAACGTTCCCCCCGTCGACGACGTCTCGCAGACGTCGGCCCGTGCCCAGGCCAGGCTTCGCCAGCAGCCCGCGGAGGGTGACATGGTTGTCGACAAGGAGCGTGTCGCTCTCGGCGAGATGAAGGCTGCCGATTTCTACGCCGACGGCTGCGACGAGACCTCTATCATCATCGTCCCCGCCGACGAGGAGGACAACCTGGCTGAGGCGAAGAACCAGCAGGAGGAGAAGGCTCAGCCCGAGCAGGAGCTGAAGCACAAGGAACTTGCCGTTTCCCAAGACTTTGAGATTGCTCCCGAGATGATGCCTCTCCCCTCCTCTCCCGGTCCCGAGACCCCGTCGGACAAGCAGCCCGAGCCCGCCGTCGAGGTGGTCTCGACTGAGGAGCAGTCTGTCGAGCAGTCTATCGATGCCATCATGGCTCCCTCGCAGGCCGACCCTCTCCCTACGAGCAGCAGCAAGGACGCTCTTCTGGTACCCATGGAGGGAACAGGCGAGAGCTTTGAGCTGTGGGAGAGTGGCAGCGCCAAGGATGAGCAGGAGGTTGCTCCCCAGCTGTCGTCATGAACCTACGGATGTTAAGATTTGACGACGTGTAATGGATTAATGTGGGTTCATGACGAGCGGATTCCTTCTGTTTTCTGACCCTTTGGGTCATGTTTTTCGAATTAGGCGCTTGATGGTACGATATATCCAGGGATTTCGAGGTGAAAAGGGTGTAAAAGGAGTTTGGATTTTGTTTTGAGTCTTTGTTTTCTTGAATTTGGCGTTTTGATACCTTGGCTTTTGTTGTTATAGTAGTAGTTTCAACAATGATTTCTTCATTTCACGCATTTGTTTCTACTAGTACTAGTATTACTCAATGATATTGTAACATCTTGATATCAACTCATTAAAGCACGTCCATCTCGATTAAATGAAGAAGTAGAGTAGAGCAGTCTGGGTCTGGGGTTTTAAGTGATTGTAGCGCACTGTACAATGGTACCAATACACCACTACTGATACTACCCCCCACAGTATGAATATCCAATCCCACAGAACGCGTTGCCCCTCCCTCAACACGTCTCTGTCCTCGTTTTCCTCTGCCTCTCTCAAACTAGACGAACAACCGAGGAAGATTGAGCATACACATCCAATCTCTATTAAATAGAGACATTGCAGCAAATTAAAAGCAAACATGCCCTCCCGCGGAGCATTCATAGTCCTCGAGGGCCTCGATCGGTCCGGCAAAACGACGCAGGTCAAATTACTCGAGGAGCGACTCAGTTCTTCAGGACGACCAGTCAAGACGATGAGGTTTCCTGGTAGGTGCACTCGTTCTACTCCCCGATCATGTATACTATTTATCATGGACTCTGACAATAGTAGATCGCTCAACGACGATTGGGGGCATGATTGATGGCTATCTCAAGAGTAATGTCGAGTTGGAGGATCACGTTATTCACCTATTGTTTAGTGCGAATCGATGGGAAGCAGCGTATGTTCTTTTTTACACGCACACTCTCTCTTTATGTACTCTTGCCTCCCCCAGAACTAACACCCCCCAGAAAAAATATCATCAATACACTTGAACAAGGAACATCCATCATCTGCGACCGCTACGTCCACTCCGGCATAGTCTACTCGGCAGCCAAGGGAAACCCATCACTCGACGTGAACTGGGCTAGCTCTCCGGAGAAGGGACTCCCCCGTCCAGACAAGGTTGTCTTTCTAGATCTCACGCCCGAGGAGGCCAGTCAGCGAGGTGGGTGGGGGGACGAGGTATATGAGAAGGCGGAGATGCAGAGTCGTGTTAGGGCGCTGTTTCGCGGTCTGGGCGGACTGGAGGAGGAGACAGAGAGCAAGGTGGTCAGGGACGATGATGTGGTTGTTGTTAGTGCGGCGGGGACGATTGATGCTGTTGCCGGGGATATCTGGGGCGTTGTTGAGGGGATTGTCGATGGTGTGAAGGGGGAGGTGAGGACTATAGAGTAGCCTGTTGTGTTGGTTTCATATATGGATATGCATATACACATGCACCAGCGTATATCACAGTTGTTTGTACAGATGTATCATGTTTTGTGCTGCAAAATTCATGTCTATTATATTCGTCTACATCTAAGAGAAAACAACAGTCTTGATACCGTTGAGAAACACCCTCCTCTCGGCATACCAGCGAACAGCCGTAGCCAGGGTCAGACTCTCAATGTTTGATCCCTCGGCAGTGAGCTGCTTAGGCTCGAGCCCGTGGTTGACACGAGCGACCTGCTGTTCGATAATGGGGCCCTCATCGAGGTTGGCCGTGACAAAGTGCGCCGTAGCACCCATGATCTTGACGCCGCGCTCGTACGCCTGGTGGTAGGGGCGAGCACCCTTGAAGGAGGGGAGGAAGGAGTGGTGGATGTTGATGATGCGGCCGGGCAGGGCATCGCACAGGAAGGGAGAGAGGATCTGCATGTAGCGGGCCAGGACGACGAGTTCAATGTCGTTCTTGCGAACCAGGTCCAGAACGGCCTCCTCCTGAGCCTGCTTGGTGGCCGTCGTCACGGGAAGGTGGTGGAAGGGGATGCCGTAGCTGGCGGCCAGGTCGGCGAACTCGGGGTGGTTGGAGACGATCAGGCCGACGTCAATGGGCAGCTGACCGGCGCGCATGCGGTACAGGAGGTGGTGGATGCAGTGGCCAATCTTGGACACCATGATGAGGACCCGCGTCTTGCGCGCGACAGGGTGGATCTTGTAGTCCATCTTGTACTCGGCTGCCAGGGCGTCAAACGGAGCAACGAGGTGCTCAGTGCTGTTGCTCGACTCCTGCTCGGCGGCACCCTCCTTGGCCGGAGCCGGCTTGAAATGCACCCTCATGAAGAAGCGGTCCGACGAGGTGTCACTGAACTGCTGAAGGTCGGCAATGTTGTGGCCGTGAGAGGCAAAGATGCCCGTCACGGCGTGGACGATACCCGGCCTGTCCGGGCACGACAGAGTGAGGATGGAGTCTTGAGACGACATTGTGTCTGATTTTTTTCTCGTCTGTGGAGGGGTGGGACGGGAAAATGCTGTTGAAGCAATTTGAGCAGACTTGAATGATGATCTGCTTCCCTCGACTGAATTTCTCACTTTGAGAATATATGGTAGTATATATGAGGGCGTAAAAATGCGTGAGTCAGAGGGGGCGAGCGAGGCAAAGTGTGTTCTCTCCGGCTCGGCGACTTGGTTTCATGGCTCCACCGTACAAAGCTTGGTGTCGTGGACCGGGCAGACTAGCCCTGTATGCGCTTGTGAAAAACCCATATCAGGCTATGTGGTCCGGCCTTTTCTGTCGCGTGCCATTCTCGGGGGTTCGGCGAGTTTCCTTTGTGGTAGTATAATACGAGGTTTTCCCCCTCTCACATGTGTCGTTTTGTCGTGGTCTTGTTGCTAAAGAAAAAAGGGGGAAGAATCAAAGGTTGGGAAAATTGAGGAGAAGGATTTTTGTCTTTTGTTTTTTCTGTGTGCCGTGTAAGTGAGGCAACCGCGTTAGTAATGATCAAGTTGCTCCTTCCCCAGGATCTCGGGCGGCCATCGGCATTAGTCGTTCTTCTTGTTTTCCTTTATTGACGACGTTCTTGGCGACATTTCTCTGAATGGCCCCTCTCCGAACATCTCGTTTCTTTTCTTCTCTGATGACTCTAAATGCTCTTTTGTGCCTCCGATGGCGGTGCTTATGCTTCAACGAACACGGCTCTCATTGTTGAATCCGCACTCTCACCGTGGACCCGTGCGATCTGCCATTCTGGATTCTCCGCTCTTGGTCTGGAACTTGTCCATAGTAGTAATGGAAACTGGATCCAATATGTGTAGAAGGAGGTGCATACGGGCCCCAACCAATACGCACTAGCCAGCGACGATGTGCGTAGCCCTCCTCAGGTGGGTTGATGCGGCTGAGGAGGCCTTCGTGCATGAAGGGATATGCTGGGAGGTAGGTCATGGTTTCTTGGCCAAGAACAACAATATGATGTGACAGTGAAGGAGAGAATTCGCATGCTTTGACATGATCCATACACACGATCAAGGAGACGGCTATTATATAGTCGGAATCAGTGCACATGATTTGATTCTTACAGGGATAGAGTTGACCTCTTCCGCATCTTACTCACTGCCAGCCAAGCAAATAATGACAGTCATAAAAAGCAAGACAGTAGATGTTATGTAACGATATGGTAGTCAAAAGGGGACAATCAACGTCTGTACTCATCGTTCCATGTATGCATTCTGCCGTCAATTCATCAACGTGGTACTAGGTAGTAATAAGCACTCGTAATGCTGGCCCAGTCCACCCGTTTAACCCAGCCAGCCCAGCCGCCATCAATGAGAGAGAAAAAGAAGTTGCAAATAAACGCCAGTCCCAAATGTGTTTGTATCATTTTTTTTTTCGATTTTTCTGTTGTCTTTCTTTTGTCGTCGAGGTTCCCTGGGGTTGAACATATTACCTCCTCCCCCTACCACCTCCAGGCGGCATACCGCCCATACCAGGCATGCCTCCTCCCATGCCTCCCATTCCCATCTGCTGCATCATAGCCTGCATGTCGGGCATGCCGCCGCCACCACCACCTCCACCGCCGAGCATCTTCATCAGGCTGCCCATGTCGGGCATACCGCCTGCGCCGCCTCCGGCACCACCCATGCTCTGTAGCCTCTTCTGCATGGCAGCCATCTGCTGGGCCTTGTTGCCGCCGCCCATGGCCTGCTGCGCCTTTTGCATGTTCTTCATGTTGCCGCCCATCTTCTTGGCCATACCAGCCATCATACGCTGTTGCGTGAGTATGTCCTCAACCTCGCGGACCGAGGTTCCCGAACCGTGGGCGATGCGCGTCATGCGCTCCGGCTGGTCAACCAGAATCTTGCCGTCCGAGTCAAGTTCCTTGTCCGTCATGGAGTCGCAAATGTAAATCATGCGCTTGAGCTTGTTGCTTCCCTCCTCATCGTCCATGCCCTGCATCATGTTGCCCATTCCGGGGATCATGCCTGCCATCTTGGACAGGGGACCCATCTTCATAATGTTGGACAGCTGGTCACGCAGGTCGCGTACCGTAAAGATACCTTCCTGGATGTGCTTCATGGCGTCCTTGTTGTTGAGGTTGAGGCTCTGCACGTGCTCCACCAGGCCGGCCATGTCGCCCATGCCCAGGAGCTTCTGGACAAACTGCTGCGGTGCGAAGCGCTCCAGGTCCATCAGGTGTTCACCCGTTCCGATGAAGACAATGGGTGTGTGGGTGGCGGCGACGGCCGAGATGGCACCACCACCGTGGGCGTGGCCGTCCGTCTTTGTGATGATGATGGCTCCAAAGTCGGCCGCCTCCTTGAACGCCTTGGCCTGCGACTCGGCCTGCTGACCGATGGACGCGTCTAGGACCATGATGGTCTCATTGGGCTTGACGGCCTCCTGAATGTCTATCATTTCCTGGAACAGCGCCGACTCCTGCCTGTGACGACCTGATGTGTCGACAATGATGATATCAAACTTCTCCTTCCTGAACTGCTCCACACCCGCTCGTGCCACGGCCGCCGGGTCCGTCTCCGTCAACGAACCGTAGTACGGAATCTTGGCTTTGGTAGCGTTCTGCTTCAGCTGGTCGAAGGCTCCGGCTCGGAAAGTATCGGCGCACACCAGGCATGCCTTGAATCCGCGCGACTGGTAGTGCTTCGCCAATTTGGTACACGTCGTCGTCTTTCCGGCACCCTGGAGACCGACAAACATGATGATATTGGTCTTGCCCTTCTTGGGCTTGAATGGCTCCGCGTGCGGGTCAACCAGCTTGACCAGCTCATCGAAAACGGCCTTTTGGATAAGTTTCTTCTTGTTGACGGCCGGCGGCAGGTCCTTGAAGTTGACTGCGGACTTGATGGACTTGCGGAGCTGGCCCACTAGCTTGACGTTGACATCGGATTCGAGGAGGGCGGCGCAAATCTCCTTGATCATGGCATCGAAAGCCTACATTGTAAAAGACTCTTGTTAGCGATGCGCGCTCATATGTTTGATCAATGGAAGAGGTGGCAACGGTGATGGTGCTGATGCCGGTGCTGGCGAGTATCATCTGTAGACGTACCTTTTCATCGAGGTTCTGTTCCCTAGTTAGGTTCGAGACGGCCGAGTTGATTCGGCGCCCGAGATCTTGGAGCACCATGGTGCTATGTGTCGGGGCCTCCTCCGAAGAAGGGCACTGTTGGGATAGAAAAAAGGAGAGTTGTTGGTGATCGTTTGTCCTGCTGTTCTTTGCCCCGCCGATGCTATCTGCTACTATGGTGGCGTTGTCCGATTCTCTAAGATGTGATCACGTGCTGGAACTTGAGACCCCTCTACGGGAGTACCCCAGGGTCAGCTGACCCCACTTCTTCTTACTGTGGTTCGTGGAGTTGGGTTTGTTCCTGTCAACTACTAACTCTATAAGCTACATAATAAGTATGAATCTTTCCAATGCAGTTATCGTTATCTTTGAAAACTTATAAGGTATCTATAGGTATCTATAATGTATTCGGTGTGGTCTGTATAAGCTTGGTCTTCCTTGCACGTCCTGGGGTTGTTCGTTCAACACCATTGTCGTACCAGTACCAGTAGCTCCTGGGCCCGCCAAAACATGGTCAAGTTGCGCAGTGTCTTTACTCATTAACTTCAAAGCTCTGGTTCTGTATTGATATGAGATCTATATACTTTGGATACCGTACTGGTAATATGTTGTCTGTATTGCAATCGGGAGTGTAGAATTGACGAATGCGGCCTCTAATACTCCGTACTGCCATACAAGTAAATCCGCACCGTAATTGCACCAAAACCAACTGACATCACACTGTACAAATTGGTACGTAACTCTCCACCAAGCAAGTCCGAGCTACGGAACTTCAAACACGACAGCTCCATTTACTCTCCAGCACATCAACATCAGGTTCTCTGGAGACATCGCCCCCCTCCGAGACAAATTGAAAGTGCCAGTGTCCTGTGGTCTTACCCATTGGGCATACTACCTACCCCCAATCTCGCCATCAACCCTCCCGAATCATGCGCAGCCTCGCCGCCGGTGCCCGTTGCGCCCCCCGGCGCCTCCTCTGCCAGAAACCTACAGCAGGACCTCTACCGCTATGGACTCGACAGTCCAACGGCCTCGCCAGCCCGATCACATCAGCGATAGCACCATGGCGATCATTTTCCCAGAGTGGCGCGGCGCTGGCCCGTCGACAAGCGGACGTGCTGGAGGAGCGGCAAAAGGCCCTAGAGGAGGAGGAGAAGATCGACCGACGGTACACGCTGTCCGACTACATGGACAAGACAGGGCGAGACCGTCTACCGCGAGACCACGAGATCACGGACCCCAAGATCATGGTGCTGGACGGCGGTTCCGTTGAGGGGCCTCTGGCGACGCGCTTCGTCCTGACCAAGCTCAACGACGGCGAGTCGCTACGCATGGTACAGCCCTACGCTCCGCCCAAGGGGGACGCGCCGGTCCGGTACGCCCTGTGCAAGATTGTCGACTCGGTAGAGGCGTACCGCGCCGACAAGGATCGCAAGGATCGCAAGAAGAAGACGGCCAAGCCCAAGAACAAGGAGATTGAGCTGTCGTGGGGTATCAGCGAGCACGACCTCCTCACCAAGATGAGGCAGGTTTCCGGCTTCCTGGCAAAGGGCTACAAGGTTGAGCTTGTCGTGGGCAAGAAGAAAGGTAGCCGCGCTATCTCAGACAAGGATGCCCAGGCCCTCGTCACCAAGGTCAAGAAGGAGGTTGAGGCGGCTGAAGGCTTCGAGGCGAAGCCCGCCCAGGGAGCTGTCGGCGGCACCCTCAGGCTGTACGTCGAGGCTCAGAAGCCAAATGCGCAATAGCTCAACGTCTCGATGTGGCAGGTTTGACACTGTCGCTTGTACTACCAACATAACATGTACACTTCTGCATTTACAACTACTACGAGTATCATAGCATCAACACCTGAAGCAAAGAACAATCATTTACCGCAAAAGTTTTCGTCTCAAAAGATCCCAGGTCTAACATTGTGTTTTATTCATTCAGTCATGTACCCTTTCATATCCCGACTTTTCCATGTGATGTGGGGGTAGAAGAAAAAAAGATCAAAAAACGCCGGCGCCCAACTTTTGTCATATAGCAGCAACCCCATCTAGAGAATCTCGTCGTCATCCACAGCAATGTATCCGTTGTCGTCGACAGGCTTCTGGTCGTCGGCAGCGGGGGTAGCCGCAGCGGGAGCCATCTCTTCGTCGTCCGTCTCCCATTCCTTGTTGTCGCCTTGCGTCTCAGCATCCTCAACATCGACGAGGTTGACACCCTGCGCCTCGGCCAACTTGTTGATCTCGTCCCATCCCTTGCTGCGGCGCACGACGTTGCGTCCACGGTCGACACTGCGCTCGACCTTTCTGCTCGTGCGCTCGACGACGGCCTCGGCCATCTGCATACCGCGCTCCTGGCGCTTGCGTGCCTTGGCTGACATCTGGCTCTTGCGCTTCATCTTCTTCTGCACACCCGCAGCGTGGTGGGCGGCTAGCACGGAAGGGCGCTGGGGTCCCGTCTTCTCTGTCACCGGCACGTCCTTGAGAGACTTGTCCATGTTGAGGCTGGGGGACGACTGCCGGCGGGCAGCCCTCGAGTTTTTCGTCGGCGCTGTTGTGTCAAAAGTCAGTAACTAAGGCGGGCAAAAAAAGAAGAAAAATTTATATAGGTTGAGAAATAGTATGCAGGGTATAATCGCACTTACCCTTATTCTTAGCCATGATGTGTTGATTGTGGGGTAATAAAGTGTGTTGTATTCGATGTTTCGTGTGTCGTTGTCGAAGATCCTGCTTTCTGGTTCCTCTAAATCTCAATCACGTGCAACGCTTTAGTATAAAAATTCTGAAAGATCTAGCTACTAGAGTGTATTTGCTTGGTGGGATATGTATTTGAGATTTATCGTTATTGTCTATCGAATTTACATTCAAACGTAAAAAAGTCTAGTTATTTTGATAGTTTATGCCATTCCTTCCATTCTCTACGCCCCAGGTCTCACTATTAGCAGAGAAAAGGAGCACAATGCCTACTCAAGCGCATACCCTTAGGGTCTGTTCGACATCATTGTTTTCTGTAGACTGTTAATATTACGGGCCGGGCCCGACAGAAACGCTGCCGAGTGACATAAGGCAGACCCACCGCGAACACAGAGGCCTTCCAGGTATAGCGACTACTATGATATCTTCCGAATAGCTACTATGTACTCGTACACCATAGATACACAGTAGTAGACGACATGTAGAGTCGTTCTTAGCGGCTCTCTCAACTTTCAACTACCAACAGCTGACCATTCTTGGAAGCACTGTTTTACTTTATATCGACGGGACCGTGCGCATACTCAAGCACTCTTCTCAGCGTGCTCGAAAACCTGGCTGATTACCGACGATATGGGCAATCCCGCCGTGTTGAAAAGGCTGAAGGATAGAGTCTGTCTCATTATCAAACAGAGGACCATGACGATGTTTTGAGGAAGGATAAAGAGCGTTGAAGGGGAAAGAACACTGAAGTCATAGTGGGGTTGACGGTTATAGTGGAAACAGGGGACTTTTGGTGCTGTGCTTTGGCCGCTCCAGTGCCCAAACTGATCGTCTCCCTACCATTTCAGCAGGTGCCTTGGGGCAATTGCGTCTCGTCGTACCTGCCCGTTTACATCGAATATACATACTCGTACCTGCCTCATAGGAAATCAACGGGTTGTTGTTTTTTTTGTTTCCTCATTATCAATGACTTTGCTGTCTTGAATCTCCTATCCCTGGCTTTTTTTCTCCTTCTTCTTTTTCTACCCCATCTCCTGCCATTTCGTTGAATGTTGCCTCCCAGGTTATTGATTTGATCCGGCGAGATGGTGTCCCTCTCGACATGCCTCATCGCCGGCATCCACTATCTCATCCATCCCAGAAAGCTTGTATGATTTCAGCCTCCTCCCTCATCACTCACCGTCTGTCAATGCCTAAGCTTATGCCATAACCAGGGTTCCATAACAGCAGACATTCATCCAGATGCCATTATCCCCGTCACTCTTCTCAGCACCGAGGAGATATTCGGTGGGCAGCTGGAGGAGATACTCAAAGCGTACAGTCGCGTCGACGACGTCTTTATTCCCGAATTTGGCTCTGTGCTCATTGAAAAGCCTACTGGTAACGATTCTACGACAACAATTAGTGTGAGCCGTCAGGATATATCCCAGAAGGTTCATTCCCTTGAAAAGCAGACGGCCGACGATGGTGATGGCCTCTTTGACCACCTGCCGTCTGGCCCTTATATTCTTTACGGCCCCAACCTGTACCAAGCCTGGCGTTTGTACGGGGACAAATACGAGGCATTCAACGTTGGCGTCATACCCGAAGATCCCATGAAAATTAAACAGTACTTGCCCCCTCGTCCTTTCATGGCCAATGGATGCAAGGCTAATATAACTTGCTGCTAGATTCCTCCCCCTGACCTCACTCTCACCCAATGGTCTATTCAAGTCCATCCCGGTTCCCTCTCGCCTCTACTCACCAGCGCCGAGCAAGGAGAAACCACTCTCGGGACAGAGGTTCTCCATACCAGACGTCATGACCCTCCAGGGTGTGCAGACAACCATGTCCAGTCGAGCTTGGACGGCCCTGTACCCACCGTTCGTTGGCAAGACAAGCAGCTACGCGCAAAAGCTCCTTGATCTCGGTGCAGTCATTGTCGGAAAGACAAAGGTCTCTCCGTTTGCATCTGGCCAGCAGTGGGTGGATGTGAGGGCGCCCTGGAACCCTACTGGGGATGGGTATCAAGACCCGTCCGGTAGCTCTGCCGGGGCCGCAATGGCAGTAGCAACCTACATATGGCTTGAGGCCGCTGTTGGAGAAGATGGTGGGTAAATATATTCGCAAACATAGCCTGCAAGTACTGACCGACTCACTCAGCCATCGGTGGTCTGCGAAGCCCCGGGGCCCGTGCTGGCGTCTTCTCCCTGCGCCCTTCGTTTTTGAAAACGTCGCTCGAAGGGGTGCAAACAAGTTCATTGTATGTCTAATAAAAGGCAAGATTACACTGAATGGCTGTCACAGGTGGACTAATTACTCTTTAGGGAATACGACACCCTCGGCCTCGCAGCTTCGTCACTCATTCAGTTGAAAAACACCACGGGAGCTGTGCTCGGTAACGATGGGACCGCAAATCCGCTCCCCCAAAGCATAATTTATCTCGAAGACCTGGACCATAAATTACCACACGACCAGCTTCATCTAATACACACCTTCGTCAATGTATTGGAGAATTTTCTCAGTATCAAAGCTCAAAAGACAAGTCTTGAGGCTCTTTGGGCCAAGGAGCCCCCGAGTAATACTGAACTCCAGTCGCTTCAACAATTCTTAGGCCAGGTACAGAGTGGCCCTCTCTACACATGGACTATTATACGCTGACGTGGAAAAAAAAGGCCCCTCTACGGTGCTTTTATCACGATTACGCAGCGACATATCAAGACTTTATCGACGACTACCGGGACCGTTTTGGCAAAGAGCCGTTTGTAGAGGCCACGACGAGGCACTTGTGGTATGTGTACACTGCGTTCAATCGGCAGACAACAATACTGACATGTCAAAACAAAGGTCTTTGGGAGATAATGTGACCGAAGCTGAATACAAGTCTAATATGCAACGACTCGACAAATTCCGGGCATGGTTCAGAGAGACGGTCATGACGGCTGAAACTAGCACCATTATCGTCTTTCCTTACGGCGTTACCCAGCCCAAGTACCGATATCATGGTTCTAGGTATGTACACTCAAAGGCAATCATCGTACATGCAAGCCAATTACTTACATTTCACTGTGCAGCGCCTCAGAGACATCCGGTAGCTTGCTGCCCGATCTCTTAGCTTCCGTTCTTGGTGCGCCGCACCTCGTCGTTCCCGGTAAGTAAAAAAACAGGATATTTCAACGGTTTACCTCTTCTCTGACTGTTTATACAGTTGGTGGAACGCCGTACGAGTCCGAAGTTAGCATGGGCACAGAGTATCTCCCAGTCAGTGCATCTGTGCTGGGGGCTCGTGACAGTGACACGACTCTTGTCCAACTAGTCCACGATGCTTTTGAGAAAGCAGGCCAAAGTACTATCGTGCACCGGCCGAAACCTCAAGGGGTTTACTACGAGGTGTCCGATGTACTCGTACAACTTGGGCTCGCTGGATCTGGCTCACAGCACTAGGAGCTGTGGTAGTCTTAGATCGAGGTCGAGCACAGGACCAGGCCTTGCGTATACTTGTGCCCGAATGCGGTAAAACATTGCCACTACGTACTAACTAGAATAACACCGCAAGACCCCAATACAATAGATTTCTAATAGTTAGCTTCTTTGACTACTCCCCTCAATCTGCCGGGATAAATGGGAACACGGCGTACATCACATTGCGATCCTGAGTTGAGATGGGCAGGCTTATCGCCAATATGAATGGGTGTATACTTCCGGGAACGAGAGACTACTTGCTACTGCTGTGACACTCTCAAACGACAATTGGGGATACAAGAGAGGAGGAGAGCGACAGACGGGAGAAACGAGCACCTCGGGAACGATGAAGAGCAGAGAGTGCTGGCAATGAAACTGAAGACTTGGGGGGTCTTTTTTCATGAGCAGGATAAATATCATTTGTGCTGAGTGTAGTCACAATGATGCCTCTACTACTTTAATATACTTTCTGCAGATGTTGTGGCAGGGGGAGACGTACTTGGTTTTATTAGCCGATGCTTGGTATCCGGCCGTCTTAGTAAAAAGGAGGCATCTTGTGACAGCATATTAAAGGGACGAAAACATGCCGTAATAACGGACATAATATAAGTAAAGAATTAAGCGTGTTATCTATGAGAGAATTAGAGGAACCCCAACTATTTCATGTTCCACGAGAAGAATCCCTGGCAGTTGTATCGCTCTACAGGCACTCTGTGGAAGCAGCAATAGCTTGTGGGGGTGTAGATAGCGAGCCAATTACACACGCAATCGGTCATGTATGTCACCGTACCTACTGCCTGTACCCAGTAAGTCTGGTAGTATGTGACCCTGCCCAACGGTGTTTTCTCGCGATATCAATTGGCAGGCAGCCGCATGAAAGGAATGGGGAAGAGGGGGTGATTTGGGGCAACACGGGGCAGGTGCTTGGGAGCTCTTTCCTCCCCTCACCCTGCGTCATGATACTCCAAAATCCCAAACCTCACCATTTACCTGCAGCACTTCCTCTCCNNCCCCCCCCTCACTACACCATTTTCCACTGACAAGGTTCCTTGCTTATTTGTTGATTCCGTTGCGCATGCGCGCACATCAGTCGGCTCATCACACCCGTACAGCCTTTCTGTTTCTATTCCCGCTTACATCTTGCTCGCATCATGGCTGAGCCCGTCAATACGCCGGTGCCAGCGTCGACACCTCGTTCCACGTCACCAGCGCCCCCGAACCCATCCATCGCCCAAGATCTATACAGAAAACTACCGGTTGGCCCTAAGCCACGCGTCCTCCAGATTGGCGATGCCGTACCATATAGTCCGGCAGAGCTTTTCAAGTTCAATCAAGAGTTTGATGTGGTGTACGTTCCGGTTCCCCACCGGCAGCGAGAGTGGTTTAAGTCAGCCTTGCTTCAAGGAACATGGGGCAGCTTTCACGCCATTTTCAACCCCTCGATACACTCCATCAGCAATCTAGGGCTTTGGGATGATGAGCTCATCGGGTTGCTGCCGCCGAGCGTGAGGGTGTTCGCTAGCGTTGGAACCACATGCGATGGTGTTGATATACAAGCATTGGCACGACGTGGTGAGTTGGCACGCTGTGCTGCACGTGCATTCCTCTATACTGGCTTGTAGTATAAGCACTATTGACTGATGAACCAAGATATCGTCTTTTGCAATGCCGGCCTCGCCGCCACCGATGCCATAGCCGATTTCGCTACAAGCTTGGTCATATCGGCGTTACGGGGCCTACCGCGGTGCATGGCAGCCCCAAGGATCGAGGGCGCATCGCCATGTATCCCAGCCTACGAGATTCTGCCTCATAACCTTGACAGACTGACGGTAGGTCTCGTCGGCTCTGGTAATATCAGTGCAGGTATTTCTAAGCGCTGCGGACTCGGATTCGACATGGGAATACATTGCTATCCTCCCCCCTCGACAAACATCCCCGAGGTAGTTGTGGTGTCTCACGACTCGATAGAGAGCCTCCTAGGGTCTGTCGACTGTGTGGTTCTGTGCGAGCCCGTAAGTGACAATAGAGCACTACCCACCATCGGCAACCAGGAGCTCGCCCTGATCCGGCCCAACACACATTTGGTCGTCGTCCAGGGCGAGAGTTCAATCGACTACTCTGCCTTGGCGAACGCTCTCGACAACGGTCACTTGTCGTCGGTGGTGCTCGATATCGACCCAGCCGGATGCGGTAGACGCTCGGAGCTCTTTAGCCATGTTGCCTCCGGAAGGGTCATTTTCACCGGCAATATCGCCAGCAGAACGATCGAAACCGAAAAGGGCTACGAGGAATTGGCCATGCGCGATATAAAGTCTGTGCTATCTGGCAAAGAGCCCAGCTCGGCGGTCAATATGCAATACTTCCACCAACAGTAAAGGTGATGCTCACCATTCATCATGGACTACAAGGGAGAGAGACAGGGTAGCAAAGACTCTGATTGGGAGGAAAAGTATTCAGTTATAAAGGACGCCGGCGTAGATGTTGCCATGATGGTGCCTGTGGTTGGTGTTGCTATCGGGTGTATGCATATGTCGTAGTACTAGTAGTAGTGTTGTTCACTTGGAAAAGAAAAGGCTGCAAGTGTGTTGTTTCATTTCCCATGCCGTACCTAACATGTTTGTTTCCCATTCCGCCAAACAATATAAACGCCGCGCTCAAAGAACATTATAAACATATATATTTCCCAACTCTCGTGCCAATCAACTCGACTTGTCACCAGACTTGGGCTTCTTCCTGACCAATCCAGCCGCGAGTACTTTAGGCTCGCCCGACGCGGTAGGAGTATTCGACTCTGACCTCTTCCTCTTGACCAGACCAGTCAAGTTATTAACCTGCTGCTGTTGTCCATTCTGAGTCGTGGCGGTGGCGGCGTTTGTACTAGTGCTCGCAGATGCGGCCGCTTGTTTCTGCGCGGGGGCATAATCAGCCTCCCCTACGGCCGTGTACCCCCACGACGAGCCGAGAGCCACCTCGCTGACCCAGCGGCGCGTACTACCCGCCGCCTTGTCGAGGGAGCTAAAGTCGAGATGGAGGAGAAGTTCGGACATGCGCTTGTAGTCTGTGTCACTGACGGTACGGTCGCCGCGGCCAGCAGGGTCCCACGAGTAGTATGCTGTGTGGGCGGGACAATCGAGGAGGTAGTTTCTCTGGGCGGTCTTGATGCGAGGTTGACGGGCGATGACGATGCCGCTCAGCTTCTTCGCCTTCTTCTTCTTCTTCGTCTTTGTCTTCTCCTTTTCCTTCTTCTCTGCCTCGTCTGCCTTGGCCTTGTCCTTGTCGGTGGCGAAGAGCTTGCGGGGTGTGGTGGAGGGCGTTATACTGGTGAGCTGCTTCTGCTGCTTCTTTGGGGTCTGCGGTGGCTGCTGCTGCTGCTGCTGGTCCGGCTTCGGCTTGTCTTCCTTGTCGTCGTATACTACCCAGATGAAGCCGGTTAGTCGCCCGCTGGAGCACTCCTGTCGAAAGGCCATCATCTCCCAGAATGTGTCGAGATTGCCCACGCTCCTCCAGGAACCCGTCGTGCGGAAGGGCCGCGTGTTAGAGGCCTCCTCGTCGAGTTCCTGGCTGAAGCGGGACTTTGGGTCGTCGGGGTACGCGGGGATCAGGCAGCGGGGCGGGACCCAGTCGAATTCACGGGTGTACGGGGATATCTTCTCCAGGGGGTGACGGTCGGTGGTCCAGGTGCGTTTGCCACTGCCGCCACGGGGGGTGAATGCGCGCGTCTCGTAGGCGTCTAGCCCCGGGACGACAAGATACCCGCCCACCGTGTCGTCGAGGAGAGGGTCCAGCACGCGACACCACCACTTGACCAGCCCGCGGTCGTCGAGGACGTGCTTGCCGGTATTGTCGGCGCTCCCCGGGAACAGGTACTGTGATTGGGCGCGGGCGAAGAGACTAATGACGAGCTGGACGTCGCGCCGGCGTCGGTGTTCCACGAGGAAACCCATAAAGGTGGCGCATATCAGACGGATGGGGCTCGGCGTGCCTGGTGGCAGGTTGAGAAGGTGCAAGTACCCGGTTGAATCGGCCTTGGAGACGAATATTGTTGTGGCACGTGCGGTGGTGAAAATGTAGATTTCCACGCCTAGCACTAGAACTCTCTGTGTCGGTCCGGAGGTGTCGTCCGTGGCAGGCCGGTCAATGGACACGGCTAGGAAGTGCTTCTCGCAGTATGTCCGGTCGGGGCGCTGGCCCGGCGGCGGGGAGCATAGGGCATCGCATTTCGTTGGCGGGGTAGACACATGGTGGATGTGGAAGGGTATTCCGGAGGGGAGGACGGCGGCGAGACGTGATTTGAGGGAGGACGGGGCGTCTTGGTTCTGGTTCTTGTTCTCGGGTCCGGGTTCGGTCGTCGTCATTGTGGGCGGGTTGTTGTTGCCTCTGGGCAGATTCAAGGACAATGGTGCATCACACAACACAGACTGTACCTTTTTTTTCCTGGGTACAATTCAAGGATATAGTTCGGTTCTAAGATGATTGGTTTTATATCGAAAAGATGATTGGCATGAAATAATCAATTGACCGGAAGAAGAGACAAAGAGGCTCGAGGGAGTTCGAGGTCCTCGAGAGCTGCCAAGACCCTGGAGCTTCCCGGTGGTGGAATAAGTGGGGCTGATCGTGAGAGCGCGTTTGGGTGGCACGTGACTTGGAGAAAAGTTGGCGACGAGGCGCCAAATGGCATGGAGATGGTCCCTTTAAACCATCAAATCCCAAGTTTGGTGCCCACGACGTTTGCAGCTCCACAACCCGAACCCAACCGTCCACCTTCTTTGATCCCGCCCCGTCAAAGGAAAGGCTGGTTACTGCTGCTTTTTCCATCTTCGCCGACCGACGACGACGACGACGACACAATGATGCAGCCCTGTCGCACAGCCCTGGCTCGCAGCCGACAGTCTCTGCGCCTAGCAGGTCTGCGCGCCTACTACAGCGCCGACACGGCGACAGCATCGACGACGACGACACCCCCTACACCTGAATCGTTCAAGATTTCCGAATCATCCTCTTCGACATCGACGACGGCGCCGCGATGGAGTCAGACCCCTCCGGCCATGAGGGCCCCTATCCAGATGGACGTGGCCAAGAAGCCCGAGAACAAGGTGTGGGCGGTCAACAGCGACCCCAAGACCCTCGACAACATGTACAACCGTCTTCTTGGACCTAGTGGGAGCAAGATGCTCCCCGAGGAACTCAAGTGGCTTGCTGTGACGCACAAGAGCTTTGATCAGGGGAGGAGAGGGTTCAATGACCGTCTGGCCTTGATGGGTATGTTTTTTTTTTCCAGGGGGAGGACTGGAGTGGATTTTGGGAAAAGAGAATCAATGCTAATTGGGTGATATTGTTATTATTATAGGCCGTATGACTCTTTTCATGGAGACGACCAAGCACATTGTTAGCAAGGAGCCTCTGCAGGGAGCCAAGGTCGAGGACGAGTTCAGCGGTCAGAGGGAGCCTTTTGTCCACGAGCAGCTCACGCAGGTGGATAACCTGTCTGTTGAGACGGCCAAGGATGTCGTGGGTAGGGACAAGCTGTACACTCTGGCGACGGAGGTGGGCATGCTGAGTGTTTTGCGATGGAAGCCTCGTCTGGTATGTTTCTCTCTCTCCCTCTCTCTCCACATTTTTTCTTGTACCATATATGGGATGTTTGCTAATATTATGTCACTTTTTCAGCCTAACAAGCTCGACTCTTCTGGTGTTGAGACGGTCATGAACGGAGCTATTCTGGCTATTATTGGTGCCATCAACCTGCAGCATGGATCGGCTGTCGCCTCACAAGTCGTTCGGGAGAGGATACTGGGCCGTCTGTAAGGGATGGACAGGCCTGGCTTTGGCTTGGAGCTGGACTGACGACTGGTCTGGACTGGACTGGTAAAATGGCATCATATATAACCTTGTAAACTATCTGTGTATTATGTTTAGGAGGGGAAGGGAGAGAAGTAGAATACTGTATTAAAAGCATATTAGCACTTGAAAAGGATGATTGAGTACTTTGCACATGAATTTGCACATAGAGACGTAATACTCGTGTCAATGGACAGTAAACCGTGGTGGTTTCTGTGTGTTTCATTGCTATGCTGCCATGGTAGGAGCTGATAATACTGCTAGTACTACATGTAACATCGTGATATCTAGGAGGTAGAGAAGTAGAGTGGTAGTGCAGAGTACCACCATTAGGAATGTATCATCGCGGAAAAAGGCTTGAATGATGAAAAACATTCAAATGACCAAACCATCACCCAAGACTGGTAAGATGCTAGTACCTGTAGATTGGGTGAAATCTAATCTTGTTCATCTGCCGTTGATCCGTTGATGGTGTACCGGGTAGGACCGTCGGATCACAAGCCGTCATGCCATTCGTATAGCGTCGTGTTACCCAAATAGGATGAATGGATTGCAATGTCCATCTACATCATGTGATGCCATGTGGTACTCCTCCTTCATCCCCCTCTCTCGTTTCTTATATTTTCTCATTATTTGTCTACATGGAAGTGAAACAGGGCCATCGGCGTATCCGTCTAACGCGGCTATGGATGCCAGGAATGGGAACTAGAGAGATCCGCCCATTGTCTGGGCCATGGGCCGTCGATTCTGTGCTTGCGACGCTCCGAAGTATCCATGTAACGACAGAGTTTTTATTTTAGACTTGATCCATGTGTAATACTACAGAAGAGAGAAAGGGCCCGTCTGCCGTGGGGGCCAAGGTGGGTTTCCTCTTACAAGTTACGAGTCTCCCGCGGAACTACGATGCACGCCCGGGATACCAACAATGCAGGAAGGGGAGGGTGGTACGGAGCAATTAATCCACTTATGGAGAAGGAAGTAGGCTAGAAGGAGAAGAAATCCAACATGTTCCATGCTTTTTTGGATCCTGGTTCTGGGTCCCGGGTCTGTGTGTCTTGCGTGTATGTGTGTGTGTGCGTGTGTGTCGGATATCATTGACTCTTTTGACTTCTTGGCTTGATCCAAGCTCTAGACCCAGAGTCTATTCTGGTTTGTTCGTAGTAGTAGTACGGAGTAGTATGGAGCAGTAGTATAAGAGAAAGGGTAAAGGGTAGAGTAATATTACGGAGTATCGCAAATGCCACCATCGGGCCTATATATGGCGCACAGCAAGGTAAAGAGGATCAACTGGCTCAACTGGCTTGATCAACGACGCTAACAGTCCGCCACACGACGGCAGACCCCGTCAATGGTTCATCTCCAAGGCGAAAGGGAAATCACACAATGTTTGCCATCCTGATGCTTTGTGGTTACTCGAGTTGGATAGCGTCGATGTGATGAGGCGAGATGGGAGAGGTAGGTTGTGAGATCGCCTTGCCCGGGCTATCTCTGTGTGTATGTCTCTCTGCGTGTCTCTGTGTGTCTCTGTGTCTCTCTCTGCATGTACAGTCCTCGGCCATGACCGAAGGGACTTTAAGCTTGTTTCCTTGTATTGCCCAGTATGGTAGTATGGCCAAGGTATAATGAGCTCATAGTCCAACGAGTGCTCCGTACCAAGTCGGGAGGTCGGCCCCGAGAAGCGAAATCACGAGCAATAGAGAGGGAATACATGCAATAATGGTATTATTTACGGAGTACGGAGAAGAAGCTCGTACAGGGTGCAGGGTGCAGGAAGCAGGGAGAGAGCACAGGGAGAGCACATGTATCCACCTGAGTTGTTGGCTCATATATATGAGTGAGTGCGTAGTAGTAGTTGACGACTCCGCACTTACACGATATATATCTACAGATGGTACTAGATTGCCACAACTCCCAGGACATATGAAAAAGACGTCAGAAAGCAAAAATATTGCTCTTTATCAAAAGAAAAGAAAGGAAAATCTAGATGAAAGAGACTCTCTTCTAGTCTTCCAATTGCCCCGCATCATCTGCTGACGAACTGAGGCAACGTCAGGGGGTACATGTGTGTGTGTGTGTGTGTGTGTGTATACATTGATACTAGTACTATGGCGCAATCTGATGGCTCAAAGCACGCAATTCTGCATGTCGTTTGTGCAATGCCGCGCAACCAACGCCCAGAAAAGTAGCGACTGGGATGTACATTCAAGTTTCATGCTAAAATCGTGAAAAAAGAGAAAAAAGAGAACAAGAGAGAAAAAAGAAATGGCATAATCCATAATGGATGGGTCAAGGTCGAGTATCATTGGGTAGTTGATCGTTTTCCCTTCCTTTTTCTACCAATATTCCCATATTAACGTATTCCCAATGGTTGTTGGTCCCAGCCTATGCTCTCTATATCCTCTTCCCGTCTCGTAAGAGCACGCACTATGGAGCAACATCTTCCACTTGGACCATCCTTCTTTAGCAGGTTGTTGCAGCTTTGAAAGACGCCAGGTCTCTTGGCTCCGCTTACACTTCCTGTCCCTTCTCTTCCTTGTCCCTTTTAAAGGCTGCCACTCTCCTCCTCCTACAAACGCGTCTCTCTGCTGATCCCGCGCGCCAAGCTCCTTCCTTTTCCCTCTTATCCTCTTTCTCTCTCTTGCCTCTCTTGCCAAGGCATCAACCAAAGCAAGTGCGACTCGAAAGGTGTTTCCTTTTGTTTTGTACTCTGGCAAACAATCTCTTGATACTGTGTCAACTGCCGACTCTCAGTTCTCTACTACTACTACTACACCAACACATATCAAAAACAGGCACCGCCATCGTCGGTAGCCAATCCCATCTCCCAACATGCCTGGTACCTTCAAGGAAAAGGCTGCTCACGCCGTGGGCTTCGACAAGTTCCGCCCCTACGAGTCCGTCCCAGAGTACCCCGATGTAGACCCCTTCTACGAGCAGGAGCCTACTGTAGGCGAGTTCCTCAAGGAGCGCACCCCGACGCTTAGGGCCATTGGTCTCTACTTCTATCGCCTCTTTCCCTTCCTGTCGTGGATTGGAAAGTACAATCTGACATGGTTCGCTGGTGATTTGATTGCCGGTACGTTATTGCCCTTGCGCTTGGTATCCTTGCGCCCGTGCTACCTCCGGCTCCTTGGCATCATGCACAGCCATCATGCACAATCGGGACCATGAGGTACATCGAGAGGGAAACATTGTGATACTGACATCTCTTCTCTTCAATTGCAGGTGTCACTGTTGGCGCCGTTGTTGTGCCTCAGGGCATGGCCTACGCCGAACTCGCTGCTCTTCCCGTCGAGTACGGTCTCTACTCGTCCTTTATGGGTGTCTTGATCTACTGGTTCTTTGCGACTTCCAAGGACATCACCATTGGCGTACGTCATCATCATCCCCAACTTGCAACCTCTACGGAGTACAAGAACCTCTACATCTTAAGCCTCATCTCTTGGCCTCTTGGCTTCTTGGCCTCTTGGCGTGAAACCTGCAGTATAGACTAACGCGATTCATCTTGTGTACAATAGCCTGTCGCCGTCATGTCCCTCGTCACCGGAAACGTCGTCACCCGCGCCCAGTCCAAGCTCGATATCGAGGCTCACTACATCGCCTCGGCCCTTGCCATCATCGTCGGTGCCATCATCACCTTCCTCGGTCTTGCCCGTCTGGGCTGGATCGTCGAGCTGATCCCGCTGCCCGCCATCGCTGCCTTCATGACCGGTAGCGCCATCACCATTGCTGCTGGTCAGGCCTCCAAGATTCTCGGAATCTCTGGTGTCAGCTCGCGCGACCCTGCCTACGAAATCATTATCAACACCCTCAAGGGTCTGCCTGACTCTAAGCTCGATGCTGCTCTCGGTCTGACGGCTCTGCTCATGTTGTACCTTATCCGTGGCGTTTGCTCGTACATGGCCAAGAAGCACCAGAGCAAGGCCAAGCTGTACTTCTTCATCTCCACCCTTCGCACTGCCTTTGTCATCCTTCTCTACACTGGTATCAGTGCTGGAATGAACCTGCACAGGAGGCAGAACCCTGCCATCAGTATCCTCGAGTCCGTCCCTCGAGGCTTCCAGCACGCCGCCGTCCCCAAGGTCAACAGCGAGATCATCCAGTCCTTTGTCAGCGACCTCCCCGTCGCCGTCATTGTCATGCTCATCGAGCACATCTCCATCTCCAAGTCGTTCGGCCGAGTCAACAACTACACCATCGACCCGTCTCAGGAGCTTGTCGCCATTGGCGTTAGCAACCTTCTCGGTCCCTTCCTCGGAGGATACCCCGCTACCGGCTCCTTCTCCCGAACTGCCATTAAGTCTAAGGCCGGCGTGCGCACTCCCTTTGCTGGTGTCATTACTGCCATCGTTGTGCTTCTCGCCGTCTACGCCTTGACCGCCGTCTTCTTCTACATCCCCGACTCCGCCCTGGGTGCCGTTATCTTCCACGCCGTGGGCGACGTCATCACCCCTCCTAGGGTCCTTTGGCAGTTCTGGCGTGTGGCCCCCATTGACCTCCTCGTCTTCTTTGTTGGTCTCTTTGTCACCATCTTCAGCAGTCTCGAGAACGGAATCTACGCCACCGTCTGCATCTCCTTTGCCGTCCTCATCTGGCGTCTTTTCCTGACCAAGGGTCGTTTCCTTGGCCCCGTCCGTGTCCAGACCGTCAAGGGTGGCGTCAACATCCCCTCGCCCGCCCCTGTCGGCGACAACAGCGTCACCGCCGACGACACGGCCGCCATCTCTGGCGCGCGCACTGCCTTTATGCCCGTCTACCACGAGGACGGCTCCAACCCCAGGATTCGCGTCCAGCACCCTTACCCCGGTGTCTTCATCTACCGCTTCGCCGAGGGTTTCGCCTACCCCAACGCCAGCAACTACCTGACTCACCTCGTCGAGACCATCTTCAAGGAGACGCGCAGGACCGACCCGAGCTCTCTCGGAAAGCTAGGTGTAAGTACATTATCATTGGGTCACATCAATTTTGGACCTCCTCTCCCACAATCAAGTGTGCACATATGCTAATTCCTCATATAGGACCGTCCCTGGAACGATGGTGAGGCTCGCGATGCCATCCTCACTGGACAGGACGAGAAGCCTATTCTCCGTGCCGTCGTGCTCGACTTCTCGACCGTCAACCACATGGATGCCACATCCGCGCAGGCCATCATCGACACCCGTAACCAGCTGGCCAAGTACGCCTCCCCCGAGAAGGTCGAGTGGCACTTTGCCAACATCCAGAGCCGCTGGACCAAGCGTGCCCTGGCCTCCTCTGGCTTCGGATACCTCGAGCCCGAGGGCGACGACGTCAAGCAGTTCGAGCCCATCTTCAGCGTTGCCGACCCCATCCTAGACTCGGACAGCCCTAGCATCATCAGCAGCGACAATGAGAAATCGACTGGTGTCTCCAAGGCTGTCGACATTGAGGCCGCCAGGCAGAGGACTCAGAAGCCGTCTGCTGCCAGCGGAAGGCTGCCGACGCACGGTCTGAACAGGCCCCTGTTCCATCTTGACCTTCAGGAGGCTGTTGAGGCTGCTGTTTCGATTTCCAAGTCTAAGGATGCTTGATCTAATACTTTCATTTTTGTTCTGTTCTGAGTATTTTTTCTCTTTCCCCGTTCTCTCTTTATATATCCCATATAGTTGCCTTTTAGGTGTAGATGTAAGCATATAATATGATATCTTTTGTCTATCAAATGTTATCTATGGTGTTTATTGTTTCCCTTTGTGTGTGTAACGTCGCATCATTTCTTCGTAAATGGTCCTCTATATGTAATTTTTTCAATGTGCCAATGTCCCCCAAGATCCAAGACCCAACCTCTCCAATGCCAACCTAGATAAAGACATGCTCAAAAGCATGACCAACACCATGATCAGCCATCCACGTCTCTAGAACTCTCATATCATTACGATTACCACGGACACCCCTCCGATTCTCCTCAAACAAATCAGTTATCTCCGTCATGTTGTCAAACGCCCTCGTGACGGGTGCATCGCCAGACGCCGTCGTCGTCACGGTCTCACGATACCTCTCCGAAACCTTCTTATGCTGCGGGGGGATATCACTCCAGCTCTCCGTCTTGATGAAGCTCATGTAGTCGTATACAGCTCTCGAAGACCCCTCGAGACAGAGTATGCCTGGCTTACCAGCTAGTAGAAAGCCCGTCAGACCGTAGGCAGGTGCGTGGTTGACGATGTCGTCCCTCTTGGCGCGCGTGCTGATGGACGGGAAGTAGAACCATATTCTTGATAGGGTGTCTCCGGCATAACCACCGCCAGAACCAGAACCAGCACTGGCTTGACGAAGTGTCTCGTTCTCGACGACCAATTCTTCTGCCTCGGATAGGATGCTTTCTATGGAGGATAGTAGATCGGTGTCACCGTCAGAGTCATCGTGGCCAATCTTGTCTGTTAGACGGGCCGTCTCGGCCTTGCTGAGCCATCCTGGTTGACGGACACGGATGGTAGGCCTGGGAGGGTCGACGGGTGGGTTGACATCAGTGTAGAGTAGTGGTACTGAGATGTCCAGTTGGAGAGAGTGTTCTGGCCTGTCGGGTAGGACGAGGGTGAGGACGAGAGGAATGGTGTCACTTGTGCTTGTGCTTGGTGGCGTGGGCTTGTCGTGCTCGCACCATTCTCGTAGTGTCTCCAGGTGGTGGGTGGATGATTCGTCCATGTAGACTGCCGAGTCGGAGGCGTACATTGCCTGCAGGAGGTCGACTTGGCCTACTTGGAGTTCTAGGAGGTCTTTTGGTAGGAGGGGCATTTTGTAGTGGAGATGGAGATGGTTTATACGTGTATGTGTGTTTCATGTTTCATGTTTCGATCGGGTGAGGCTATCATGAGGTGTTTGTGTGTCACGTGATGCACTACGTGGAACTAAGAAAACAGGAGTTCCTACTATGTGTATGTACGCAAATGTGGTAGTAGCTGGAGAAGCTCTATAAAAGACGAGTAGAGGCTTTAAAAATGAAGAGAATCAGTGCATAAAACATGGACGGTTTATATCAAATATGCCTGCCAGTATACCTCCTCATGTACCGCACCGTATCTTCTAGAAAACCGGTATTTCAAGCCTGTCATTGAAGCCTGTCAAGTTGATGGCCAGCAACCAACCAACAAAGAGATCTGTCCCCGCAAAGTGCCCGGCAGTTTCCCTTCATTTTACGACATGCAGCAGTACATAATCTAATGTTACATGGCGTAAGAGTTTTAATCACATAGTTTATACGCAGTAATACTCGTAGTAATAGTAATGCCAGGTACATTTGCACAATTTGAGACGGTGGTGAGAAACCCGTTCCCATGGCCCTAAAAACTCCACACGTCAACCTCCACTACATAACTTGGAAAGTATTCGTAGACCTCTGGTGAATATACTCCGTAATACTCTGGGTCAACAATTCATGGGTTGTGGTAATGTACTCGTACTGCTCTCTACTCAGACCCCTGTCAACCCTTGTGGGGCATCTGGTGTCTTTGTGCTCCCCCCGAGATAAAGGGGTTGCCACCTTCTTGTCATCCTTGGTGAACTAGTCGACTAGTCAAGTCTCATGTCTACGGGGACCGAGGAGACGGACCGTCCATCCATATTGGTACATTCGTACGGAGTAGTTGGGGCTTGCACGGACTGGGATTGCAATATTGTCGATCTGAGGTCTTCTTACTTTTTCGTATGTTCGTGTCCATGCATGATCTTTGCTTTTTTTCCCATGTCTTTCCTTGTTTTTTGGTATATGGACCCATGTGGACGGGTCCTTGCCACGAGATTCCCTTGTTGGGAGAATATCGCCGATGAGCTGAGTTGGCACGAGGCGCACAATCACATCGGATTGTCTGTGCGTGAGTGCTCGGCGAGGACTGTGGATGGTGAACCCCTTTTTGTGTGTTTTCATAGTATATGGCGTAATGTTGTTAGTCTCATGCCCTCTTAATATACTGCATTATAAGCTCCCAGTCACTGGCAAGATAGTACTCACATATTCTGTAGTTGAGTAGTCATGTGAATAGAATAAAACATTATATCGTCAAGACTAAAATCTATCATGTGCAACGAAGAAGTAGGATTGTAATAAAAAAGGTACAGGTACAGAATAACAAGATCTGGGTATGGATGTTGCATGCTCAAGTAGCAGAAAGTTTTTGGTGAGTATGTTGCTTGTGAAAGAAAGGGAGCAGAAAGTGAACAAGGAATATAAAACAACTGGTGATGGGGAGAAAGGGAGTTGGCAAGGAATGAAAGGAAAGAAGCCCCCAACATGGTAGAAAGCAACGAGCGCTCTTCAAAGAAAAGAAAACGAATGATGCCATATCGCTAGATGTCAAAACAAAACAAGAGAAGGGACCCAATGGGTATACGTCCGTTTTCCCCATCGTTGGCCTCTTTTCATCCTCCACGTATCTCTGAAAAGAAAAAGAAGAATCATTTGTCCATTCAATGTTTATTTCTTCACAGTCGTCCTCTCAAAGTCGGTTCGCACCCTGATGCCGCGAAGGGGAATGTCGTCACCACTGTCCTCGTCCTTGTCACCACGACCCATGGTCTTGATGGTGTACCCATACTCCTTGCCGTCGGGCCTGAGCTTGGAGTCGACGGGGGCGGGGCTGCCGTCGTGCTCCTCGTCGGGGAGGCGGTAGAAGTTGTTGCTGGATCGCTTGGTGCTGGAGTCGGACACGGCTCCCTTGCTCTCGGGCATGCCGGCGGTGGACTGCTTGGAGCGGGCGTCGCTGGGGGCGTTCCTGCTCAGGGGGGTCCTGATACCGAAGCGGCGGGCGATGTAGTTGATGATGGGGAGGAGGGTGGGCAGGCAGGCGGAGATGATACCGGCGGCCATCTCAATCTCGGTCCATCCGACGGTGGGGGCGAGCGTGTAGCTGGGGTCGAGAGCCGTGTAGGTGAAGAGAACGCTGGTACGGTAGGCAGAGGCGAAGACGACGCTGGAGTTTTTATGTTAGCATGCTGAGAAGACGTTTAGGATGGGAGAGAGTGCGTACAAGAAACCGAGACCAAAGGCAACGGTCAGACCAATCTTCTCACGCTTGTTGAGCTGAAGCTTCCAGATCTGAGGGATGGGAAGGCAGAGAATGGTGAGATCGGTAAGGAGGGTGGAGGCGGCGTTGGAGATCCAGGTGGCGACCTGGTTGATGCAGCGTCCGGGGAGCTGGGGGTACCAGAGCTTCTGGACGGGGACGCAGATGAAGATGAAGAGGAAGGTGATGCAGATGACCCAGGCCATAACGAAGGCACCGACGGCCCACGCCATCTTCTTGAAGTAGTCGACGCGGAAGATGCGGTAGTACATGAGTAGCAGGCTGATCTTGGTCCAGCCAAGGTTCCATGCGTACAGGATCTCGGCAACGAGCAGCCACTTGGCCATCATGACAATGTCGGCGGGGTCTACTAGGTCGGCGTGGATGCCCATTCCGCTAGCGTGCATGGCAAAAATGAAGCCAACGACGACCAAGTTCCAGAGCTATAGAGGCCTAGTCAGTATTGGGTGCAAAGCCTGGTTTGCGGCAATTCAAAAAAAAGGAAAAACGTACCAGAGAGAAGACAATCATGTAGTCATCCCACCAGAGAGCCTGCTTCTTCAGGAAGCGAGCGAGCAACCTAAGACCAACAAAGATGACGGACAGAGCCGTCATGACGACAACGACCTTGACAGTCCATGGCTGAATAGTGTGAGGGTTGAAGCCGGGCAGCCCGGGAAGCTGAGATTCCATGTTGTTGACCATCTTGAACGTTTTGAGGGGGAGAGTATTGGTGATGAGGTTCAAAGGGGATGGAACTGTTCCCTTTTTACCAATATGACCCTTTTTCGTTCAAAGATGGGAGAAAGAAGAAGAGTGATAAAAAACGAGAGACTGATGGTTGCAAGAACGGTTCCCCAGAGACGAAGAAGTGCGGCGGGCCCGGTCTATAAAGATATATGCCAGTTTATTACCGTTTTTTTCACTGCTTGACGTGCTAGTACCAGTACGGATTGGATTGAGACCTCTCCTAGTAGGGGTCAGGAGTCTGTCCCCTGTATGCGACTTGTTCTTTGTGGGTTCGAGTCACTGTGTGTGAGTGAGTGTGTGTGGATGTGGATGTATATACATGTACGGAGTACCTAGGAACGACTATGACTATATGAACATGACCCATATATTCGTACGGATGGGCACAATGCCGAGTCTTGTACCATGTGGACCCCACGGTGGGCAAAGGCTTTTGCAAGAACAGTATCGACCTGCAGAGCTACGGGTACGAGTACTTACTACTACTACTCGTACTACAACTCCTTGTGCTACTACTACTGCCCCCAAAGGGCCAAAAGTCTCCAGATGGAGACCCCCTATGCCAAGGCAGGGAGCAAATGGGATGTGGGTAATGGTTCTCACGAGAGTGGACATTGGTGTCCGCGGACGGGATCCGGAACTGCTTGGGCCAGAGCTAGTAGCAAGAAGATGTCCGAGAACTACTCGTACGGAGTAGGAAACCGTAGCATCCGCAGCCTGCTAGTGTCACGGTGGCGGTTTAGACTGGGAGGTTTTGAAAACCTGGAAGCCATGGTTGGATGATACTACGAGTACTTCAGGAGAGGCTTTTTCTTAGCGGGAGAATAGATGTTAGATGATGAATGTATTCGTATGTCTATCTCGTACGGAGGTTTATTCGTAGTATCACTAGTAGTTAGCCCCCCCCCTCCTTAGCCATAGACTAAAAGCCTTTCTCCAAAGAGCCTGGTCCAAGCCTCGTCCCGGGGCCGAGAGCTGTTGGGCTTGAATCGGCTGCCGGTGCTAAGGGGAATCTATCCGCATCTCGTGCCCTTGCTCTGAGTCTATTTCACAGGGTCTACGCTTCTTGGTGGGAAGACTCTACCAGTATCAGTACTAGTTACTAGTAGTAAGGTTAACAGACTTCGGCGATGGCGAGAGAAAAAGAAAGACCATGACGAGACCTTCATTCTTCTGGTGGCGAGGTCCCGATAGCGGGGATGGGCCTGAGCGTAGCAAGTGACGGACAGGAAACTTTCCATCTGTTTTTGGATGCAACCTGTAGGCATAGTATGACTATGGAGTATGGACATTCAATCAATCAATTGATGGCCTGCCCATTGTCATGGTTCATCTACCCAAGCGGGGGGAAGACTTTTCCCTCAACGATGCGACGAACCGTCTTTTGCATGGGTTGTTGACGCAGGGGCAATGGGGGCGTAAGAAGTCTTTTTCTGTTCTCTAATGGCAATGCAACATGATAGATTTGATCAAGAAGAGCTTCCAAGGATGTTGGACAAGGATTGATCAATTCAAGTACGACAGTGTAGATTTGACAACGTACGCCGACGGGGTCTCCCCCTCCCCCCCATACGAGTAATACTGCTGCATCGTGCATGCAAAATGAGTTTAACCGGCGTTGATTACCGACTTATTTCACCCCCTTACGTATATTACATGTACGAGTATCATAAGCTTGGCCTTTGGGCAGGAGGCACGACATATGGGACATGGTGTTGCTGGTTTTTGGGGTCCAATTCACGCCACCCATGGGACCCTGTCCCGTGTGGCAAGAAATCATGGCAGTTTTTCTTTTTCTTTTCCCTAAGTACCGCACCGTATTTGCTTCCTTGCCTCTGGTCAGATTTTAGTTAAGGAAGGGGGGGCGACGGACAAGCCTTGTTGGTTGGATCAATTGCTTGACACACGGACACGTTTTGCGGATCCCCAAGAGAGGAACTGCCGATCGCAACGACTGGCTGAAACATACAGCCTGCAGTAGTGCAGTACCGTAGCACTGTAGTACACTAATTGTACCACGGTATTTCCCTTGCTTGAACATGACAAGGGAGGGTGGTTAATATACTCGGTACGCTGGTTGTCATGGTGGTGGCACTCTCTCAAGGTCTCCCAAGTGCTATTATTACTGTATTAGGAGAGAAGGAAGGCCAAAAGAGGGATAGGATACGAGAGGGACTACGAGTATGCAGGGGGGTTCTTAGGTACACCAGCAGCTGTCATTACTCGTGGTTTGAGAGATAGAAAGAGGATGATGCTACTATGATGGAGCTCTACTACTCCTAGTACTAGGAGATAGGACGAAAGGAAGCAAATGCCTACTAGGGAATGCAACTCTGTAGATGTAGGAACAATGGAAGCAGCAAAAGAGATTGCAACTCATGCTGATATACTGATCTCTGTACGACGTAATGGTACAAGAGATACTTGACAAGTCTCGCTTGCTTCCATTTCTACTTGTACTCCGTACTTCAATGTACTCACACCCCCCTTATATGATATTGCCGAGATATATGTACCGAGTACGAGTACAGATACATGTACAACTACAAGTCCATGACAGTTTGACTTGTCAGTTCTGTAATAATAGAATGCATTGCATGGTATTACTCCATACGAGCACGGATACTCATTGGTATTATCACCATGAGTCTACGCAAGCCGTACGGAGTAATAATACAGGTAAACAAGCAGCAAGCTCTGCTATTACCATTGACACACAATATCAGACGTTGTCGGCACGAGCAACAATTGCAACGCTATAACATCCGTACAATCACCGTATGGGTACGACGTATCGAGACATTTGACACATTTGCTCTGCTCGTGCTCGTGCTCGTGCTCGTGCTCGTACCTACTCGTACATGACATTGGTGACAGCCACTACGGAGTATTATCTCGAGTTCTCGACTTGCGGGAGGAGGCGCAGTGGACACTCACTACTCACGGAGTCATCCAGTCGGGAAAAAAAATTCAATTCCCCTAGACTCGTCTCCATGTCCCGTACGACGCCAACTCGGGCAAAACGGTTTCATGATGCCAAGGACTTGAACCTCGGTGAGGGTTACTACCAGCACTCATACTCTACTACATGTACCTCGACCTGTATGTACTCGTACGAGTACAGTACCGACGCCATCTTTGGCCCCCATGTCCATCTCACGGCGCCGCCGTTTCGTCCGTCTGCTCTGAACCGTCTACTAGTACAAGTCGGCTAAAAGAGCATCGTCGTTTGGTAGTAATCGTACATGAAAGTATTTAATATGGAAGACTTGGCAGACGACAGGGTCCCCTCTGCCCCCCTAAAACCTGGTAAATTTTCTCTCCTTCTCTTTCCAAATAAGACCACACCACCTGTACGGAGTGCTCGTACAGTACGGAGTTTTACAATGCTGGTGAAAGGGTACGAGTTGTATGGTACCACCAGAATGTGGAAATTGATGAGCGGGACTCTTTACTAAAACGAGGCCCGTCTCCGCCCCGCGACCTAGCTCATCCGAGGTTGTCGTGGCATTGGCCCATGACAAGTTTAGCGTCCCTCAGTCTCGTTCGGGAACGCTTTGAGAGGATGGTCCATGCACTTGGATCCATATTCCGAGACTCCATGGCCCCTCTCCAACTGGATTCTCTCAAAAAAGCTCAAGCCCTGGCTGGCCCCGGCCCAGAATTGGCAGAGAGTTTCCAAGACTCTTTTTGCCCCCCCTCCCCTCCCCTCATCCCTCCAGGCCCTTCCCCTCCAGGTTCCAGGTTCTTTTTCTTCTAGAGTGTCTCTCTGTGTGTGTGTGTCCCTGCCCAAAGAGGGAACCATGCGATCAGGTGAGGTGGGTGTCTACGACTGCACGGCCAAGTCATGGGTTTACCACGGTGACTGAATGAGTTGACCCTCGTCTTCCTCCACTTCTTGAGGGTCCTCGTGAAGGTTCTCATGAGATTGATGATATTAGCAGTGGTAATCCCACTTTGAGTGCAGGTGTGAGTGCAGGTGCTCATACTACATGCACTACTAGTAGTAATGCCGTACTACAACTAGCACCTTGACCCCGTGAGCATTGAACCCACCACACGTCCCCGTCGTAAACCAGAGATTAGTCGTAGACTCGTAATACCATGAGGCGTTCAACTCAGTTGTCAGTTGAGTCTACTCGTAGTCTCGTAACAGGTTCCGCAGTAAAGTAAAATGTCGGAATCGGAACAGTCTCTCCTCAACTCACTCTGAAGCCAAGGACACACCCGCCAGGCACACAGAGACACACCCCTACTCCGTAGTCGAATGAAAGGGACTGAGAACTAAGGCGGCTCTCTCTCTCTCTCCGTGACCCCACCTACTGCTACCATACAAAAGCCGTGCAAGTCAAAACCCCAGTTCCAATCGGTATTTCCTACAACAGACACTTGCATCTTATATATTGACACATGTAAGGAAGCTTCCCCAACTACATTCCAGAAGAAGAAAAAGAAGAACGCTAACTCTCACGGTTACACAGCTTTCTCTTTTATTTCTTTAAGCTTATTACTCCTCCCGTCAATACCTTTTGACATTCACATCCATCATGGCTGCTCAGACTACCATCAAAGTCCCCCACCTCGGTGGCATCACCGCCGGTTACCGCCTCTCGGGCGACAAGGTCGACGCCTCCAAGCCCACCCTCGTCCTCATCAACTCCATGTGCACCACCTCGTCTCTGTACAATGAGCAGTTTGACAGCAAGACCCTGACCGACGCCGTCAACCTCCTGGCCGTCGAGCCCCTCGGCCACGGCGCCACCAGCTCCCCCGTCGAGCACTTCACCTACTGGGACTCTGCCGTTATGGCTCTCCAGGTCATGGAGGCTCTCGGCGTTAGCAAGGCCTTTGCCCTCGGTACCAGCCAGGGTGGATGGGTCGTTGTCCGCATGGCTCTCCTCGCCCCCGAGAAGGTAAGATAAACAGACAAACCGGCAGACAAAAACCAGAAGAAGAAGGGAAAAAGAAGCTGATACAAGGCCAAAACAGATCCAAGGTCTTCTTCCCCTCGGTACCTCTATGGACTACGAGTCCGCCGCCTCGCGCGAAAAGGGCTGCTGGGACCCCAACACCCAGCTCAAGCCCTTCTTCGACAAGTGGTCGACCCCCGTCGACGACTTTGTCGTTGACGAGATCTGGCGCGGCATGGTCGCCCAGCTTGGCTTCGCCGGCACCGTCACCCCCGAGAAGCTCTCCTTCTGGGACAAGACCCTCCAGGACGTCTACAAGGGCGACGAGGGCCGCAAGAAGGTCCGCATGGCCCTGGCCAACCTCATGACCAGGGACGGACTCCTCGTCCGCCTCGGCGACATCAAGTGCCCCGTCTACTGGCTCCAGGGCCCCGAGGACCCCGTCTACGGAAAGCAGGTGCCCCAGGAGCACATCAAGCTCTTCACCAACGCCCCCGAGGCTACCCTCACCTTTGTCGACGGTGCTGGTCACTACCTCAACGCCACTAGCCCCAAGGAGACTGAGGAGGCCATTCTCAAGATGGTTAAGAAGTACGCTTAAATGTGTGCCACGGCAGGCAATACGAACATTTCTTGATTTCACATTGCTCTTTTTCATTTTTAACGGCCGAACTTGCTATGGATTTTTCAGAGATACACGACTACATACATAAAACTCAATATTACTACATCCTACTATAGAGCTACAATCAGCATAGTTTACGAAATATACGTACGACTTTTTTGTTGAGAACTCGCCTCCTCCTTCCCCCCACTCCAACTACCTACCGTACGTGCAATTTTGAATCGAATCCTCTCCATCCTGTGCGCATACTCAATGCATTCTGTGCGCATTGAATATACGAGCATCAAAGCTAGGGCGCAACTGCAACTCCCAGTTTCAATATTTGCATGAATCCCCCCTCTCAACGCCCTCTGAGCCATTTTCACTCACCGTCATCTTGTTATCTCTTTGCTTCTGTCTTTTTCTCTCCTTCCCCTCTCTCACTTAGCTTCACCCCGCTTCTCCCAACCTTTTCTCAGGGTCCTCTGATTGACACTAACACGTTGGATGCAACATGGAACATTATGGCCCCACCTTTTCTTCTCTTACACGTATAGCTAAATGCGGTAGCCAAGAATGCTGACTAACATTTGGAGAGCTTTATCCTACAATCTAAACAACAAGCAAAAGGGCATTAAGAGATGAAAAAGAATGTAGGAAAAAAGTGAATACCATCATTTCATTCTTTCTCTTTCCTTCTTCCTCTCTTCTCAATGACAATCAATGGCTCAATGTATTGTGGTACGAGGATTTGTCAGTTTTGGACTCGAAACCGTGGCCAGACTCCATCAAACATTCCGCAACTCCGTCTCGTGTCTCCTTTACTCCGTCCACAATGTGACGTCAATCAGTCGCCATTAGGTTTCAGCTGCATCAATAAGCAGACATTCAATCCTTAACGCCGCATTCTCTTAACACCGCAGCAGAACTACCAGTAGCAATTGACCTGTAGAGGCGTGGGTTGCTCGGCAAATAGCAAATCACACCAGTCGATCAATTAAAGATTTGCTTCTTCTATATATGAGGGCTGATCCTCTTCTCGGTACTTCAATTGTGCTTCTTTATTCCAAACATATACACTATACACTATACACCATAAACAACAACAACAATACCGACGACAACGTCCAACAACTCTCTATCACATATCAACAACTTCCGAAATAACAAAAATGGCTCCCAAGATTCTCGTCGTCCTCACCAGTGCGGACAAGATGACCGGCAGTGGTCTCCCCACTGGTTGGTACCTGGTACGTCAAAGCAGAGACAACATCTACCGGCGGTGAAACGTGTGAGGAGTTAAGAGGGAATGACAAGACCATGCATGACTGACACTTTCCTTTTTTCCTTGTTTTCTGCAGCCCGAGCTGGCCCACCCGTACGAGGTTCTTGCACCCAAGGCGGAGCTCGTCTTCGCCTCCCCCAAGGGCGGCGTGGCCCCCATCGACCAGGGCTCCGTCGAGATGTTCAAGGCGGACCCCGTGTCCGTCGAGTTCTACGCCAACAAGAAGTCCGTGTGGGAGAACACCAAGCCCCTCAAGGAGTTTGCCGGCCGCGTGTCCGAGTTCGACGCCGTCTTCTACCCCGGCGGCCACGGCCCCATGTTCGACCTGGCCACCGACGCCGAGTCCATCAAGCTGATTGAGGACTTTGTCAAGGCCGGCAAGCCCGTCGCCGCCGTCTGCCACGGCCCCGCCGTCTTCGTCAACGTCCCCGGCCTGCTCCAGGGCAAGGAGGTCACCGGCTTTAGCAACGAGGAGGAGGACACCGTCCAGCTCAGCAGCGCCATGCCCTTCATGCTCGAGGACGCCATCAAGAAGGCTGGTGCCACCTACGTCAAGGCTCCCGAGGCCTGGGGCGAGAAGGTCGTCACTGACGGTCTCGTCATCTCTGGTCAGAACCCCGCTTCTGCCAAGGGTACCGGCGAGGCTCTTGCCAAGGCTCTCGGTATCTAAGGGTCTGCGGTCAAAGAACAAATAAAGAAAAAAAAAGAGCAAAAAGATAAATGTCACGATACAGATAATGATAATATATTGAAATGTTTTGGATGTCTACTACTCTAACCCGCGTACAAGAAGATTATTAATTAGTGATCATGCAGGTGAAAACAAGGATGTGTGTCTGTTGGTGATGGGATGGTGGTGATTCGGCAACGGCCGTCTGTGGGGAACCCCCGGCATCCGGCCCCGGCGAGGTTGTTGGCTTTAAAAAGAGCTTACAAGCGTACAAGTAGAGCCACATGTGAATCCCGGGCTCTCTGGAAATAAGAGAAAAAGAAACGAAAAAGAACAAAAAAAAAGAACAAGGGCAAACCAGTTGGTTGGGTTTGTGAGGGGTCTGTTTCCGTACCACGACGCACGCACCCCGTAAGCACACCCCTTTTCCAGTACGAGTACGAGTGCTCCGTATTGCCAACTTCGAAATGGTCCCTGCCCAGCTTGTTGGTTCCTCCATATCATTACCCTTGACCTTGTTTCCCGAGCACAAGAGAGTGCCGCATTTTCGGGCGCCACTCGCTCGGGTCTCTTGTTGGTTCCCCAGGTATTACACATTTCTAAGGAATTAGTTTTCTTCTTTTTTTTTCTTCTTCTTTCTGACGTGCATAAGTTACTCGTGTATATGTACAACATAGTGTGCAAACAAGAATAAGCCATCAGAAGAGTGCGCAATCTATAGATTGGGGCCATGTTTCACACAACAAAGCCGTAATCTCACTCGCACATGTCAGAACACACAAGGCATGGCACAATACTTGTCAACCACGTGCTTTTATTGCTTTGAACAATGACCCAATAGGAACCAGAGATATCATCACCTTCCACTGTTCAGAAACCAGCTTCCTTGTGTCCAGTCTACAATGCAACACGGCATTCACCTACCCGGAGCCGGCCGAGGAAACAAATTCGGCATGTAGTTGTTCGGCAAAAATGTGCCGGGCCATCCGTTTCTGTCTAGAACAAAGGACCTTTGTTCTTGGGGCGTGCCGGCGTATCGCGATATGATCGGCTGCCCGCCGTCTACACAAGCGCCCGGGGGCCGTATCAAACATGACCTTCCCAAAAGGGCAAGTCCTGGCAACGGGACGGAATCAACCATCAAGACTTATAAAGAAGATGTTAGTTCCCTGCTCTCCATTAATTTTCCAGAATCAATCCCTTACACAATACCCAAATTCAATTGGCAAAACAATATGATTGCTGTTTCTCGCTTCGTCCTGGTGAGCCTGACTGCCGTCAACGGTGCACGGGCATGGGGCTCTCTAGGCCACGCGACAGTGGCCTACATTGCGCAAAACTACGTGGACGACGAGACGGCCAGCTGGGCGCAGGGCATCCTAGACGACACATCAGACTCGTACCTGGCGAGCATCGCGTCGTGGGCGGACTCATACCGGTCCACCAAGGCGGGGGCGTGGTCGTCCCCACTGCACTTCATCGACGCCGAGGACTCCCCGCCGACGAGCTGCGGCGTCGACTACGACCGAGACTGCGGGTCAGAGGGTTGCTCGGTGAGCGCCGTGGCCAACTACACGCAGCGGATCGGAGACGGGCGCCTGTCGGGGGATAACCACGCCGAGGCCCTCCGGTTCCTGGTCCACCTGCTCGGCGACCTGACGCAGCCCCTGCACAACGAGGCCTACAAGACGGGCGGCAACGGCATAGACGTCACCTTCAACGGGTACGACGATAACCTCCACTCCGACTGGGACACGTATATCCCCGAGGCCATCATCCACGGCGGCAGCAGTCTAGCCAACGCAAAGTCGTGGGCTGATGACCTCGTCGCCTCCATCGACTCAGGCGACTACAAGACCCAGGCTGCGTCGTGGATCAAGGGCGACGACATTGCTGACCCCGTCACCACGGCTACACGCTGGGCTGCCGATGCGAACGCCTACGTCTGCTCTGTTGTCATGCCTGATGGTGAGGACGCCCTCACGACCGGCGACCTCTTCCCCGTCTACTCGAATTCTACTGCCCCCACTATCGAGTTGCAGATTGCAAAGGGTGGCTATCGTCTCGCCAACTGGCTCAACACGCTGCACTCGTCTGACGCGTCGTCGTCTTCCAAGAGGTCCGCTGGCCTCCACTCCCGTCGCCAGGCTGCTTCCCTCGATGGGAGACACTTCCTCCCTGAACCTAGGGAGCTCAGCAGGGCTAAACTCATTCGCGCTGCTGAGGGCTACGGCTGCAACTGCGGTAAGGACCATGCTCGCTGAGCACTCCGTGTGGATTGATTTGTAGAGTTGTATATACATTACCCACTGCAGGGAGATTATTAGTACTGGTCCCCGCCTGGCACCTTGTATATACGTCAATGAGAGATGAGTGAATGGAATGAACCTTTCTCTAGTTCTGCGAGTACGCAGCTGCTTCTTCTTTCCTGGGATGCTTAGGAATCAACCGTGCTACCGTTATACACTGCCGTATATGATGCATTGACAAGACAAAACCCCGTGCATGTCCTGACCGAGACACGGCAATAAATCACGGGGCACGGTGCACTATACTCGTGCTCGTGCTCGTAGTTGTACGGAGTACCCGGCAAGTACCCGCACCAGGTGGGCAGTGCTCCTATATCAATGCAGGAGTATTCTGCCCGTACCGCAGCTCCACCACGCACGCCGGGATTGAGACACGGTGGATAGGAAAACTGACATGTAGGGGACGATGTCTGGCAATTGTATTTTAAGTGTCCAAGTACAACTACTCGTGCTCCGTGCGCATAGCCATGTCAGTGGGTTATTTCCGTTGCGCTTTGATTACAGAGTACAGAGTACGAGTACAGATTTGATAACAGCCATAGCCCTGGTGTACACGTATTAAATGATTTGTTATTGTCCCCCAGGCAGTGCGTACAGGTACGCCTTGAGCTCGCTCGCATGGACCTTGTGATCCATCCGGTCGGGGTCGTGCTACGTGGGAATTGCCCTCCGTGTTATACCCTGATACGTGGATGTTTGGCAATTCCGTATTTCTGGAAGCCTGGGAAACCGATTCCGTGATGCTGGGGGGGGGGGGTTGTTGTTATCGTAATGAAGCACCACCGCCTTGGCTTGATACACATCGCAACTGCGTGTACCTTTGTGCTTTGTCACTGCAGTCTCACCTTCTTTCATGGTCATACAGCCCAAGACGTCATCTGGAAGTCAAGAATACGCCCCCCTAGAATTGTTCAGTTGATTCGTGCAGGGTATACAGACATTGTGATCCCGTGTGCCGGTGGTGTTTTGGCATGTGATGGTGAATGTTGAATCATATCTACATGTACCAAGTCCCGTTATAATTGCATCAAGACAAAAACAGATCATGAAAATAAGAGCAGAATATCCCAATGGGAAGAATTGAATTTGACACAGAAAGGAGTGTATAGACACACACACATAATGAAATTCCATAAAGTCGCTGAAATAACCAGAGAAAGAAGAGAACGAAAATAACTAAACAAAGACAAGAAAGTGAACAATTATCACCAAAAGTAGGACAGAGGAAATAGAGGCTAAGAGTCGAGTCACCCTATTGTCGCATAAAGAATAAACGTGATGAGAAGAAATGAACATAGAAATGACATAAGAGAAAGAGAATGGGAAAAGAAGAGAGAAAATGAGAAAATGAAAGATGTGAAAAGAAACATATGAAAAAAAGAAAAACGCCTCATCCTGCACTGGGTCTGGTGGTATCAAAATAAAACAAGTCCCTCAGTGTCAAAATCCCTTTGCCATAGC
Source organism: Geosmithia flava (assembly GCA_900188565.1). NCBI lineage: Eukaryota > Fungi > Ascomycota > Sordariomycetes > Hypocreales > Bionectriaceae > Geosmithia > Geosmithia flava. Next base: position 163,420 of record FYEV01001776.1, read on the forward strand.
CATAGTCGTACCCGTTATGTTCCTGTTCCTCCCTTATATCCAGCAAACACCTCCCCTTTTTTTTTATACCCGACCTCTTAACCTGTCGTCGTGTCGTTTTGTTCAAAGAAATATATCACATATTTTTACGTTTTTAAATCCCGCCCACTTCTTTAACCCATCTTGACGCCATGGTCCCTGGTCTCGTGCTGTGGCAGAAGGGGGGCGCCGTCAGCGCCGTCCTTGTCGGCATCAGAGGGCCTCTTGCGACCCATGCGCTCGCACCACTCCTCAGCACTGATAATGGTGCCGTCGACAATGGCGCTGACTTGGGTCACCATGTCGAGTCCCTCCTTGGCTAGGACGAGTACCTTGTGTGCTCCGTCACGCACCGCCGAGTCTTTGTCCAGGCCGTTCATCTGGGCCTCCTGCTCAGACAGGGTGGCCAGGCGGAAGCGCTGGGGCAGACTGGTCAGGTGCCGACGGACAAGCACCCTGGCATTCTCGGGAAGAGCTCCGCCGGCGTACCTCGACACCATGTTGATGGCGTCCTGCAGAGTCTTGAGGACGTCCCCCTTGAGCGTGTTGATGCGGAGAGCGAGCTCGGCGCGCGACGCCTCTTGGGCTGCGGGGTCCTGCGCATTCTCGGCAGCAGCCAGGTCCGACATCATCTCGTCTTCTGGCTTCTCGTACTGCTCCAGTGTCGTCTTCAGGGTGCCAATGACACCGCCCATGTGGTGGTTGGCCCAGCGGAGCCACTGGAGGCAGTACTTGAGACTGCGCAGGCTCTCGTCGCTCATGGCGACGCTCAGGCCCGAAGTTGATATAAGGATACGTGACTTCCAGGGAGCATTGGCGCGGGGATCGGTCGTGGCGCCCTGGTGGTCCAGTGTCTCGGTGTAGGCTGGCGAGCGTATATCGTCATACGCTGGCAATGTCTCGGCCGTGCTGGCAATAGACAGCCGGCTGCTACTCTTGGGCGTAGGCGGAAATGAGTATAAATCGTGCGAGTTCCCGACATCGATTGAAGCTGAGGGCAGCCCCGATACGGCCTCGGCCTCGATGCGCTTCTTGGCGCTGGGTTCGGCACCAGACGCGTCCATCTTGCGTCGCTTCTTGGAGCCTCCGGCAGCCTCCAAGTCTGCACCCTGCCTGCGGCTCAGGATCCAGCGCACACCGCCCTCGACACCGGTCACGCGGCCAACTGAGCCGACTGTGTTGGCAATGGGGGTCAGGTAGCCCTCGACGTACTCTGCTCCGGACTTGAATCGGGGAGAGAAGTTCTTGGCACCGCCGTAAGCTGATGATGCGCCCTCGATAGTCGTGGCTAGTAGAGGGTGTGATGAAGTGAGCAGGTTAAATAACGGCCCCGACTCTCGTGTCGGTTGCTGGCCAGGCAGTTGTGCGGCGGGGGACGGGCTCATCGGGAGGGCACTGCCAGTGACAGGTGGGGACGAAACAAAATCTAGAAAGCATGTGAAGTCAGCAAGATGCACATGCCATGGCGCTGGCTTCTGATGTCGACTTACCAGCACGAAGATCACCTAGGGCTTCGGCAGCGAGCCAGACGTCGGGATCGTCAAGATTGACGCTCGCGGCGCGCTGTTCGGCACGGGTCTCTGGTGACGCCGTACCAACGACACTGTTACTGGCGGTGTCAACATCCATGGTGTTGGGGCTGTCGGTGCTGCGGTATGACTGCGAAGGCGGGCTCATGGCGGACCAGGGAGGCGGCGAAGGTCGGTCAATAGGGTCGAGCATGGGACTGCGACCGAGGGGCTGACCACCGGTAAGACTACTCAGAGGCGGCAGGGTCGTCGTCCGATCATGACCGTTGTGTGCAGACGGAAGTGGCGCATGTGGTATAGTGGCAGTAGCAGTCGTCGCTGAGAGGGACGTCGTCGACGAGGAACGAAGGCTGGTGGAAAAGGTCGGCGGCGGCGGCGGAGAATGATGATCTAATCGAGAAATTGAGGGCAACTGGGCTGTGAATGACCCGCTTTGATCTGGTGCGGGCGACATGTCGTCGTGGTGAGGGCTGAAAAGAGGAAGGAATAAATAAGGTAGAAGAAAAAAAGTGGTTATTGTGCGAAGACGCACACAGACGGCTGTCAGATGTTGCGCGCACGGAGTACGTGGGAGAGGAGAAAAAGAAGAGAGGAAGATGAGGGGGGTGTCGCAGGCGGTTATGTGTGGTTGGATGGATCTCTGAATGAAACGAGGAGCATGTGATTGTACATGTACTCGTAACCCAGGAAGGTGCAGGATTTTGGTGACGCGCTAAGACAACGACGTCGGCCGCACACGGAGAGATGGATGATTGGCAGAGTCCTCGTACTATAGATCCCATACATGGAAGAACGCAGTAGTAGAAAGGGAGACGGAAGAGACAGACTGCAAACTTCGTTCTCTCTTTCCTCTTGGCCTTTTCACAGGGCTGTCTGTCAGATAAGGCGAACAAGGGGGAGACAGAGAGTAGTAGAAAAAAAATAGATGGAGGACGACGAATGGAGAGACGGAAGAAAAAGAAAGTTGTGTGTCAGCGGAAGGAGCGCTAGAAGGAACGCAGGGAAGGAGGCATGGACATTAATAGTGGCAGTACTCCGTAGTAGTCGTAGCAGTCGTCGTAGAAGCGAATACGGAGCAAGTGCGAGCGACGTGCTTCGCAGCTGCCATTTGCAGAACAACAGTTGGTGGCATTATACGCTATATTACCAGTTTACCACTGTTCCTGCTGTTCTACCGTTCTATTCGGCAACTGCTAAACACGCACTCCAGTCTCTACAACTATGGGCCATGGGGGCCATTGGGCATGGCATCAACAGGCAAGAACGAACCAATTGTGTGCCTCTTTCCTGGCGAGATGGTGGGGGAGAAAGGCTACGTCGTCGAGTACAAGGTACGAGCACCGAGAACAAGGTAAGTTTCAATGTCTTGTCATGGCCAAGCCATTACTGAGTCACTAATACCGGTCAAATCCTCCTTCGTCATACCTGTACTGAGTACTTTGGATTACAGTAGCGATGATCGCTAAGAAGAAGCAATGCCATCATCATATGGAATGGATTGGTCTGTGTTTATACATCACAAGTCATCAGCTACAACTTGCTATTACTCCTACTAGCAGTCCACAGCACTACTACGAATCCCTATCATCATCATGGTTGCTTGAGCTTTCTATTGGCTCCACGGACCGAGCATCTAACTAACGCAAGTGCTGCAGGGTCCTTGGGAGGGGGGAGAGAATGAGGGGATAGGACCCCCGCTCACAAGGCCCCTGATTCCGGGGATATTTTGATAATATGTGTTTGGTTGTCATAGTACTAGTCGTTATCATCATTGCCAATACCTGTCTAAACGTGTATATAAAAGCATGGCTATATTTTAATGCCGTGTAACGAGTTAGGGGTAGAGAAAAAAATAAGAAGGAAAAAAGAAAGGAACAAATGGGGGGGAAAGCATGTGCTTCTTCGCTCTTGCCTTAATCACAGGCCAAAAAAATCAATCAGCGTTGTACCGGGTACTTATGAAAAACGTTGGCCCCAACATGGGCAACGATTTTGCGACGGCAAGAGCATAGGAGCACGTGTGACTTCCGACGCCCCTTCCTTGTCGGTTTGCCACTTTGTCATTGTTTATCCGAATCATGAGGACTATTATTTTATAGAACCTACAGTATTACAGTATTACTACAGATACGGGTAGTCAATATATCCTCGTTTAGAAATAATGAACTCGAATAGTACTGTTGTGTACCCTATACTCCGTAGAGTTGCTAGAATATCGCACTTCTCTTGATCGTGGTGATATTGCTCCGTATTATGGAGTACGAGTATCCTCCGTAGCTGTACTCGTAGCTATACTCGTAGTTGCAGTACTCGTACGAGTCCTGCTATCTACTACGACTACTCATACTATTACGACGCAGGGCGAGAGAGAGACTGCATAGTCACATGCGATTCTACGAGTAGTAGAGATCTCTTTTCCCCTCCGACACAAAATCCGCCGCCAACAAACTCAGCTCAAGGGCCGATCTGCCGAGATTTTCGTAGCAGTATCTCGGAGCACTAGGTAGTACTACTAGAGACAGACTACTCGTGCAGACATGGACAGTCTGGGTCATTAGTAAACACACCCACCGCAGTTATCCTTAAAAGATGCACCATTGCGAGTAATACTACAGCAATGATGCAGTCTTTCGTATGGGAAGCGAGTCGGCGAGTAATTGACCAATGCTCGATTCTCGGCATCGGACCTCGGTGGTGACATATCAACAATACCGCCACCAATAGCACATGATATGGGATTTTTTTTATCACCTGAGAAGGGGAAACTCTGGTCATGGCATTGGAATTACTCGCAGTTTCTGGCCAAACTGGGCCATGGCCTACAGGTAATAATACCACAGCCGTCACACTCTCTCTTGTGCCTTTTTACGTTTCGAATGGCATAGACTAGAGCCTGATGGACAGAGTGCTAAGCAGAGTCTTTTGGACAAAGTCTGCTCGAGCTCTCCCAACATGCACGTCATTCATTATACATTTAGTCTCATCGACCATAAAACCATACGGTGATGATATGTTTGGCTCCTCTGACGCCGCCCAGGCCACAGAGGAAGTCCCCCCAGAAGGGGAACAACCGAGCCCGGCCAGTTCTTAATGAAGCCATGAAATCCCTCTCCGCACCACGAAATCGCCACCTCAACCACGAGCCGCAAATTGGGAAAATGACAGAAAGCCACTCCCGGAGCAAACCAAAGCGATGGGTAGCACTGTCTAGAGGGTGCGTTGTAGAAGAAGAAGGGGAAAAGAAAAATGAAACTTGTGGGGGCAGCCTTTTATCTCTCTTGGTGGGATTTTTTTTTGCGCAAAGTCACGTGCTATCATTGTCCCGCTGGAGTTGCGAATTGCCGACAATCTTCCGATGGAGCGTCAACCGATTTGCTGCTTGGCGAAGGGGAAAAAAAGGACCCACTACGTATTAGGTGCACTCTAAGCACTTCTGGCACTAGTGACAGTGACCCAAGTAAGACGACCGTTTGGTGCTGGAGGTTGAACCTAGCTGGAGGCCACGATATCATCATTCCGCCTCATATCGGCACAACAAACAACCACACCACCCAACCACGAATCCATTCATCTTCCTCGAGGTCGACATGTTGCGAGGCTAGATTCTTTTCAACAACTAGTCAACACCCTACCCCCGTCCGTCGTCTTGCACCCCATTGTCGAAACAACTCTCTCCCATCAACACACACCCACCCCTTAAACCGCCCACACCCCGCCTCGCCTCTCCCTCTTCGCCATGGCGTCGGCTCTCTTCTTCCTCGACCTCAAGGGCAAGGTACGCTCAACCTCTGATCTACTCATAGAGCCGCATCGCGCATCTCCACCGATGGAAAACAATGCTCCCCTCAAGACCCGTTGTCGCTGACGTCCCCCTCCTCTCCCCCCCTCCTCTTAGACCCTTCTGGCTCGCAACTACAGGGGTGACATTCCCATGTCGGCCGTCGAAAAGTTCCCTACTCTGCTATCCGATGCCGAAGAAGAATCATCGGCCGTGCCGCCGTGTTTCTCGCACGAAGGAATCAACGTATGTTCTCTCACCTTTTGGGAAAACGCGGTCGGCGCGTCTTTACCGCACCGCTAGCTGGGCTGGGGACTGCTTGTCGTCGTTGTTAACTTCTTTTTGAAATAAAAACAGTACCTCTACATTCGACACAACAACCTGTACGTTTTGGCGCTGACGAAGCGCAACACCAACGCGGCCGAGATCCTCCTGTTCCTACACAAGCTAGTCGAGGTCTTCACCGAGTACTTCAAGGTGCTGGAGGAGGAGTCGATCCGCGACAACTTTGTTATCATCTACGAGCTCCTGGACGAGATGATGGACTTTGGGTACCCGCAGACGACCGAGTCCAAGATCCTCCAGGAGTACATCACGCAGGAGTCGCACAAGTTGGAGATCCAGGCGCGCCCGCCCATAGCCGTGACCAACGCCGTGTCGTGGCGGTCCGAGGGCATCCGGTACCGCAAGAACGAGGTCTTCCTCGACGTGGTCGAGAGCCTGAACCTGCTGGTGTCGGCCAACGGCAACGTGCTCCGCTCCGAGATCCTCGGCGCCATCAAGATGAAGTGCTACCTGAGCGGCATGCCCGAGCTCCGCCTCGGCCTCAACGACAAGGTCATGTTCGAGACCACCGGTCGCGCCACCCGCGGCAAGGCCATCGAGATGGAGGACGTCAAGTTCCACCAGTGCGTCCGCCTCTCGCGCTTCGAAAACGACCGCACAATCTCCTTCATCCCCCCCGACGGCGAGTTCGAGCTCATGTCCTACCGCCTCAACACCCAGGTCAAGCCCCTCATCTGGGTCGAGTGCGCCGTCGAGTCCCACTCAGGCTCCCGCATCGAGTACATGCTCAAGGCCAAGGCCCAGTTCAAGCGCCGTAGTACCGCCAACAACGTCGAGATCATCGTCCCCGTCCCTGACGACGCCGACTCCCCCCGCTTCCGCACAAACATCGGCTCCGTCCACTACGCTCCCGAGCAGAGTGCCATCGTCTGGAAGATTAAGCAGTTTGGTGGAAACAAGGAGTTCCTCATGCGCGCCGAGCTCGGACTCCCCAGCGTTCGCGGTGACGATGAGCAGGGTGGTGGCATGATGGGTGGCTTCGGTGGTAGCATGGGTGGTGCTGCAGGTGGCAAGGCTGGGAAGCGTCCCATCCAGGTCAAGTTTGAGATTCCTTACTTTACCACTTCTGGTATTCAGGTCCGCTATCTCAAGATTACAGAGCCCAAGGTATGTTCTTTCTTTCCACTCTCTTGGCACTCCTTTCAGCTTACTAACTCTGAATACCAGTTGCAATACCCTTCGCTGCCTTGGGTCCGTTACATTACGCAATCAGGAGATATTGCCGTGCGTTTACCAGATGCCGTCTGATAGACTTGTATCCTGACGTACCCAAATACTCCCTACTTTTGCACAATAAAAGACACAAAGCATTTCAAAATGGTTAATGAGTCTACACCATGAAACCCACCCTTTCCCCCTTCCATATTAGCCACCAACGGAGGAAAACACCTTCTACCCTTCCCTCTACCCCCTCGACACTTACACACACGATATATCTTTACAAGACTTACCAGCCTGAATGGCACATGACACGAATGAGAAGAGAAATGAGACTGGGCTGTACTGAGCAGGCAAGCAGGCGGAAACCTGTGGCAAAGCGGGGACGATATTACAGAGGAAAAAGACGAAAAACAGAAAGAAAGAATAAAAACAAGGGGGTGTTCCATTATTCATGCAAATTAGACGGCAGGTTGGTGTGTCCTGTCATGATGATTCAAATAAACAACTCGAGTTATTCCCATATATATCCATGTGAGGGTCCTCGATGTCCGCGCTGTTGTACTCATATACCCGTATCCATGCTGCTGAAAGCTCCGGCTTACCTATAAAAGAAGGACTCCTTGACCATGACACTCTCAAACTCAAACTCACGCATTGCGTCGGTAGTAGAAAGGGGGTCAGTCGGGTCTAGGGCGACGCAGACCAAGATGCCGCGTGGCATGTCGGCAGCAGAATGGGGGACTAGGGGTCAATATCGTCAGCAAACGAGCACAAGCAAGGAGATGTGTTTTCAGCTTGATATGGCACATACCTCCCTCGGGGAGACCCTGGTGCTTCCATTCATGGTCCTCCCAGCGGGGCTTGTCGCCGACAAAGGCTACCTGGGCCCTGACGTCGCCCTGCTCACGGGGTGCCGAGAAGGCCATCAGACCAAGAAGGATGGAGATGTCGCCACCCAGGCCGCACGAAGGACGCTTGACGACGGGATTGACGTACGCCTGCGGCAGTAGGGAAGGCACCCACGACGGATCATGACCAGCAGCGTACGAGTACGTGGGATGAACGTCGTCGTGACGGGCGAAGACAGCCTGGGATACGCCCGTGACATTCCCATGACTGTTGAGAGGGAAATGGAACCTCAGAGGTCGCCAGGTGAAGTCGTCGATTGGCGAGCCGGTGCGCGTCTCGTTGATGGTGGCATCGCTGGGAACCATGACGTACGGCATGAAAGGGTGGCAGGCGAACATTGTGCAAGTCTTGTATGTCGGGATGGGCTTGAGGTCACCCCCACGAGGCCAGTCCTTTGGTCTACCGCGAGTCTCCTGGTTGAGCTCGTGGATGGCGCCTACGCCCGTGTCCCGGTCACGATCGAACATGAACTCGGTGGCGGGGACTTCCTCGACCTTGCCATTCTTGTATCGCATCACACTGCTGTGGAGCTCAAGGGAGTATGAAGCTGGGTCGGTGGGTGGACGGGGCTGACCCCATGTGTCTTGTTCATTACTGGAAATGGCAAGCTCGTTGACGACGAAGAGGAAGCTCGGCTTCGGTGCGGGGGGACTGTCACCTGGTGGCTATTGATTTTATTAGTATGTTGTTGTAAAATAGAGAAGGATTACCTTCTTTTTTTGCTTACCGTTATTCGATACATGATAACGTTCTATTTCCAGTTGATATGAAGGTTCGTTGATATGATGTTGAAGAGTGTTTCTTGTGGTGTTAGGAATCGCATATAGGGATGACGAAATGTGTCAGGCGGAATATTTTTGTCTGTTGTGGGTTGAGTTCAGCGAGAGAGGAAGGAGCAGAGACTTTCAGAAAAAGGAAAGAGCTCCCAAGGAAGAATGAATCCGGAGTTGTCATCAAGTGACGGCGAGCTGGACGCGACTCTCCTCGGCGACCACACAGTGACCACGTGCCGACACTCCGATGGACCACGACAACACAATGAAACCGCCATTAGTAGTACGGCTACCAAGATAACAGCGTCATAATTTGTGATACAGAGCGTTCAGGGCCAGAAAGTGTCAAGACATGCCACGTCGGGGGTCGGCAGAGCCATTGAGCCGTCTCACAGGCAGCCGGGTGTAACGCGAGAGTGAAGCAGAGCCACCTAGTTGACGGTACACGGGCACAGGGGACAGTGATATGGTCAGGCGGTCAGATAGCAGTGAGAACATGAAACCATTGTCATTGTCATTGCCACATCTCAGCTACCGTGGCGGCCTTTTTTTATGTAGTGATTATCGGATGAGCAGAAGCCGACATCACTCTTTCATGATCGCCACAGGGGGGAGGGTATCAAGCAGTACGACCTACGAAACAACAAGGCCAGATAAAGAACAATGGAAAATGTCTATTATTTCAAAAGATGTAACTTTTGTACTTTTCATGTTCTATGTAATTCATGACCTTCTAGCCCTCTTTCCAGAACCACCCTCACTCTCCTGCTGCTCAGCACTCTGCGCAGGCTGAGCCTTAGTCTCCCGGAGCAGCCTCTTCTCGCCAAGCCTGACAACGACAGCCATACGACGACGCTCAGGCAGACCACCCTGGCTGAGGAGACGCTCATCCTCCTCCACAGAGGTAGGGTACCTTGTCTCGAGGGCCGCGACGGCCTTGGCAAGTATAGACTCCATAATCTCACGACGCTTCCTCTTCTCGGGGACAGCCTCGGGATCGAGCTTCTTGACAGCCTTGACAAACACCTTGAGCTGCTCCGTCAGCTCCTCTGGCACGACAACACCGCCGGCGGGGCCGTCAAAGGTGCCGTCGGGACCAATCTCCCCGGCCTCTCGCTCGAGGACAAACGTGTCGTCAAACTCCTCTTCGTCGTCGAGACTCTGGCGGATCTTGGCGAGCTTGTCGGCCGAAACGCCCAGCTCGGCCGTCATGGCACCCTCCACGTCAGCCCAGGGCAGCTCGACGACGTCGTGGCGCGCATGCTTGTCCGTGACGTAGCCGTAGCGTCGGAGAAGCTCAGAGTTGGGATGGGGACCGTAGTAGTTGAAGATTTCCTCGCCGGCCTTGATGGGTCGCAGGGAAACGACGCTCAGGCTCTCGTCGCCGTGGTTGACATGGGCCTAGTTGTATTGTCAGTCGTACGCTCGAATTGAGTCTAGAGAGGGGACGTACATTGAATTCAGCGTCGGCATTGAGAATGTCAGCCATGGGCACCATTCCCATGACAGACTTTGCCTGGCGGTCCTCGACCCACTCCTCATCGGGGTTCTCTTCCTCCTGATCATCCTCGTTCTCGAGGTCAAATGCATACGCCATGATGGTGCTGCCCATCCTGTGCGCCAGGTCGATGAGCCCGTCGTCGCCCATGACCTCGCTCGACGCAAAGAGCTCCGAGTTCTGGCGGATGACGGGCAGGATGGTGGCGCGGAACATGGCCTCGGCGTCGTCCTTGCCAACCTTGTTGCGCGTCGCGCTGGCCTGCAGCTCGGCCAGCTCCTCCTCCGACCAGAACATGGGTGTCTCAAACGTCTGGGGCAGCACGTCAAAGTACGGCTTCCAGGGGGAGTCCTGGCCGCGCAGGAGCTCGTAGATGAGAATCAGGATGAGCCCGCTCCAGCTGTTCTGCTTGGGCGAGTCGTCCACCGCATTCTCCTCCTCGTGGGTGTCCTCCTGGGCTGAGATGGTGGCCCTGAACAGGTCGGGAAGCCTCTTGGCTATGTCTGACGTCTCCACGTCCATGATGCCCTTTCTCGGAATGGTGAAGAGGGTTGTGTCTGTTGCAATGTCTCGGGTGGCGACTATTCTGAGATGTCAGTAGGGGAAAAACGGCGAGCAATATTCATGAAAGAGATGTACTGTACCTATTCCACGTCCGGCACCTCGTGACCGCAGGTCAACAATGCTTATGCCATCGGAGAATGAGGCTCCGGGGAGAGCCTTGAACCAGTCGAGGAAGGACTGTGTCCGAGAGTCAAAGTCGGGTTGAGTCATTATGATAAGAGTGATTGCAAAGATTAAAAAAAAAAACACTTTACGTTCTTTTGTCAATCAGTCAACTCGTTTAAATGAGTTGCTGTCTTATGAAATTCTATGAAAGAGCCTTGACAAAATATTTTCATCACCAAGTACGGAGTAGTCGTTGCCCCAGAAAAGTACAGTGTATATTACACAGTGTATAAATAGTGCACACGGTACACACACGACTTGACAACGCCTACCATCCTTCACGACAATTCAACTTCCATGTTTCCTTCTTATAATCATTGTAATTTTTATTCTTCTCTCATTCTTCTGACCCGTTATTGAAATGATAAAAAAAAATCAAATGATCATATATTGCTTATTACATGGTAAGTCTTTCCCCTGTATGCTGAAAGACGACAAACAAGTAAAAATACACGCCAACATCCCGGGCCGACCCCAAGATGAAGCAGTCCCTCGTACATAAACAAAAGGAAAAAAAAAGCAAAGCAAAAAAAGTACATGTTAATCATCACCATCGCTTTGCTTGATCGATGGTAATGTTTTCTTCTTCTTCGTCGGCCTCTTGGGTGTCTTCTTGTCTTTACCCGTATTACTCTGTTGTGCCACCCTCTTCTTCGGCTTCAGCCACTCCTCCATACCTTCTGGCCAAAACACCCTACCCAGCGGCCCTCCCATACCAACCTCTTCTTCCTTTTCTCCCACCACTCCACTTTCCTCATCTTGCGGCAGACGTACTTTCTTCTTGCTCCTTACGGCGGGGGAAACTTCGTCATCCCTCTCATGCGGCACAATGTCGTTGAACAGGTCATGTCCCGGTAGCTTGAAGGTGCGCATCAGCTCAAACACGGCCTGCTCCTTGTCCTTTGCCTCAATCATCAGGTCTGTCCCGTCCGGGCAGGGGGGCAAGGTGCGCACGCGAGCCGAGTGCTTCCTCCGATCACGCGGTGTGACTGCCGGCGCTGTCGGCTCGCTATAGTGCATCTTTTGTCGTATCCCCTTGCGGGTCCACGTGGCGGCGATGCGGTCGTACAGGTCCATGATATCATGGGTCCCCTCCCGGATCTTGTCCTGGTCGAAGAGGATGTTGTGGTGGTGGTAGTCGAGCACGAGGGGGATGTCCAGCTCCTCGCACAGGGGGAGCAGATCGTGCACCGTCCATGAGACGTCGTCGTTCTCCAGGACTAGTCGCCTTCTAACACCCTCCGACAAGGTCCTGTAGTTGTCGCGGAACCGGTCCAGCGTGGCTGCCTTGTCCCCAAACGTTCCTCCCAGGTGCAGTATCATGACGGCGTCGCAGTCCGTCTGAGCCGGCAGACGGAGCAGGGAAAGCATCTCGTCATGATACTCGAGGTCGCGCACCGCCGCCGTCACCACCTCCTTCCGCGGACTTCCCAGCTGGGTATACTGACCCGGATGTGTGGTGAGCCGATGCCCCAGCTGAGCTGCCACCTCCCCCACCTCGGACAAGGTCGACGCGGCAAACGGAGCGAGCTCGTAGCCGTATTCTCGGTGGCTGGCAAAGGGGAACATGTCGCTGCTCAGCCGCATGAACTTGATGCCGAACCTATCGTTCCATCGGAGCATCTTGATGACGTCGCGGGCGTTGTTCAGCCCGATCTCTTGGACGTATTGCATCCCCCGGCTCTCGTCGGCCTCCTTGGTCTTGTCGGGTCGGTTCTTGACTGAGTGCTCGGGCTGGTCCGGCTTCTCGAGAGGATGTCGATGTTCGAGAATGGAGCTGATGCGGCACGTCCTGGAGGAGAATACCGGCGGGTTCGAAGTCCTCAAATAGGTGTTGAGGCAGGCCTGTTTCGTTCAAGGTCATCATGTCAGCTCGTTAATTCGCTCCAACATATCATTTGCCTCTCCCGAGTCCCCAAAAAAGGACAAAAATAACAGATAACAGAAACAGTTCATTCCTGGGTGTTGGTCGTAGGCATCTCACATATCCCAATCGACCTGTCCAGGGCAATGGTAGCCGCTCACTGTTCACCGGTGGCGCTCTTCTCGCGCCCCTCTCCACTGCCTCATCGTCATCCTTTGCCGCATCGGCAGTCGAGGGCACGCAGTCCTCCTCGTCGGCGTCGAGGTTATTCGAATCATCCTGATCGCCAGGGTTTCCGTCGATTATGTGGTTGATGGGGATGCTCTTTCGTGACAGTCGGGTGTTGGCGATCCTGGACCTTTCGCTCCGTTCACTGGCCAGCCTGTCATCGAGTTTCGACGACTCAACGGCCCTCCTCTCCTTCTTGACCACGTTTTGTAGCTGGTCCTCCATCTCCTTCAGCTTCCGTACCGCACGTTCCACGTCATTCGTCTGTGTGCCGTCCAGTCCATCCTGTCCGTCCACTACGATCTCTTCTGCCCGTTTATTGGCCACCCTCGTGCTGAATCTTTGGCGGGTATTAGGCGTCAGCGGCGGCGGCGATTCGCGATCCTTCCTCTTGGTAGCCGGCATGACGGATGGTATTCTGACGATGGCGATGGTGTCTCTGTAGGAGCTCAGCAGGCGTGCACGCATCGAGTGTACACAACGATGTGTGGTGGTGGTGCTCGATCACCAAGAAGGGTCAAGATGATGAAAAGAAAAGGAAAGAAAAAAAGGTAGAAGAGAAGAAAATCACCCCCCCCCAGCTCTTTCAGGTATACGGATATAGCTTCCAGCGCAAAAAAGAGAAGGGGATCGAGCTCCCAGACCAAGGACCGAGTCCCTGACGTAGTTGGCATGTAGCGTGGCACTTTGAGAGGCAAAATACGGAGGGAACGAAGGGGAAAGGAAAGGAAGGGTGGTGGAGAGGGGAGGGTGGCTTGAAGACGACCAGATAGATTACCAAGATTCACGTGGTTCCTGTAGGTTTCATCCGGGAGATTTTCATCCGACAGGAATGGATTGGGCGATTAATACTACTCGTAAGTAGGTGAGAAGGGTTGTTAGACAACACACACAGGGAGAGAGAGAAGGAGAATGGATAATTGAAAGTATCATAAAATGGTGGGGACCCTTGTTTTTGAAGATGTGAGAGTATGTATGTTTCTTGATGGTTGGGAAGAATTACTATTATTACCTACCATTCATTTCAATGATAATACACGTGTAATACAGGTGAAAAAAAAGCTAACTCACTACACTAGTCTCAAAGTTGTCTTCCCTGTATGGACCAAAAATCCCACCTCCTCCCCCTCCCCGCGCAATTCTTATTGCTAGAAAGGAAAGGGGAAGGAGGGGAGAGAGGGAGAGGGGTGATGCGATCGGGGATGGGAGGTCGGGAATGAGTTGTGTTATGGCTTGATCGAGACCTCATCGAGACCTACCAGAGTAAAAGCAAGAAGAAGCCGGAACAAGACCAACGAGGGATCCACAATCAATGAAGTCATCGACAACTGCTGATGACGTCGGTGGGGCCTGAGCTACAAGGCACTCACCAGCAATCTTCACCCTGAACAGAGGTACCCTACAGAAGGGGGGAGGGATACTCGTGATTACGTGTTACACAACCAGATATAACCACACAACAGAGATCAGATAGATCAGAAAGAAGGAGGAAGAAGAAGAAGAAGAAGAAGAGAAAGACTCTTCTCTCTCTCTCTCTCTCTATTTCTCTCTATTTCTCTCTATTTCCCCCTCTCCCTCTTCTTCAAAATCGTCCCATTTTTTTTCTACACATGCTTATATGGAGTAATGTTGGGGGAGAGGGGACCCTTGGAAGTCAGTCAAGTTACTGTTACACACATACACAAGACACAGACATACCACATTCTTTACCGTATTATAACCGACGTGACACATTCCCGCCAAGGTGAGAGATCGTCATCGCCAGTCATTGATGCCATCAAATCGTATACTTAATCGGACCAGACTTTCCGCCTTGTCTGGGATGTATAAATTGTTTAGCCTGAAAGGTTATCGTGAACACTGGGGAGTAGCAGCCCAACGGTTATCGCTTTTGGCACACACGCACACACACACACATGCATACAATCTTCTTTCTTCACGTACGAGTAGAGAAACAAGAAACGATTCGTATTTCATGTCATTGATTCAATCGTCCTTCTCCAAATCGTAATCTCGATTAGGTGTACGGAATATTGTATACCGAGTACTATTACATCAAGCAGTCAAACAGCATGAAGCCAAGCTTCGGTGGGATATCAACACCTAAACCAACGCCGACCCATCCGATAACGCCATCCTTTCCACATAGATGTTGATCAGAGAGAAGAGGAAGAAGAGGAGGAAAAAAAAAAAGAAAGAACGACAGGCGGAAGATCGAAGAAATCAAGTAAGAGGTGCCACGGAAAATGCCGGAAGATCAACCCCCCTGTGCCGCTTCTTTCTAGTAGGCTTGTAATACGTCGCTCTGCAAACAGGACAATCGTACCTGTTCATGAGGAACCACATGGCCAGGCACTGCGAGTGAAAGGTGTGACCGCACTGGTTGAGCGTGAGTATCACCTCCTCCTCGTACTCTTGGGAGGGCCGCTCTCCATGCTGCGCCGCCGCATCCTTCTTCTGCTTGTTCTTGTCTTTGTTCTTGTCCTTGCTCATGCTCAATCTGGTCCTGATGCCACGTCCCATTATGCGAATGCGACGGCGGCGCTCGGATGCCACCGAGGCTAGCTCTTCGAGTGCTTCGCGGGTAGATTCATTGTCGTCGTCGAGCGTTCGATGTGTCCTATTGTTCTCGAGTGCCGCGGGCTTGGGTATCATGGGACCGATGCATATTGGGCTTTTGTTTTGTTCCAAACCATATCAGTATACATTTGAATTAATTTCTCATCTCATCTCTTTTGTTTTTGCGTTTCTCTTTTCGTTTCCCCTCTTGTCTTTTTTGTTCCTCTCTTCCCCACCTCTCTTCTTGTACTGTATATTGCTTTTTGTGTACGATGACTGCATGCGCCGAGGTGTCGGGTGCCCGCACCGGGATCTCTCTGCGGTGCAACGTGGACCTGTGACTGCCCGGGATATACGGGAAATCATGTTGATCATGACGATAATCCAGACCGCATGGCAAGAAACAAGGTACAGGGGGAATGGAGGGAAGAAAGAAGAAGAAGAAAGAAACGCGGGGAAGAAAGATCCTAGAAAGAAAAAAGAAGAAAAAGCAAACAAACAGAAATACTGACCATTCATCGAGTTCGAGCTGCGCAGCTGTGGACTCAATATCGACGTCGACATCTCGACCCCCACTTGCCGTTGCTTCTGCCGCAGCTTCTTCCCCGGAGCGACTAGAGTCGACAGGACCGGCAGGGGTCAAAGTAGCGGTGACAGTGCTAAGATTTCGTCGAGCGAGAACCATTTCATTGGAATCCAGCTCGTACACAGGTTTCGATGGTGATGGTGGTTGGCTTCGACCTCCGAATACTTCTCTTAGTCGCGGCAGTCGATGGTATCTCCGGTAAAAAAACACACACATTCGCACGTAAGTAAGTGTAAAGTAGAGAGGGAAGAAGAAGATAATCAATGCGACCCAGACGATGAGCATCTTGGTTTCATAGTTCATAGTGAAACTAGAGCCACGGGCCGTGGTTATATCTGGGATATGGGTGGGAGAGAGGGTCGCTCGTGTTTGTCAAAAGGTGTGTTCGAAGCTTGGCAGAGGTGCAGAGATCAATACCAATGATTGATGCTTGTGAATATTTTCCCTCACAAGGGAAATCCTTTTTTTTTGCTGCCTCGACCCTCCCTCAGGAAGGGACACTCTAATTTTCTCTTCCATCTCAGGCCTTTTCTCCCACCACTATGGTCAGGTGGCTTTTGGCTATCTCTTTTCATCGAGTTAAAAAGAGGGAGTGTGAGAGAGAGAGAGGGAGGGGCAGGGACAGACAGAGCGGGAATAACGAAAGAGGCGCAAAAGGAAAAAAAGCCACTCGGTAGCCACGTCGGAAGCTTCATTGTCACGAGATGTCACATGGAGTTGGCTTCTTACTGTCGCCCTTCATTACTCACCAACAAGCAGCCCGGGTTGTACGGCCCCGCATACCGGCCGTGTGCTTTGGATGCACAAGTGCGACGTACCCAGACGGGAGGTGCCTTTGCAGATGGGCACTTTATTGGGCGAATGCTCGATATTCCTTGGTTCTGATTTTATCATTTTCTTTTCCCTTTCAGAGCTGTAGCATGTGACGGGCCGTTGCGGGGAGGGCAGACGTTTTCCGTCATTGGCCGTCATGTTTCCCTTTCATCCTTTTTCGCTCCATGGCCCGTATCACGCCACTGTTCTCGACAGAGTCTGGGTTTGTGCCACTGACATTGGCGTGCCCAGAGATAGGAACGATTGAACCCATCATGACGCTAGTGCAGCCCAGAGGTGGTAGTCATGCATGGGAGTCGATTCTCAAGTCGAATTGCCAATTTTCTCTGTTTTGTTTATCTTTGTATTCTTGGGGGGGAAAAAATGTAGGCAGTAGCAGATAGCAATCGTGGGACAATTTGTAATATCAAAGGTGGCGGTGCACCGGTGATTAATAAATGTCTTGGTTTGGCAAACGGACTTGGACTTGGAGGCTGGAACTTGGAAGCGATGGAAGCGACGGGGACGATGAAATCGGATATGAAAAAAAAAAAAAAAAAACATGAATTTAAGCTTATTGTGTCTGTCCTCTCACATTGTCAATGTTGCACAAAGGGACATGCGACGAAACCGGTGCCGAAATGGATGGATATGTAGTGTATGGACTGGCAAACTGGGTAGTAGTACGGAGTACTAGCATGCGAGTAAGAAGGGAAATAATTGAGAGAAGAAGGAGAAAGAGGAGATCATGATGATAATGACGAAATGGCGACGAACCCGAAAAGCGGGGATGGACTTAAAACAGGAAGGAGCGACAGGCGAAGACGGTTGTAAGACTGGTCACGCTCTTACCTTTTTGTCTCATGAGCGTCATTCCATGCATTTTGCTCGTATGGTCTGGGCAGGGCAGGGCAGAATCTGTCAATATCTCATTTCATTCTCATATCTCATCGGCTTGGAAATAGTACTAATAACAAGGCGTAATGTAACAATGGACGTATCAAGGTAACACACATGTCATAGTACATATAGTCCAGACCGGGTTAATACTACTCCTCAAGACCGCTGTAAACCCGCTGATGCAGCCTCAAAAAAAAAAAAAAAAAAAACCTCAGCCTGTCCGAGCAATCGCCATCCATGCGTCGCGACTTCCATGCAGCCCTCGTAAAGACCCGCTAGTACGCTACAGCCTAACAGGTCAGAAATTACAGGGGATGTAACCCCCCCCTGCCGAGAATAGAGGGCCCTGGTTGGCCTGAGGCAGGGATAACAGCACGAGCCAAAATACAAGCTTGTTTTACTGATTGAGTGGAGACAAGAGTACATGTATCTTCTTACAGTATTGCTCCGTATTCCATGTCTTGTACCAACCCGCTCTGTCAGCCCCGGGGAGGGGGGGGGGAGAAGAAAGCTGGGACATTTCAAAGACTGGTCATGACTCCAGTTTGTTATTCCTGACCATCCACGGCTTCTACCGAGCTTTGACGTCTTCCCATTCCGGAATGGCAGCAACGTACGAGTATGACCTGAGCTGTGCAGACCACTAGAGACCCTATAAGACTATCCTCGTATCAACCGTAACCAATGGCGATAAATCAATACCAACCAAGGCATCCAAATTGGAAATTGAGCCTCCGGTTGCAAAAACTCTATTGAATGGCGGGTTCATCGGGCCAAGACTCTATTCCGAATGTACCTCTTTCTCATGTATCTTTCATGTGAGCAAGTAAGTACCTTCCCCCCTCCTTGTTACCCCCCCCGCCTCCCCACCCTTTCTGCTCCGTATATGTACTCTCCGGAGACGTCGGTTACCCCGGCTAAGCTTAATCGTTGTTGTGTACCTCTCTCCATGGGGGGGGGGGAGGAGTCTTCTGCCCCCCCCCCTGCCCACAATCAATCTTGATAACGAAGAAAATAACCTATTTCTGGAGTCGCCGAGAGTTCTAAACACATTGAAGAATGAAAAAGATAATAGTCCTGACTCATTCTTATCATAAACCTTGGATCGTGGCAGGGCAATATTCTTTTTTACTTTCTACTTTTTCTTTACTTAGCATTTTTACTTTCCTTTTAAGTTGTGCCAAGACCCATGATAGTGGGTCCTTCCCCTCCTTTGGCTTTGGGCCCTTGTTCGATTGCAACTTCGAAAACTTCCAAAAGTCAGCTGACTTGAACTGCGCCTCGCAAGAAAGTGACATTGGGACCCACGTAGTTGCACGCAATGGGCTGTCTTTGGCTCTTTTAGCTCTCTTCTCTGATTGTCACGATTCATCCCCCCCCTCCCCCCCTCCTCTCCGAGAACGTTTTGACCTGCACTGTCCTTGTTCGCTCGGCGTCTTGGCAAGCACACAGTGCGAAGGTAAGAGATATCCCCGCCAAGGCACTGCACGTGCACTCTCTTTCTCGATAACATGACGCGCGGCTCCCCCGGTTTACGCTATTCCTTTGTGGAGTGATTGTCAATCAAGGACGAGCTTGTTATGACTCTTTTGACAGAATCGTTTCCGTCCTTTGTCTTTTACTGTTTTTGGATGGTCAATGGACGACTACCATGCTTCAATTGAGACAACTCGGTCCTCACGACCATGTTGGTGGGTGGTGGTGTTGTTGTGGTGTGACAATGAAGAGGGGGGGTAAGGGGAGGCATGATGGTGGGTTGGCTTGCTTGCTTGCCACTCCACAAGGGAAACAGGATGTACTGAAGAGATGAAAGGCTAGAGGCTCAACAGAAAAGAAGAAAAAAGAAGGCTTCATGTCCGCCAAGACTTTGGTATCATGCCAGACAACCGGTACGGGCTTATCAGGGGGATGGCAACGGGAGTTTATTCGTTCAACCGGGGCCCACATTGCTGGAGAAGGAGGATGAGCAAGTACTCTCCGTACATGTTGTATTACGCGTCGTCGTTGTCCGTATTCTACTACTCCGTTCCGGAGAAGGAGGAGACAGCGAGTACGGCAGTCCATATCGGCCGGGTGGGTTGTGACCGGGGGGGTGGTATCACAGTACATCACACAACCAAGCGTCATTGTCTCCCCACTATACATTGCGATATGCATGATTATTAGGCAATGGTATTTGTGTACTCGGTCTCGACCTCGTGGGTCGCCTCTGTGGAGAGACTTTTTATCTGCTTTCTTCTTTTTCGTCTTCTCGCTTCTTCGTTCTTTTTGGTATCGCCGAGTACGGGGGGAGAATGTATGGAGTAGAACTGGAGAACTGAGGAGAAGATTGAGAATGAAGGATTGAAGATCAGGCGGGGCAGCGGGGATGGGGCGGGGACCCCAATAACGGAGTCATACAGGTGCAGTTACAGCTCTTCTTTTTCTCTCTCTTTGATTAAGAAGACAATCAAGTGAGAGCAGAGAGCGGAGAGTGTCGATTCTGCATTCAGAGGGAGAGAAGAAGAGATTTAGACATGAGACACGGCGTATTGAGACAAGACATTGTTGACGGATGGATGCGAATACGCCGTACTTTTAAAGACAACACACAAGAAGGACGGTCCACAATAACAGCCAACAATCATTCAACATTGAAACCAAGAGCCCCAAGAGTCCCAAGACCGCAGAATCTGTTGCACGTACCGAGATCAAGAGCCGAAAGCGACAGTCTCGCACGGTATCATCTGCATTCATGATGAACCAAGATGCATTGCCGTGCACACACATGGCAAAGAGAGCAAGAAACAGAGTAGAGACAGGCGAATAAAGTGTACAGGTATAATGAGGTCATGGGTTACAGGGAACCCGGTCACAAACTCCGATACATGTAGAGGTTTGTATGTACACTCGGCCCAATAATCTATCAATTGCGCCGAGGAGAAGGAACCGTGACTCCGGACTCGTATTACGAGGGGGGCGGAGGACGAATTGAATAGGGAAAAAGGAATATAGATTTAGCTCTTCCCTCCTATGGGTTGCGGCAACGCACGCAGCACGCGGCAAACATGTTATTCTCTAGAAACAACGGCTCCTGTTGCCTGTCTGCTTTCACACACACATGCAGAGACAGATACAGAGACATACACACCCACGCAGAGACACACACACACTACTCCGTAATAAATCATCCCGCGTATCTCTGTAGGTAATATAGTGGAGAACCCCAAAGAGGCTCACCAGAGAGAGGCTCAAAGAGACGCCACCCCGGAGCCGCCAAGAGCGGGGCGACAAGGATCATGGCACCGCACAGGGCACACAATGGGGCCGAGGGGAGGGCCGGATTGTCATGTTATTGGAGGAGGAAAGGGTCGATAGTCCAAGGTATGCGTAGTTTGTAGTAGTTTAGCTGTAGCCTGGTAGTAGTAGGCTGTATCTCTCTCTCTCTCTCCGAGTCTCTCGTTTACTCGTACGAGGATGAACGAGTAAAAGTCTTGGCGTTTGCCCGGCCTTTGCCCCCAATACTTACTGGTCTCTCTCCTCATTCGCTTCCGGGGCCGCCGCCGTCTCAACTCTCCGTTTACCCTCCCTCTAACTGACCTCCCCCCCCTCCATCATGGACCCAACCGCCGGTCTACGTAACCCCACTCTCTCATCAACCCCGGCTCTTTGCCAAGAGAAAGGCGTGCTACCATTACTTGTGGGGCCTTGTTCACTTTGGATCGCCAATGTATCTCTCGTCCTTGCAAGTCGTACTGTGCATCGTCTAGGCCCCCGTGGAGGTGTGTATACAGATAGACCGAGGAGAGAGACAGACACAGACGAGGGGATGTCCGTCTCCGTCCCCCGGGATCTCATTTCTTGGGCCAAGGAGTTTAAATAGTCCTGGTCCCCATGTACCAAAGTCTCTTTTGCACCTTCTTTCTTAAACCTCCTCATCTTCCTCTCATCGTTCCTTCCTTCCTTTTCTTCTTTCTTCTTCCTTCTTCAATTACTTCCCAAGTTCCAAACAACTTGACCAAAAACATCATCAAGACAGGCCTCGTCTTCATCTTCCCTTGTTACTTGGCCTTGCCTCTTATACCTTGTTTGACCTTTCTCGTCTAGCAAACCCATGCTGGACATTTAGGTTCTTCCCCCTTTACAACTCGTCCGACCCTGGATTCCCTCCTGTTCGTCGGATCGCCAGCCGACGACCACGGCTGAAACGTCGACGCTATATACATCTTGTTGTTTTAAAACACACAACCACACACATACACACACACACACACATTACTACTGCTTGTACAGGCCCTGGCTCAACAAGTCCCTACTTCTTGAATCATACCGACTTCCATCATGGGTAAGAAAGATGCTGCCCAGGAGGAGTCTGTGGTCAATCACAAGTCTGGCCAGTCCAACAAGCCCATCTCGGCTCCTGCTCACGCCCTGAGCTTCGAGGATGTCTCTCGTGAGCTCAACACTGACGCCCAGAATGGTCTGGGTGACGAGGAGCACAAGAAGCGCCTCGAGGAATATGGCGCCAACGAGTTTGGCGAGACCAAGGGTGTTCAGCCCATCCGGATTTTTGTCGGACAGATTGCCAATTCGCTGACTCTGGTATGTCGAGCTCTACTTTCTTTTGCTTCCCCCCACCCCTCCCCCCGTTGAACCAATTCGCTGACAATATCTCAATAGGTCCTCATCATGGCCATGGCCGCTTCGTTCGGTATCCTCTCCTACATCGAAGGCGCCGTACTGGTTGCCGTTATTCTTCTCAACATCACTGTCGGATTCCAGCAAGAGTTCAAGGCTGCTAAGACCATGGACTCTCTTCGATCCCTCAGTTCGCCTACCGCCCAGGCCGTTCGCAACGGAAACCAGCAGGTCGTCCCCACCAGGGAGATTGTCCCCGGTGACCTTGTCGAGCTCAAGACTGGTGATACTATTCCCGCTGATGTGCGTCTGATTGAGGCCCTCAACTTTGAGACCAACGAGGCTCTCCTCACCGGAGAGTCCCTCCCTGTTCGCAAGGAGACCGCTACCACCTTCCCTGAGGAGACGGGCCCTGGTGACCGTCTCAACATTGCCTACAGCTCGTCTACCGTCACCAAGGGCCGTGGTCGTGGAATCGTCTTCGCCACCGGTCTCCACACCGAGATCGGTCAGATTGCTGCTGCTCTCCGTGGTAAGGACTCGCACCGTCGCGAGCCCAAGCGTCGCGAGGACGGTACTGCTAGTGCCGGCCGCTGGATGCAGGCCTGGACCCTGACTTTTACTGACGCTGTTGGTCGCTTCCTCGGTGTCAATGTCGGAACTCCTCTCCAGAGGAAGCTTGCTAAGCTCGCCCTCCTGCTCCTCGGTACTGCTATCGTCTGCGCCATCATTGTCCTTGCTGCCAACGACTTTAGCTCCCAGCAGCAGGTCGTCATCTATGCTGTTGCCACTGGTGTCTCCATGATTCCCGCTTCTCTCATCGTTGTGCTGACAATCACCATGGCTGCCGGTACCAAGCGTATGGTCGAGCGCCACGTTATTGTCCGTAACCTCAAGGCGCTAGAGGCTCTGGGTGGTGTTACAAGTAAGTAGACTTTTCTCCTCCTTGTCCCTCTGTGCTATTACAGCAGCCTGCTAACCACTTTTCCAAACAGACATTTGCTCCGACAAGACCGGAACCTTGACTCAGGGCAAAATGGTTGTCAAGAAAGCCTGGATCCCTGGCCGTGGCACCTACTCGGTCGGTACTACCAACGAACCCTTCAACCCCACTGAGGGCGACCTCAGCCTGAACTCGGCCGCCCCCAAGGACATTGACTTCTCCGGAAACGATGCCGAGGGTGAGCGCATCAACGGTTCCGAACTCGTCAAGGCGGATGAGCCTCTGCGTGACTACCTCAACGTTGCTTCCCTGGCCAATCTTGCCTCTGTCACCAACGTCGACAATGAGTGGCACGCTCGCGGAGACCCTACTGAGATTGCTATTCAGGTTTATGCTTCCCGTTATGGTTGGAACCGCCTCGGTCTCTCGACCGGCGACAAGGCTCAGTGGCGTCAGGTTGCAGAGTTCCCCTTCGACTCGGATGTCAAGAAGATGTCCGTCATCTTCCACGACAAGGAGGCCGACAAGCAGTGGGTCTTCACCAAGGGTGCCGTCGAGCGCATTCTCGGTTCGTGCCCGCGTGTTGCTCACGGTGACGAGATCAAGGAGTTCCCCGAGGAGGCCAAGCAAGAAGTCCTCAAGAGCATGGTCTCCATGGCCAGTCTCGGTCTCCGTGTCCTTGCTCTCGCCTCTCGCACTGACTTCCGCCCCGTCAAGGACAATGAGGCCGAGCTTGACCGTGCCGAGTTCGAGGAGGACCTCGTCTTCCGTGGTCTCATCGGTCTCTACGATCCCCCTCGTCCCGAGTCTGGCCCCTCTGTTCGCCGTTGCCACGAGGCCGGTATTGGTGTTCACATGTTGACTGGTGACCACCCCGAGACTGCCCGTGCCATTGCCCTTGAGGTCGGAATCCTGCCCAGCCGCATCTCCGAGGTCGCTGCCGATGTTGCCCGCACCATGGTCATGGCCGCCCACGACTTTGACAAGCTCACAGATGACGATATTGACAAGCTTCCCTTGCTTCCGCTTGTGATTGCTCGCTGCGCCCCCCAGACTAAGGTGCGAATGATTGAGGCCCTCCATCGCCGCAAGGCCTTTGTCGCTATGACTGGTGACGGTGTGAACGACTCCCCGTCTCTCAAGCGAGCCGACGTTGGTATCGCTATGGGTCAGGCTGGCTCCGACGTCGCCAAGGAGGCGTCGGACATTGTGCTCACTGATGATAACTTTGCTTCCATCCTCAACGCTGTCGAGGAGGGACGCCGCATGTTTGATAACATTCAGAAGTTCGTCCTTCACGTGCTGGCTGAGAACATTGGCCAGGCCCTGACGCTTCTCATTGCCCTGTGCTTCAAGGACGAGGATAACATCTCCGTCTTCCCTCTGTCTCCTGTTGAAATCATGTGGATTATCATGATTACCTCTGGTTTCCCTGATATGGGTCTTGGTTTTGAGCAAGCTGTTCCTGAAATTATGCAGCGACCTCCCCAGAACGTGAGTTTCTTTTCCCTTCTTCTTTCTCTTCCTTTCCCCTCTTCGCTTTGTACACTTTACTAACAACCGTTATAGTTGAAACAAGGTGTCTTTACCCCCGAACTTCTCTGTGACATGATGGTGTATGGATTCTGGATGGCTGCCCTGTGCCTGGCGTCCTTCTCCATGGTTGCATTTGGCTTTGGTAATGGCGATCTCGGTCGCAACTGCAACGAGTCCATCAATGAGCCCGGTTGCGACCAGGTGTTCCGTGCGCGCGCCACGACGTTTGCCTCTCTAACATGGTTTGCCCTCTTCCTCGCCTGGGAGATGGTACACATGCGCCGGTCATTCTTCCGCATGAAGCCTAAGAGCAAGCTGTACTTTACTCAGTGGGCCCACGACGTGTGGCGCAACAAGTTCCTCTTCTGGGCCATTGTCGGTGGCATCATCACCATGTTCCCTCTCCTGTACATCCCCGAGCTCAACACGTACGCTTTCAAGCACACGGGTATCACTTGGGAGTGGGGCATCGTCTTCATCGAGTCAGTCCTGTTTGTCGGCGGTATCGAGACGTGGAAGTTTGCCAAGCGCGTCTACTTCCGTCGCAAGGCGTACAATGAGACGCGCGAGGGCATCCGCGGCAAGGACGTCGACCTCGAGACACGCACCTTTGGCCACTACTTCAAGGTTGGAGGTGTTCTCTCTGATGCTGAGAGCGATGCTGAGAAGGCTGGATACAAGCCTTCTCCTCAGGCTTGGACTGAGAATGGAGGCTCGAGTGGTGAGAAGAGTCAAGTCTAAGTTTTCTTGAATTCTTTTGCTATACCTTGTTTTGCCTATACATTTGCCTATTTGTCGAGACAAAAGCGCCACCATTGATATTTTCTTGCATCTAGTATTTCTTCCCTTTCCAAGTTTATGATTTACACTTGTTCATCTTTTTTTTTCTTTTTTTTTTTGCATACAATCAAAGGCGACATGGGGAGCCCACGCTCTTAAAATGGAGCCCACGCCCTAATAGCGAAGGAAAATGTTTTTGAGATATAAAAATATATTTGGAGTATATACTGGTATTATACATGTATGCAATTCAAATGCAGTGTGTGTATACCATGGGGTGAGGGCACCAGAAAGGATGGACATATTACATCAAAGATGTCCATGTCATTTAAAGCGTTTGCTCTTTATTTTTGGTTGTCTCTTTTTGCTGTTTTGGTGGAGATGAAGGATGGTTGACTTGATGGATACCCCCCGTTGATGGATGTCAGTTGATGACGGGTTAGGAGAGCATAGTCTTGAATGAAACAATGGATGCAATATGTGGCCTTTATTGTGAGATGTTGTAACAGAGAAGCCTTGAAGTTGTGTGACTACAGTCTTGTGACAGACAGCACTTCAAGTTGCCAATTGCGTGTCTGTGAAGGCGTGAAGGCATGTAACCAAAGACAAAGTTGTGTATGCATCTGATACGGCCTTGTAAGAGAATGTCTTGATGAATTGACCATGGTATTACTACCACAATGTCTACTATTATCATTCATCTTGCGTGGTCCGTGTGTCGGCCCCCCTTCACGGTCGCATGGTTACATGGATAACGCATGAAAGACAGGGGACCACAAACCAACAAAGTCGGTTGGGTTTGCGAGTGCGAGCCTGCGAGGTGTCTATGGGGAAGAATGTGTCTGACTTAACAGTACTCGTACGAGTAGAAATGGTCTTCGGCACATGGTGACGGTTAAACGCACGATGACTGGGACGCTGTGGATCATATGCAGTACGAATAGTACGAGTAGAGGAGAAAAGGCATTGTAAAGCTTAGTAATACTATCCGTACCAAAGTCAGACTGTGGACCATGTCGAATGACAGGGAAGGGGATTTCTGCTCCTGGGACAAGGGTAGCTAGAATTGAATACTACTCTGCTCCGTATATAAGAACGTCGAGAGAAGTGAGTTATAGTTGTCGTCGTATTCTTCTACGTGGAGGCCATCGTCTTTTTATCTGTGAAGCCGTGATGTCTGAGTTGTGAGTAGCAATCACCACGAGTAAAGATTGCTACTACAGGTAGGGAGTACTAGAGGCAAATAGGTCTAGACAACCTGTAGGTGATACTCGTACTAGCAAGTGTTGGACGTTTAATGATGTGCTATGTACGTGGTGCTAGTTGTTGGATCCACATGGCCGTGCAGCGGGTTGTACGATTCTACCGACCAGAGTCACGACTTGTGAGTACGGAGTACCTCGTGCTCTGTAAAGGATACAAGTACGTGTACTACGGGGTACGGTACAACAACGAGTATCAACGGACTCTGTCTCGACGCCGAGTTGGGTAATAGTCATTGACCCATCCCCGTACTCCGTGCCCGGACGCCGTAGGACTTGGGAGTCTTTCGGACACGGAGTTGGTGAGCAAATACGAGTGGAATCCCTGTTCGATTTGGCAACACGAAGCATGACGAACAATTTGCGAGCAACCATGTCTTTCATGTCTGGGGTGGATGGTGTCTGGGATGATACACGAGTAGACGTTGACGTTGGATGCTACATCGACGAGGAAAGTGCCAATGGAAGAGTCTGATTCAAGAGTTGAGAATGCGAGTGCGAGTACAATATGTATACCGTAGATCATAAAAAACGACGCATCTTATTCTCGCATGGCTTACCCATGTCCTCATGCTACGGAGGAAATACTATCCGCGTCTTGGTGTACGGAGTACGGAGTACTACTAGGGTTTCGCAGGGCTTCTAACGTGCAAGGTATATCTGTAGATTGTTACTCCGTAATACCGTTGGATTTACGGAGTACGAGTACATGATCAATTGACTCGCCCGGAATAACAACCCGTGGTATCCGCATCCGCCCTTGTGTCGATGACATTGTTTCTCGTCCTTGCTCGTTAGACTTGTTTCAGTCCCCCGGATGCCGGGCCCGCCAGCCACGGACTCTCAGGACTCTCAACCTTTTGGACTCGTGGGATTCGGCAAGGGCTGACCGAGATCTCTCATGTGTACGACAGGTCAATTGATCCAATTTTCTATCTTGTGTACGGAGTACTCCCAGAGACTGGACCATGTGTGTGTAGTAATACTCGTAGTAGTAGTAGTAGTACTAAGTACTATAGCAAGACTTGATGTATATACATGTATGACCGAGCTGGGTTGGGGAGCATTCGCTTAGGATAGAGAAAACTCTATTGACATGATGGAACGACAGGGAAAGAAAAGAAAAGAATCAGAAACAGAATAGTAACGGAGATGCCGATGAGGAGGGATGATCCTTGAGTCTTGACAGGCGGACACTAAACTGACCCTGTTGACTAGTTACTAGTAGTGCTACGACTACGAGTAGACACTACGAGTATGAGTATACGACTAGACTCCCAGAGACGCCTACAAGTTGAGACTACGAGTACGACTAGAATCAAGAGAATCAAGACTAGGCCCAACCAAGAGAACAGGGGTGGGTACAATGTCAATGATTGACAATTGACAATTGCGCGGCGTGGACTTTGAGAGCGGGCTGAATGGAATTGAGTGTGCATTAATTTAGCGGTGACAGATGGGATACATAGTATTTATGCACATACATGCACACACGCATACATGCACATGTGCATAGTAATTGATCTCGGAATGTATAACTTGGCGACAATAAAAAAAGGTGGCAAACAATATTTCATTGACGACCAACAAAAGGAAAGAGCCAAGCAGAGATGGAGGGGGTGGAGGGGAGAAGGGGATTGAGACGAAAAGGAAGGAACGATGGTGATTTGTGTGAGAGAGGAAACTACGACGTGAGAGGAGAAGCTAGTCCCAATGGCTAGTCCCAATGTGGCAATCTAGATCTCCGGGAAATCAACTAGCACCTTCAACGACTCGTAGTATTCATAGCCTCGTAATGAATATCGGTTGTAATATCTATCATGCTCTGTAGTGTTACTATTACCAGTCATAATATCACAGGTACGAGTAGTATGAGAGAGTATCAAAGTGAGCAGTCGAATCCTCATCCAGGTACTCGCTCAGGTACGGATACGAATATCTGTACCCGTACGGAGTGCTTGGAGCCAATTGCGCATTCGCGGTATTCCGACAGGGAAAGAGCGACCATGCATCGTCGGGGGACAACTCCGACTCCAACCCCTACAAGCCTACTACGGACTACATGGTAATACTCCATCCGTACAGGCCACTCATAACGCTGTAATACTCTGTCCACTGCAAAAGACCTGGACCATTACAGGGCCATTACGGAGTACAGGACCCATCAGTCCCTGGAATCCACCTGCACCCGCCAGGATCGTATCCGTAGGTTCAATTGCCTCTCCACTTCCTTCCTCGTCTTCATCATCTTCATTTCACCCTCCCGCCTCCTTCCCGTCTTCCCGTCCCCTCTCTTTTTTTTTTCTTTTCTTTTTTTTCTTACTCCGTACATTCTCACACACAATCTCCAAGACTGTCTGACTCTGTCTCTCTTTTTTACTTACAATCACAAGCCTTGATTCTTAATTCTTGATTCTTCATGATCCTCCATGTCACGGACCACAACATCATCTCGTCTCTCATCTCGTCTCTCTTCAATCTTCTCCAATCGTCTCTGCCAAGTTTGCCTCGTTTTCTTAATACCAGCCCCAGTCAATCTACCAACCCGGTCAACCCGGTCAGGGCCATAATCCACCATCACCAACCACCACCCACACCATTCGACCCATCATGCACCCCCAGCCCACTTGGGGCTAAAACTTGCATGCCTGTCAAGCACCTCGAGCACCTCTAAAGCACCTCACAAAGTCCCCATTAAACCCATAAACGGCCCCTCTCTTTGACTTTCCGAGTCTCCTCCTCCTCCACGCGCCAACAGACGCCCAGGCCACGTTCCCGTCCTCCCATCCCCCCCCCCTCCAGTGTCCCTCCACGGATCACGGCGCACGCCTTGTCCACCCACCACCACCACCACCACCACCAACTTGACAAGTATCGATTATTATTGTCATTATTCAAGTGACAAGGTACAGCCATTCAAACCTATTCAAACCATTGTACTTGTACTCGTACATATACACTGCAGTCACCGGTCCGCCGTCAATGGTCGGTGGTCAATGTGCCCTGTCCAGTGCTGCCACACCACACACACACACACGCACAGCAAGTTAAGTTGTACGAGTACTACCGAGTAATACGATTGATTCAAGCATTCATCACTGTTACAACTACAAAGTATTTGTTCTTTGCGTCTTGGCAAGCTTGTACGCCAACCCATACAGCCTTATCTTCAGCCACGCCCCATCTCTGGTCATTATTATCATCCTCCTTCATTGTCCTGGGTCCATTGACGACGACTGCGAGTACATACAGCCAACAATCAACTACCAACAGCCTTCCAAACTCGTCACACTGATTACCAACAAAAGAAAGGAAACAATACCAATACCTCATTGAGTCCTCGTACGGGAGTGCCGTACCTCCTGTCTGGTCCAGCCGCCCCCGTACCGTTATTACCAGTGGTCCATTATTCATCGTAACCCCCCCGCGCCTATCCATTCTCTCGGGTGTCGGCGCATACATATTGAACGAGGCAATCGACTTGCGCACATCGGCCTTTGAGTCTCATCCGCCCGATTGACACTTCGCCCGACAGTCACAGAAGTCACAGAAACCACCATTCCGACTCTCGTTTTGCTTTTCCATCACCGTCGGTCTCACTTCTGGTTGGTTGCGTCCCGTTGAGTCCCGTCGAGTCCGCCAACGCCGCCGACGTTGTCTATTGCGCGCCTTTGCGCCAATCAAGCCGCCATGCCACACATGCGCGAGGTCAAGACGTGCGACCGTTGCCGTCACTTTAAACGTCGCTGCGATCTCATAAAGCCGGCCTGTTCACGGTGTATTCAAGCCGGCGTCCGTTGCAGCTTTCAGGCCGCCGCCGCCTCTACCAATGCCATCGCCGCCGCCGCCGCCTCGGGCTCCCAGTCTACCGCCGCCGCTTCCTTCTCGAATCCCGCTACCAACGGCTCAAACAGCTCCACCACCTCGCCCGGCCTCAAGTATGAGGAACAGTCCGACAGCCTCTACGGCCTCATCTCCCCCTCCAATTCGGCCGAGGACGCAGAAGCCCAGCGCATCGCTGCCGCTGCCACTGCTGACCAACCCGACAATACCACACAAGCTTCAGCCGCCGCCACCCAGCGAGTCGTTCGCAAGCGCAAGCGCAATTGCCTGAGCTGCCTCCGTTGCCATCGCCTTAAAGTCAAGTGCGACAAGGAGCTGCCTTGTGGCCGTTGTAAGTCGAGTGGCAACGGTCGCGAATGCTACTACAGCTACAACAAGGGACCCAACGGCGGCAAGTTTCCCTGCCCCACGGTCCCGTCGAGCACAGCTCAGTCGTCGGGTACCGAGCTCACCAAGTCGACGCAAGCCTCGTGGGAGATAAGCCATGAGCCTCGAGGGTCAAGTCACTGGACTGATCTGATGACCAAGGTATGCTTCATCCCGTTAATTTTTTCTGTCCGCTCCGGTGGTCCTGCTGCGCAACTGTTCGGTCCACTAACAATCGGTATTCATTTATTTCCAATAGATTGGTGCACTCACAACCGAAGACCCGTCACCCCTTCTGGGAGCCGCCCTAGAAAACGTTGCCACGAACGCCTGCCTCGCCAACTTTACTCTTCCCGGAAACTTCCCCTTTGGCACGCCGGGCGCCAGCAAATACTATGCGCGCGACGCCGTGACAAGGCTCATCGAGAGCGAACGACCCAATTGCCAAGAATACATCGGCCGTTACGTCAGGCTGCTCGACTGCGTCAATCCCATTCTCGATGTTCCCAAGTTCCAAAAAGAGCTGACTGCCTACTGGGAGGACCCTAACTCGGTCAGCCTATGTTGGCTGTCCCAGCTGCTGATGGTCCTGGGCCTGGGCGCCTTTGCGACACCGAGCCGCGAGGAGCCCAGCGTGGCCACGGAACTCATGATGGGCGCCGAGGCCTGCCTGATGCAGACCCCCTTCATGTTCCGCCCGACCTTTGCCGCACTCAAGGCCACCGCCCTCATGGTGGTGGCCAAGCAGGTGTGCAACCCGACGTGCTGGTTCATTGACTCATGCTGGTCGCTTCTAGGTCTGCTGGTGCGCATGTGCTTCATATTTGGCCTGCCTCAGGACAATGTCGAAGGCCTGTCGCCGGAGGACCGAACGTCGCGGCGTCGTCTGTGGATCAGCATCATCTATCTCGACATCAAGTTGTCGATGCCGACGGGTATGCCGCCCCTGACACGGCCCAACGAGCTCCACGGACTCGAGACCATGCCCGACCTGGGTCAACACAGTGGTCTGCAGCAGGTGCTGGCGCAATCGCTGCCTCTTGTGCTGTCCATCATGGTGCGGCTCAATTCGAGCGGCGAGAATATACCGTACGATGAGGTGATGCAGTACAACGGGCAGATCCGCAATCTCATGGCGCACGCCCAGAATGTGTGTACAAACCGCCTGCAGTTCATGACGGTGGACATCTACCTCCGCCGATGTCTCATGGTTCTCCACCGACCCTTTGCTCTTCACCCCAAGGGTCCCACCCAGTACCCCGATTCATACTGGTCGTCGCTCGAGTGCTCACTGGCGGTTCTGATGCACTACCGCGACCTGTGGTACGAGGACCCCACCCACCGCTACGACCTCGTCGGCCGCGCCTTTACCCACGAGTTCTTCTCGGCCGCCCTGCAGGCGAGCGTGCACGTTCTTCGTCGTGATGCCCCCCTTGCTGGTGCCGCGGGCGTGGGCTGCCAGATTCCACCGCGCCAAATCATTCTCGACACCTTGGCCAGCTGCGTCGACATCTGGAGCGGCGAGCGGGAGAAGAGTGTCTGCTGGCGCACATCGTATAACCTGCTCAAGGCCGTTGTAGACCTCTTGCCGGATTCGGACCAGGATCAGGATGCAGGTGAGGATGATGATTATGGTGGTGGTGGTGCTACTGATACGGAGATGCTCCCTGCACCTGAGATTGACGGAATGAATGGTGTCATGTAACTATCTTCTTTTTGTTTTTCTTCTGTGTTTTTCAGCCTGATGATCTGTATATGCCTGTATTCTTTCTGTTTCTCCCTTTCTTTTTAGGATCTTTATTTTGAGGCGCTTGGAGCATTGGATACACACGAGTCGAGATATCCGGGTATA
Organism: Geosmithia flava; assembly: GCA_900188565.1. Lineage (NCBI taxonomy): Eukaryota > Fungi > Ascomycota > Sordariomycetes > Hypocreales > Bionectriaceae > Geosmithia > Geosmithia flava. The sequence continues at coordinate 196,309 of FYEV01001776.1, forward strand.
TTATATATATTATAGCATGATGTGGGAATGCCAAATAGAAGAGGTTTACTTTACTATGCTGTTATACTATTGTTGATTTGCCTCCGGCGGCCCTACCGGGGGTTGACCTCGCTTCGCTCGCAGTCCTGTGTTTATCATTGTCACTGCTTGCCGGCACTAGTAGTACTAGGACCATCTGACAGTGTCCCGTCTCTTGGAGTCGCATGACGAGTCCATCGGATATTGGTAGTTGAATCGGGCTCTTTGCAGTGCATCACAGTCTAGATGCATGTAATATTACAGCCAATATTACAGATGTTACTGCTAGTTGCTTCTAGTATTACTACTGCTACTACTACTACTCGTATCACTTCTTCTCCAACGTCACATCTTCTTTCAAACGTCACTTGTTAAGTATCACTTTCTCCAAGGTATCAAGTCTGTAAGGTGACGTAGTCGTAGATGCTGATGCTGGGGTAAAAGAAGAATCCCCACATTTTTAGTGAACCCTGATATGCCGTCATTATTATTTCTTTTGTACCCGATACGACGGTGTTTGGGGGTCCAGTGCTCACCTCCATAGCAGAGACTCAGAGAGGCTTTTCTTGTCTTCCCTCCCTCCCCGCCTCCGCCTTTTTGTCTCCTGATTTTATCAAAGTCGGGTAAGATTCAATACTACCTAATAGTAACAGGGTCAATATAAGTATAGGAGGTATAGAAGCCCACCCTTGACAACCCCGATACTCCCGTAATCCCGTTTTCAAAAAGAAACCAGAAACCAGAAGAAAAAAAAAAAACCCCGTTGCCTGACATCTTCTTCACGTGCGGGGTGTGCCACACATAGTGACCTCGTGCCCCTCCTTTTCTACACCAGTTCCAGCCACCTAGCGTACTCTGTACATTTTCTCTCTCTTCCTCTTTCTTTCTTTCTTTATCTCTCTCATCTCTCTTTCATCAGCCCTGTCTTTTTTTTTTTTTTTCTTTTTTTCCTCAACACCTTTCTTCCCCAAAGGAACAACGACACCAAGATGGCCTCCATCGTTCAACATTCCCCCCCGGTGCACTCACCACCCGGACCAGACGCCAAGAGACCAAAGGGCATCCTGAAGAACTCGAGCTCAACACGCAGCATACCTCGTGAATCACCAGCAGCAGCTACCCCCCCAGTCAACGCCGACAACAACACCACCACCCCTGCCGCCAACGATGCCGCCGCTGTCCGACCCGACCCCCGCCGTCGCGAGAGGTCCATGTCAAGCAAGGAAATCACCATCGAAAACACAAACTTCAACGCGGGGGAGCGTCGCTCCTCGTCTGCCGCACGCCACGGAAGGCCCGGATCCCGACGGGCCTCGTCCACCGTGCCCGACGGCGGCGAACCCGGTCCCCGTCTGAAATGGGACGAGGCAAACCTCTACCTGACGGAGCAGGAGCGCACGGCCACCATGAAGATTGACGAGCCCAAGACGCCGTATGTGCGACACTACGATCCCGGGCAGGAACCCTCTGACGACGAGGATGACGACTCGTACCGGTTCAACGGCCATGGTGATGCCGATGCCGCTACTTCCCCAGGGAGCAAGGCTGCGTCTGCTTCCCGTCCGGCAGTGGAGGATGACATCCCCGGTCTGTCGCTCGGTGAGCCAGAGGAGGCCATACCCGATAGGGCTTCCCCCTCCCCGTCCCCCTCGTCGCCTAAGAGGGCCCACGTCGACCATGGTAGTGTCGATGGCCATGACGCGGATGACCCCGCCCTCGCTGGCTTGTCGCCCGAGGAGCGTGAGAAGCATATCCGCTTTGAGCAGGCGCGCAAGAGGCACTATGAGATGAGGAACGTTGCTCAGCTCCTGGGGAACCCGGATGCCCTTCCTGATGATGAGGATGATGAGGATGGCTCGTCTGAGCCTCCGCCTATGCCTCCTCTGCCTGAGGGTCTCAATGGGAAGAAGTAGTTTTGTTGTTTCTTCTTCTTCTTCTTCTCCTTTTCAGCAAGACTTGTTTCTCGTCCTTCTTTTTCGCTCTTAGAAGTCTTTTTGTCATATAGCTAGACTGATTATGTCACTTACAAGAGCTTTCTTTTCTTTTTGTTCTTTTGAGCTGGAAGGATTCTTTTTCTTCTTCTTTTTTTTTTTACTCGAGGCGTTTACTCTCTTCCTTATGAAGCGGTGGTTTCCCGGTGGTTTCCCCCTGGAGCGGTGGATATTTTGTCGAGAGAAGTACGGAGTAGTTTGATACCATACATATACGAGGTTGGAGCAATTCACGCGCGTATGGTGGAGGATCAGAGCACTGATACATGGCGTTCATATTATGGATTTTTACATCAACACGTCTTGTCAATAATTTTGTGAAAGAATGATGCATTCGCCCGTAGTCATCTAAGTGTCGTACATAATGTTGTCGTGCCGTCAAGAGACAAAGAACTCTATAGGAGTCCCTTCCTGGCTAGCTCAATCTTGCGCGCTGCCTCCTCCGGCTTGAATCCGCCCTTTGACACGCACATCTTGCGTCCCTCGGATATCTCAATCTTGTCCTCGTGCGAATCCCATGCGCATGGGCAGTGGTGGGGGAAGTGGACGCATGCTAGGGTGTCGGGGCAGAGGTACTTGTCGCAGGAGGCTACACACATCAAGTCAGTTTTTGTTTCCTTTTTTTTTTCTCCTTTTCCTGCCTGCTTCATTGTCGTTTTGGTTTTTCTTCTTTAAAGAAATGCAAAGGGATGAGAATGCTCTGTAAAGACAGATGACCAAACATACATTGCTCATATCGTTGACGGTAATGGGCTGCGTCGCTGGGGTTGTTGGCAGCTCGACGACCCTGCTGGGCCTGCTCCTCGCCCTGACCAAACATTTGGTCGAAAAGGTTGCCGAACTGGGCGTTGGCGACGGCCAAAATGGCCAAAAAGGCGAATAGATGACGCATCGTGGGGAAATTCTCGTGTGTGTGTGTGTGTGTGTGTGTGTGAGTCGAGATGATGTCGGTGGATGATGAAATGTACCAAGTAGAAAGTGTCCAAGCTGGCATCTGGAGAACTAGAGTGGTTGAGTTGGTGTTATCGATAAGCCAGTGTGCCAATTGGGCGGAATGGAGGAAAGAGAAAAATGACTAAGCAGAAGTGCTGACCCCCCGGATTGTCAAATTTCCTACGGGAGGCAAGCCCCCCAAAGCTATCAATTGAGAAAACTATCCTCCTAACCGGAACTGGCCCACACGAAAATAGCCACGACACCAGAAGGGGAAGACACGGAATCGAAAAACGAAAAGGCGATATGCGGTTCCTCACGATGCATCGGCCGCTGCTGGCTGCTGCGACGGCATGTCTGACACCCAGGGTTGGCGTTGTGGCCCCGATGGTCATGGGCGCGCAGCAGCAGCTGGCTGTGCAGGGCGTGCGTTTCGCCTCGGTCAAGGCGCAGGGAGCGTACAAGAAGAAGAGCAAGAGGGGTATCCCCAAGAAGCTGGGAGCCAAGAGGACAGGAGGTACGTTTAGAATGGGGAGGAGGGGTGGATGAGTGGCTTGGTTCTTTGGTGCTAACCCTTCAACGACAAACACAGACCAATTCGTCATCCCCGGCAACATCATCTACAAGCAGCGAGGATCGCACTGGTGGCCGGGAGAGAACTGCATCATGGGCCGCGACTTCAGCATCCACTCGATGGCGACCGGGTACGTCAAGTACTACCGGGACCCTTCGCGGCACCCGGACCGCAAGTACATTGGCGTGACCTTCAACAAGGAGGACGTGCTCCCTTACCCGGTGCACGCGGAGAGGAGGCGCAAGCTGGGCATGACGGCCCACGCCATCAAGCAGGCGGCCGAGCAGCCGACGGTGTCGCCCTCGGGCATCCCCTTTGAGGTGACGCGCGTGGAGAAGGGCGAGCCGGACCGCCTGCTCCGCCTGCGCGCCGACTACTCGTACCGCGAGGACAACTGGCGCATCGGAAGGCTGGCCAAGACGACGGCCATCCGCACAAAGAGCTTCCGCACGCGCAAGCAGTGGTTCCGCAACCGTCGCTGGCGCCGCGAGAGGGAGATTACCGGCATGAAGAAGGCTGCCGAGGCTAGGGCCCGTCTCGGCGCCTCCAACGACGGAGGGCTGTCCAAGAAGCCCATGAGCAAGAAGCAGCTGGCTAAGCAGGCTAAGAAGGAGAAGAAGGCTAAGAAATAAGGGAGCATGCTACTACGGACTAGAGTGGTGTGAAGAAGTCGAGGAGCGTTTAGCTTGACACTCCTGTGTTTTGTACAATTGTCACGTTGCTACATGTATTATAGTATAGAGTCTTTGTATAATGGATTCATTTGATCAGCAGTTATTCCACGGTCTACGCCGTACCACCCCCGTACAACTCGTATCCTGAACGTACGAATAGGAGAAGTTTCCTTTCTTTTTCTACCGTGAACTGTTGGTTTCACCAAAGACAGGGTCTGTCGTGTCGTCAAGTACCTCAACCACACAAATCACCAGAAAAGGTACATACACTAGTAGATGTGGCGCGTCTCCTTCCTTCGCACCGCGTCCAACCAACAATCTCGTCACCTTCAGCTTTCATCGCCATCACACACACCCTTCTCGCCCCTGTTCATTCTTTAGCACAAAAACAAAACAAAAAAGGGTGTATGTAGACCTGCACTAGATCTCGCTTCCCTTTTTCATCTTTCCAAAAACACCATCATCAGAACCACCTATATCGCGTTGTATAATAACTCCTGGCAAAGCGGATAGGTCACATGCGCCACCACCCGACGACATCTCGGTTCACGGTGCTCTCAACCAGCAGCAGGGGGTGGAGCGGACAGAGGAAGCAAACATTGCACAATGGACAGGCCGATGAACCCGTCAGAGGCACTCAGGCCCGACAGGCCAAAACAGACGGCTAAACGGACTAGCATTACGCCGTGGAACGCACCCTTTATGGCGAGTAACCCGAACAAAAAGGCTGGCTCTCCCGTGGTGGGATCCCCTGTGGTTGGTTCTCCTGTGGTGGGCTCTCCTTTGGTTGGTTCCCCTCTGGCAGGCCCGCAGCAGCAGCAGCAGCAGCAGCAGCAGCAACATCAGACAAACAGTCCGTCGACAAAGACAATGCCAGCACTATTACCGGCAACTCAGATGCCTGCAGTGAAGCAGTCGGTCATGGGAGGGTCCAGGCAAAGGGGTGGTATGGCCGATAGTGGGCGCATCAAGGCTATGCAGGCCAAGTGGGAGGAGGGGAGGAAGAGGGGTGAGGCGAAGCCTGTGGTTGGGGTGAATGGTGGTCAGAATGGCGTCAAGAGTCAGGCTGAGGTGAATGGTCAAAGTGGGGGTGAAGGCGCCGGCAGACAACAGAATATTAGGGTCAGCCTCGTTTCAGATGACTCTGAGTATGACGAAGACTCGGATGACGATGAATCAGAGTCGGACGAGGATGAGGATGAGGATATGTCCGATCCCGTCCACGAACTGCCCAAGCCGCAACCACCCAAACCGCAGCAACAGCCGCCAAAGCCTTCAAAGCCAACACCTTCGACGACTCCTGCTTCTCCATGGTCTGGTGAGTTTGCATTCTAATCCGAGGGAGGAGATACGATAAAAAGAAGAGGAATGGTTGAACTAACTGGGCTCGTCACCTGTAGCTGAGGACGTCGAACGACAACGACAGATTTATCAAGAGAAGACGGGTAAACCATTCATCACCGGCCCCCACAAACGTCGCATCTCCGAGATCGACAGCTCCGAGTTCAGTGGCGGCTCACCGTTCTCGTCAGCGCCGCCATCGAAAATGAACCAGTCACCCGTCGGAGTCAATGGCACCCCCAAGTTTGCGCCCATCAACCAGGCCACAGTGGCAAACGGCCAAAAAGCCAGCCCGAGCTCATCGACTGCGACACCGGTCAGGCCGTCCCTGGAGAGGCAGCAGTCGACCGACGATTGGCATGACGAATCGGTTATCCTGGGATCTGCATCACACGCCTCCTACCGATTGGCGGTTGGAGGAAACACGGTGCGTGGGGATGATGGGAGTATAAAGTCTGTGTTTACGACGGCGGAGGACCGCGGCTACAATGAACTGAGAGGTACGCAAGCACAAATGAAAAACAGAAGTGAAATGGGGGAGAGAGGCGCAGACACACGAGGGCGAAGCTAACACGGGGACCTGACTTTGTCTGATACAGATGTCGACGGAGTTACGAGATCGGGCCGCGGTGCCCTCCTCCCGATAGGCTACAAGCTTGCCAACAGCGACGTAGCGCCGTACATCTGCCCGGTGCGAGACTGCCAGAAGCAGATGACCAACCTTAAGACGTTTGGCGGCCACTTCCGATCGTGCCATCGCAGGGTCATGTTCAACGACAACGGCGACGGCACGCTTTCCGGCCTCGGCGGCTACACGCACGCCACGTGGAAGAACCTCCCGGGCATCGTGGTGTCGAGGAACCCTCTGCCCCCGGACGCACCTCCGCCAGCCCCGGCGCGGTTGGTGCATTCCGCACCCCCGCCTGCTCATTCCAACTCCAAGCCGTCGAACCCCAAGCCGTCGGAGCCCGAGCCCGAGCCCCAGGGCATTGTCACCCTGGAAAGCCCAGGTCTGGCAGGAGAGCACGAGTCTCTGCGGTACCTGAGCAGCCTCCTGAAGTTCAACCAGCCCAAGATCTACAGGGAAGACGTCGAGTACATGTGCCGTCTCCCGGTGCGCCGCAAGCTCCCCGAGGCGTGGCTCTCGTACCACAGGAACGGCGTGCTGGAACCCCAACTCTACGCCTGCACCCTGGCCTACATTGTAGGCGAGGAGGTGACGTCTCCGCCGGAGCAGTGCCACCAGATCGACGCCGTCGCCGGGACGAAGCACTCCCTCCGCCTGTCGGATCGGTGCATCCGCGCGCCACGGGGGATGCCTCCGTCTGCGCAGCTGCGCTTCTCCAAGATGCCCACGTGCGTCGGGTGTCGGTACTGGGCGCAGATGCTGCGCAAGTCTAACCCGTGCGACTGGGTTCAGAAGGGGTCCGTGGGAAAGGACAAGGAAGTCATCCCTTCGTCGACCGCCAAGGTGGAGGATACGAAAGCTAGTCCGTCCTCCGGTGGGATCGCATGGGAGTCTCCTGCTCCTGCTCCTGCTCCTGCGCCTGCGCCTGCTCCTGCTCCTGCTCCTGCTCCTGCTTCTGCTTCTGCGCCTGCGCCTGCTGCTTCTCCTGGTCATAGACTGCGCAAGCGCAAAAGTGTCAACGTGTCCATGGCTGATGTTGCTATGTCTGGACTGGAGACGAAGGATGATGATATGTCTATGATGGAGGACTGGGAGTTTGCTCCTGGTAAAGTTGTTGACAGCAACAGAAAACAGAGTACGTATTATCCTACATTCCGTCCTGTTTGGATCATCTCAGACAGACATGCATATGCATAACAGGGAGACACAGGAAAAGAAGAAAGGAAGGAAGACAAAAGCTGACAAAACTCACTAGCTCTCGCCTTTTCTACGTCATATCTCACGGGCGCACAGCCCATTAAGATTGCCGACGACGTGAGCATCAACAGGGTTCATCTGCCGGCCGGTGCGACACACAGATGGGCAGCCGACAAGGGGAAACTCCGCTACTGCGAGATCATATCGGGCAAGGTTGACATCAGGATGGGCGGCAAGTCATTCTCCATGGGGCAGGGGGGCGTCTTTGTCATTCGGCCCTCGACGGGGTGCACCGCGGAGAATAGGCGATATGTCCAGGCTATATTGTCCTGTCACGCGATTGATAATTATAGCCTCGTGGATGGAGGAGAGGACTAGGCCTTGATTTGCCTCGTCTCTTTTTCCACCCTTCTGTTGTTGGTCTTAACATGGAATGATGATTGTAATATACTAACTATTTCTATAAATTATATATTTGTCGCGATTCAAGAGGATGACGCTACTGTTAATATGGAATATAAACATTCTCTTTTCATTATTTTCATCCTTTCTAATAATTCTCACATGAAGTATGAACAAAAGGCTTAGAGTGGGATTCATCCATCCCCGTCACATGTACATGATCCCCCAGTCATGCGCGCAGCCTTGCATGTCTCACATCCCCGGTCACCCGTTGCATAGAGGAGTAAGAGATCTCCGCCGAGTAAAAAAATGGATTACCCTCAACGTCACGAGAAAGCCTTACATGACTCTTTTTTTTTTTCATTTCTATTTCCATATCTAACCCATACCATACTGCGGAATGATGGCAAGGGTTACATTAACGAGGATCAAGTCACAAGCTGCTGGGCTGGGGAGAGTACGAGGTCGAATCTCCACAGTTTATCTGGGGTTTCTGCTGCCTGCTGACTCTATGATGTAGGGCGGATTAAAAATGCAATATGATTCTAATGGTAGATATATAAAAAGATATAATAACAGCTTCATGGAAGCAGAATGGACCAAGTCAGTCTTGGGTGAAAATATCATTTACCCTGCACCGACTCCGCCATGGCACCAGGCGCTGATGCAACCAACAACAACAAACTCGACACTCCCACCACAAGACCTGACCTCTCTACCTTGAGACACGGAACAAGTCCTCTGCAGAATGAGACGCTCCGACAACCATCCGATGAGGCTCCCTCGAGTCTGGGAACAGAAGAGGCTGGTCGCAAGGACAAGTCCATCCGACATGATGGGTCTGAACAGCAGCCAGAGAAGATGCGCTTCACCATCGACCCAGCAGGCGACCTGACCCACGACGATACGACAGTCGACGTAGTCACCATTCCCTGTCCCGGTGCTGACTCCCTACGCAGCTGGAACCGTGATGGGCTCCTGGGTCGATACTTTGGTGCTCTGTCGATGCGCGATGCAGAGGTCGACAGGCCTGTCTCGGCACCATCATGGGTACGCCAGGGTATACGACGCGGAGCTGACGTCGCTCGAATCCTGCTATATGATCATCCTCCGTTAAAGGAGGGCGTCACACTGGACGGCCTGGCAGATGAGCTGCTGCGGCAGCTTGCGTCCCTGAGAGAGCGTGAAGGTGGAGGTGGGGGCGATGGGGGCATAAAGAGAAGGCCTGTGGTGTTTATCGCTCACAGTATCGGTGGTATTGTGGCCAAGATGGCCCTCGTCAAGGCTAGTCGTGATGCTAGATATGAGTATATTGTTCGTGACTGTTATGGTGTCGTCTTCTTTGGTAGGTTCACCCCCCAAAATCTAGTCTCGGGGGGGCGGTTTCGACTAACACCTTGGGGTTCTAGGCACACCACACCAGGGATCCAGTTACTTTGCCATGCAGGGTCTCGCATCGAGTATCCAGAACATACTTCAACTGTCGGCACCGCTTCCCGCTTCCGTGACGTGCATCCTGGACGTAGGCGACCCCCGACTGCTGCTGGTGGACAGCGAGTTTAAGTCGATTGCCCACGAGATGCGTGTGTGGACTTTCTACGAGACCATCGATTCACGTCTGAGTGCTTCTGCTGCTGCCGCAGGCGAGGCAACAACGAGCAAGAGCAAGAGGAAGGGCGGTGGCGGCGTCTACTTCACAGCCCCGCTTACTTCTATCAAGTCTGCCATCCTGGGTATGAGGCAGGAGCGTGTGTTTCCCTTGCAGAGCGACCACGCCAACGTCGCCTCTTTTGGTCGGCAAAACACACATACGCTGCGCCTGTTTCTGCGACAGCTATCACTTCTCATTGACCGCGCTGATGCTACCCTCCATACCGATACGGGCGACGGCCCGGCCCGCTGGTCCCTCGACCTGGAGCAGCGCGTGTCCGTAGAGGTGAGGGGGTTCTTTGAAGATCCTACCACCACCGCTGCGGGGACCTCAACCGTCGTTGTCAGGGCCTGGTCTACCAAGCTCCCCCTTTCAGAGTTTCTACGAAAAGGGGCAGACTGTTGTCTGGAGGAGCGCCTGCAAGAGGCTGAACAGGTGACCTCGCCCGATGACGTTGGCCAACTCCTCGGTAGTCCCAGCGGCGCGTTCCCCCCTTTTTCCGAAGCGGAGAGGGACATGATCAAACGACAGGTATCGGAGAAAGAAGGCCTGGGCATAGCCAACCAGCTCATCAGAAGGGCCAACACGCCTCCTATGTCCCCCGTCATCCGGCCAATCGATAGCCCGCGGTCCAACCCGGAAAACACAGCCGTGACTGTCCCTGCATCCCCCACCACTGCAGCACAGAATCCACGCGTTCGGCGCCTGTCGTCACCTCCTATGCCTACGATGGCACGCACCACAACGGCTACAACACGCTACTCTGCACCTATGCGCCACCCATCGCCCCTCATTCGACCAGGGCTTGACCAGGATCTCGCCATCGATAGATTGTCCCCGCCTACCAGAACACGCTCATTCTTGTCCGCTGGCCGGTCTGCAAGTGACCTGTCGTCGCCGTACATGTACCGTGACTTCCCGCCCTTTGCTCAGCAGCGCAGTCATAGCACGATAGACGCACAGCAAAGCCGGAGGAGACTTTCGCGGGATGAGCATGATGTCAGCTCCGCCATGGTTGATGATGACGAGATCGAGGCCCTTCCGAAGCTTCCCGAGGCGATTACGGCCGGTGTGGATGGGCAGGATGGGACTACTCCGATGGTCAATGAGCCTGTCTTTGCATTTACTCCGTCTGCAAGCCAGCGCAAGTTTGTGTGGGTGCATTTGCCCTACAACAATCCAACTTGGGTCAATGTAAGTACATGTATGCTGGTTCCTGTCAAACTTCCGTTCTGGCTCTAACGAATACATCTATAGAAAATCATACAGACTTTTGAGACCGCACATCAAGAAGACTACTCAGCTCTATATGGTCCTGACTTCTGGGCTTCTAAGCACACGCGTGGGAGACACTCTCAGCATTATGCCTACCATGCGAAACCTGGGTGCTATTTCACAGCCCCACGGACATGTAAGTCCTCAATACCCGATATATGCGCGTACGAAAAGGGAATTAAGTGCTAACCAGTATACCAGTGTCACCACTCCACCGCTCGCTATCACCACCCATGTCCCCGTTTTCTCGACAACCAGCCGCGGTCCCTCTGTGTCTCTTCCTACCTTATCTCCACTTCGACTCTTACAAGCGCCTGATCCGTCGACGGGAACTCATATTTGAGCGTCTGGCTAGCGGCCGAGCTCACCCTGTTCCCGAAGACGTGGCCAAGACAGACTCGATGGAGCTGCAGGTAATCTGGGAGTACCTGGGCCACGATCCTCCAGTCAACTGCCGTCGCAGCCTCGACCAATTTGGATATCCGGCCCTGGGGGACACGCGCGGCAGAGATGACGATCAGATGCTGTACAAGCTGACAAAAGAGAGGGACTGTCGCTATGGTCAGTATCACGCCGACGTCTACACTTACTCTCTTAACAGTAGGGTGGGGTCCAATGGGAGCCACGGGAGCTGGGGCGATGAGCTGGTCGAGCTGGAGAGAATACAGGAGCAGCACGATGGACCGAGGGATGGTGTGCGAAACGGGAATGTTCTCATGGTTGACCAGCTGTGGCTTTGGGCCATGGACTACGGTACGTTGAATCATCATGGTCCCCTTTATTGCCAAAAAGAAGAGAGAAAAAAAAAGGAAAATAAAACCGACACTAACGGGTTGATACTGGGTTAGAAACGCTCATTTCCTTCTTTCCCAAGAGAGAAAGCGATCCCATCGAGGGCCCTTTGTACCAGCAGGCCGATCTGCGGGACAGCATTGTCAACGAAGTCAATATCGACATGGCTCGCCAGTGCGAAAACAGCTTCGATCTCGCAGCCTTGGCAGCACTACATGCCGTCAGCGTGCTCCTGGATCGCACATCGCACCCGGACCTGGAGGTGTTCCGCATCTTTGGCGAGGCGATCAGCGTTCTAACTGAGAAGCTAACGCGCTCTCTCAAGATGTTCCGCGTCGAGGGCTTCAAGGACAAGGCAGCTGCCGATGAGCCCGTGGAGAACAGGGAGAGTTCTATTCGGCGACGGCACAGGGAGGAAGGAAGACGGGCTGAGAAGGAGAACCGCGACAACACCTCGGCGCTGCTAGAGCTACGAGATCTCGAGGACGAGCTCCAGGTGCTTCTGGAGCTGTTTGAGCGACAGCAGGTGGTGCTATCTTCGATGCTGACGGCGTACAGCAGCCCCGCGCTGCGGGATCGTACTGTTCATGGGCGGAGCTTCATCGCCGAGGCCATCAATCGCGTGGCCGAGTACCGTCGCAGGGCTGACGATATGACGCAGCGTGTGCGCATGACACGCGATGAGTACGACAAGCTACTGCAAATGGTGCAACGCCAGGCGCAGGTCGATGAGGTGCGTCTCAGCCGCCTGCACGCCGACCTGGCCACATCACAAGGTCGCAGCGTCATGATCTTCACCGTCTTCACAATCATCTTCCTCCCGCTCAGCTTCTTCACGAGCCTGTTTGGCATGAACACGCGCGAGTGGGAGGACAGCGGTCCCTTGTCGCTTCAGGTCATCGGCGTTGTCGCTCTGCCCTCCAGCTTTCTTCTCATCGTCATCTCTCTCATAGCGGCATTCAGCGACACAGCACGACACTTTATATTCTGGTGCCGCGACACGGCGCACGATGGTCTCCGCCAGGTATACGAGCTCACTTTGGAGCCCACTGTTGACGCGGCGCTGAGCAGGTGGCGGAAACGTCAGAGGCAGAAAAAGAGGCAGCAGCAGCGGACAGGAGGTGGCAGTGGAAGTGGCAGTGGGGGAGGTGGACCGTCTGATGATTGGAGAGATGCGAGAAAGGGTATCATGAGGGATACGAGTGACTTTTGGGAGAGGAATAGACCCCAGAGGGAGAGGGGGTACCAGATTCCAGAAGTGAATAGGAAGAAGGCGCCCAACGGGAAGAAGAAGGGGGGTGCAAAGGGGAAGAAGGAGAATAGGGAGAGGTGAAGTCATTTGGAGTAGAGTCCTGTAATAGATGGTTGTATTTCTTGGGTATTTGTTTGTCTTGGATGTGTATATGCCTGGATATCCGTGTAAGTGGAAAGTTGGTTGAGTGAGGATGGTTTGGATTTGTATACGAGACTGATAGAGTGATAGACACACCACATAGCCGGTGTTGTAGCCTTTGCATACATAAACGTCATCTGGTCATTCATTCAAACTTGTTAGTTCAATAGAACAATGTCAAGCATTGTACAAAGCTTTGAATGAGAGTGTTGAATGTGATTCAGGCCAAAGCCACTACATGTCACTATAGGGTAAATATTGTCAACTCCGACGTCGCCCCACATTAGCTTTTCGCATCCCAAGGCAACTTCACGCCCTTGGCAGAGAAAGAAAACCGCCCTCATCCAACCATCACCGACAATCGCTACCAACCACGCAGAAGACCGATTCGAATCGCAACCATGGCGAGCGGAGGAGACCCCAGACTTCTGTGGAACCCAGAAAACATTAAGGATGTGGCGGAGTCGGTGGGCATCGGCTCGCTGAACGAGGAGGCGCTCAAGGCACTCACGCAGGACGTCGAGTACCGCATCGGGCAGGTCATCATCGAGGCTCTGCGGCTGATGCGTGCGGCGCGAAGGACGACGATGACGGTTAACGACGTCTCCCTCGCCCTCAGGGTCCTCGACGCCGAACCTCTCTACGGATACGACTCTACTCGGCCGCTGCGCTTCGGGGAGGCTAGCCTCGGCCCCGGCCAGCCCCTCTTCTACATCGAGGATGAGGAGGTGGACTTTGAGAAGTTGATCAATGCGCCTCTCCCCAAGGTGCCCCGCGACATGAGCCTGACTGGTAAGTTGTTCTCTAATGCCTCCGATGTGCGACTACTTGTCTCTGACTGACTATTGTTGTATTGTAGCCCATTGGTTGGCCATTGAAGGTGTGCAGCCGTCGATACCGCAGAACCCGACTACGACCGAGGCGCGATCCCAAGAATACGTGCCCAAGGGCCCCGGGGCGAACCCAGCACTGTCGGCGCTCTCAGGCAACGACGGGGCGACGACGGCGGCAGGCGGCGCGGCGGGCAGCGGTGGTGGTGGTAGTGGCGGCAGTGGTGCTGCCGGCGCTGGCAAGCCTGCCGTCAAGCACATTGTCAGCAAGGAGCTGATTCTGTACTTTGACAAGATCCAAGCGGCCATTCTGGACGACAGCCCAGACGAGGAGGTGGTGCGTCTGCGGCAGGCGGCGCTGGGCTCGGTGCGCGACGACCCGGGCCTGCACCAGCTGATACCGTACTTCATCAACTTCATCATGGACCGCGTGACGCACAACCTCGACGACACATTCACGCTCAAGCAGATGATGGAGCTGACGCACGCCCTCATCGAGAACAAGACGCTCTTCCTGGACCCGTACGCCAGCCCGCTGTCCGCGCCTGTCCTGACGTGTCTGATGGCGCGCAAGCTCGGGAGCTCCGGAAACAGCAACGGCAACAACGACGATACTTCCAACGGCAGCAGCGGCAGCAACAGCAGCAAGGAACAGTACGAGCTTCGCCAGCTGGCAGCTTCTCTTGTCGGCCGCATCGCCCGCAAATACGCTGCCTCAAACACACTCCTCCGCCCCAAGCTTACGCGCACATGCCTAAAGTACCTCCTCGACCCGACCAAGCCGCCGGCCGTGCTGTACGGTGCCGTCCTGGGCATCCTCGAGGCCGGTGGTCCCGAGGCTATCCGTGTTCTCGTCCTGCGCAGCCTACGCTTGTTTGATGAGCAGATTCTACAGCCGCTCAAGGAGAAATCGGGCGCATCGTCCATTGACTACGAGATGCTCGTCCAGGCTGTCCTGCAGGCCGTGGGATCCCTCGCCGACGCGGACAAGCTCGCCCAGGAGGGTGAGCAGCAGGACAACAAGGACAGCGCCATGGCTGTGGATGGTGGGAGCGGCACGCTGTCTGACTCGCACAAGGCTGACCTCGTTGCTTGGATCGGTCCTACTGTTGGCAACAAGGTTGCTGCGTCGGGGAACCGCAAACTCATCACGACTGTTTTGGATGCACGCAACCTAGGGTGATTGTCCCCTTTTCTTTCTCTTTTTAATGGTAGTACTAGCTTGCTGTGGGATGGCGAACTGGCGTTTCTTATTTTTATTTTTATTTTTCACAAGGCAGAGATATCAAAAAAGCATTCAAGCTCTAGGGGTTAAACAAAGAAAAAGAATAAAATTTGTATAAAAACGGTATGCGTGGTCTTTGTGGTACTAAAGAAGTCGATGCACGCGAACAACATGGACTTCCTGATATCATCCTCTGTCCGCCTCACCTCCCCTTCTCCTGATATTACAATCTTGTTTTTTGTTGTTTCTGTTTTGTTTTGTCTTTCCTTTTCCCGCTCTCTCTCTAGGTATCATTTACAGACCGAAAGCAAGGTACAGGCTACCGATGAGACTCGAGGACCAGAGGAAGATCTCGCCACGGGTAATCTCCTTCTTGGTGAAGCCCTTGCCAATGTCGAAGAAGAGGTGGCGCACGCCGTTGATGAAGTGGTAGGTGAAGGGGAAGGAGAGGGCGAGCTTGATGCCACCGGCCACGACGGCGGGGAGGGCACCGAAGGCGGCGGCCAGGCTGGCGCTCTCGAGGTGCCATCCCAGCAGGGGGGAGACGAGGTAGGCGGCGAAGTAGGCGTAGGCGGCGCCCGAGAGGGTGCAACCCGTGATGCGCGTCCAGGCGGAGTGGCCCAGCCACGTCTGGTTAAGCTTGTAGATGCCCAGGTGGGGGGAGACAGGGCGGTTGAGGCGCTGCTTGGCCAGGATCTCGTTGCCCTCGGTGGGAGTGAACTTTTCCGTCGTCAGGTGTCTAATATCGGGGAGTTAGTATCGTTGGCATGTCGGGTATCGTTCGAGTGAGATTCGAGGGTTGGGCCCTTACCGCGAAGGAATGCGCATGCCCATGGCCATCTTGGGGATGTTCTGCACAAAGAAAGGCTTGGCCGCCGCGCCTGCATATCACATAGTCAGTCAGTATATACAACGGTCTCTTCTTCTTTCCTCCCCCGGGAGTTCCTTCTCTGGACTATGTCTTACCTCGCACGGCAGCAATGCCGACCCTCTGGTTAAGCATGGTGTATGTATGTGTGAGAGAGAGAGAATGAGAAAAGAGATGGAGTCTGCAGCAACGTCGTTTGCTGTTTTCCAGAGACAAGTTCTCGAGTTTCGCGCGGGAAGTGACGGGAGTTTTTGATCGGAGACGTTGACGAAATGGAACCTTGGATAGACCCGGCACCTCGGTTGGCGCTGTCCAATCACGTTGTGCGAATTGCTCATGTCACAGAGTATCACGTGATGTATCTCTGCACGTGCTTTATCCGTAGCTGATGACTCAGCTGGCTCAAGCTCCAACCCCACCGACCACCCTTTTCTTGAATTTTCTCCCGCCTCAGCTTTTGGATCTCTTTCTTTTCCTTCCTTTTCCTCTCCAGATAGCCACGAACGTCCGCCGAGTGAATTGTGTCGACAACCCCTCCTTTCGGGGAGGGCATATGGATACGGTTGATGCTCGGCAGGCCCTTGGGTCTAGGCTGTTCGGAGAGAAATAAGGTCCGTCGTTAATCTCGACATTTGGTTTTTCTACCGTCTGGATGTCGTTTCATTTTAGAGATCTACATTTCATCATGAAATCTTTTGATGTATTATGCCTTGAAGTCTTTGTCTTTTATTGTTTGGCTCCCCATGCCTTTCATGTTCTTCGCATTATGAATTCATCACTGAGGTGGCAACTTGCCTGGTGGTCTACGGATCGTAGCTTTGAATACTACCTTTGGTACCCCAAGCTTCTCATTCAAGGGAGCCATGATATGAAGGGCCTCATCCTCCAGGGGAACAGCCACATTGTGGCATCGTTCAACCGATACCGGTGTTAGCTATTACTGCTTTTATGCAACTATTACATCACACCTTGACTTCACAGGCTTGCCTCGCCCCCCTTTGGTCAGAGTATCTGCCGAAAGGACAGAGGGGGGGCGGGTGTCCGAGTTTGCTGAAGGCCGACTGACCGCGGTCGCGAGAAACGCCCTTGTGGATACTTGCAGTATGTTTTGGTTCTGTTTGCTGAACTCAAGCTCCTCAAGCAGGATGGCCATCGGGGGTATGTTGGTGCCGATGAAGTAGTGGTCTCCGCCTGGAAGAGTCAGGTCGGAGCTGAGCCCTCTCCTGGTCTCCACAATGTCGAGAATCCGGCGAACAATTTCTCGTGAGAAGGCGAATCCAAATTGATCATGCTTGCCAGCTTCTTCGGTGAGATGTGGGCTCAGTATCCAGAGCCTTGTTCCGTGCTGATCAAATGCTTCCTTGGTCTTAACCATGGCTCCCTTGACTTGATCGGCTTCCTTGAATATGGCATACGTCTTTACGTCTTGTCCGTCGACGCGTAGAACCTTGTCTTCGTAAGGGTCATAGTCAGGGAGGTACATAGCCTTTGCCTCGCGAATAGCTTGAAATGGGTTGCCTTCAAAGACGGCAGCAGGGTCAGATGCGCGCCAACGTCTCAGCAACGTGGCCCATCCCATCTCCAACGGTGCAAGAATATCCTTTGGCCCAGCATGGAGGGGCGTTCCTGTAATCCAGATGGTGAACGCCTTGTCCAACATGTCGAGAATCATGTAGTTGGCCGAGTTTGGGTTTCGCAGCTACTGTGCCTCGTTGGCCAAGATGAGTCCAGACCTAGCATCCCTCAGGGGTTCGTTCGTAAAGATATATGATACGAGAGTGACCTGTGCATGGTTGATATTTGCCGAGGCACCTCGCAGCACAGGCCCTCCGGAAGCTGGGTATCACGGAAGCTAGGTGTCCCGGAAGCTGGATGTCCCGGAAGCTAGGTATCACGGAAGCTGGGTATCACGGAAACTTGGCAATATGTCGTCGGGCTTCGAATCCGTAGATCCAACGGTGTTCTTCTGCGCGAAAGTGGGGAGGTTGTGATGGACGGACTCGGGCTCAAAAGCTATGTGACGCACCTTGCGCCGGAATTATCTCCGCTGCATTGTGGCATAGCTGGACAGGATGATGACCAGTCCAGTTGTTGGGTTGTGCCGTTGATCCCAGAACTTGGCCATCTCCCGGTGGAGCTCCCTCGTCCGAATGACCTGGCTGCCATCTAGGTAAGGGTTCGACTTGGAGGCGTAGTATACATACACCCTAGCATCAGGAAAGAACTTCCTGATGTTGAAGTATGCCGACCCCAGTACATTGACGGGGACCATGTATATGGCCGGTTTGAAGATGGGGAGCCCCAATTCCTCCGCCGTCGCGTGAGGAGGCATCTCCCACTTCTCCATCGGCTTCCACCGCAACCACTCCATAACCGTTGATGGTTTCCGGGCTCCGTCATCTTTGGTGGTAAGGGCGCTATCCATCTTGTGGCGGAGGTTCTCCTCGGCCCATTGGTCATACTTCCGATGAAAGTCAGGAAACTGATGCCGGACCCAGCCAACAGCAGCGCCCACCGAGATGACGGTTTTGCCCGTCCCCATCTGGTTGGCAAGAATCGTTCGTCAGCGGCCTACCGCTTTCGTGGTCAAAGATAACCTTGTGCATGTCTAGGGGACGATCGGGTTGTCCGGGTACATGCGCAAGTCCGCCGAGATTCTGTACCGCGAGCAAATGGCGTTGAAGTCGGGCTCGGCTTCGGACGTCTGTACATTTCAGAACCTGTCCAGCGTGAAGGCCTCTTCAAACCGCCTCATCAACGAGTCCTTCTCCTCGGTCGTCATCGCCTGCGAAAGTTTGGCCCAGGCGTTTCCGTCGCGCACCTTGCTTCGAAAGGCTTCTATCAGGGCGTCATTCGTGCGGGCCCTGAAGTGGCTCACCGTCATTAGCGTCTTTGATGTGACCGCCTCTGGTTTCATGCTCCTGTGCTTTCAGATCGCACCGGTGATGATGGTCGAAAACGTCCCGGCGTTGATCTCCGGCCATAGGTCGAACCCACGATGCCTGAACCTCGTCTCGAAATCCTGCAAAGGATGCGAGGTCGACGTCGCCGTGAATATGCCAGTTCCGACTTCAACCATCTTATCAAATGGGACCTCAGCATGGTCCGCGGTTTTGTCTTGGCGGGTCTCCACGACAGTGTCCAAGAACTGGCCAGGATCGTTGAGCCCCTTGACGTCGATGCCGTCCAGGGCGCGGTCGAAATCGACTTCGTCGCGAGCAATAGCCTGCGACACAGTGTCCACCTGAACGCGTGCATCCCGCTTTGCCGCCGCGATGTCGGGAGGAAGCTAAGGAATGGGTTTTGGTCCTCCTGGGGCCGGAGTCCTCTTGTCAGGTGGGATTGCAGTCGCCTGCGCTCCATGGCAAGAGAGACTAATGTAGCCGACGCGTAAAAGTCGTCCATACAGTAGTCGCTGTCCCACGATCGAGGAAGATTCACACCCGATATATGGTCCAGGGGGAATCGTCTCATATTGGCCGCAGGGCGAAGGTAACCCTCTTGGGTATCCGGTAGAGTTGTTCGTGCGAACAGCATGACCATGACGGACGCCATAGCAAGTATAGCGTCTCTCCACGATAAGGTTTTTGGTGATGCCGATCTGGTCATGGACGCACGAGCCGAGAAGGTGCGTATTGTGTGGTAAATTGATCATACAGGAGGAAAGTTCCTCTTCTGCGTTCTGTCTGTCTGATATATATATGAGCGATCATGTCCGTACTGAGGACTTGGTGAATCGTCCGGGTCGCTTCGTCTGCTCCTTCCCTTGCTACTTCCTTCCTCTACTATTCCTCTACTCCTTCCTCCACTCCTTCCTCTACTCCTTCCTCTACTCCTTCCTCTACTCCTTCCTCTACTCCTTCCTCTGCTCCTTCCTCTGCTACCTCTATCACCATAATAGGCAAGTACGATAGTGTTATGTATTATAAGTGAAATGGAGAAAAGCGAGGTATATTCGTAAAATAAATGATAGTAGGCCTTTCCTTTCTATTAGTTTAGCGCGTATAGGATCACTCATATATATATGAGCTCCTCCCCATGATGAAGAAGGAGGAAATGATCCCCTCTTTCTACCGTCCTGCCGTTGCAGCAAAAGTCCCTGGACCGTCGATACCGTTGGCTGTGCTGGTAGCCGAGTCTGCACCTACGTGCTTGCTGAGGAGAGGGAGGAAGACTGGTCTCACACATCCGGTGATCGCGAGGTGGATCAATTGCTGGACCGCCGACTTTTCGGTCGCCCCGACGATGATGGACGGCTTAGGCTTGTCGAGGTTCCCATCGCTCGCCATATCTTTTACCTCTCTGTGGTGGTCCTTGACGACGTCGACGAAGTGTTCGACGTCAAACGGGAGAAGGCCTTAACGACTGACGTCCGTAGAAGAAAAGTCTGGAGAGTGAGACTGGATGCTGTCTCGGAGTTCCTTGGATACTCCTCCGGAGAACAAGGCCATGTACGGCTCGATGATTTCTATGACTATAGGGCGTTGGTCTTTCATTATTGCAGATATTTATACTTCAATCTCGTTGTTCTAGATATTGAGTTTAGAGACAGGACATGTTGCGGAAGGTGTCGGGAAGGGACCTCCTTCCTCCAAAGAAGGAGGACAAGGTAATATATAAGAAAAGAAAAAGTTAGGTAGACATAGAAAGAGCAATTCTCTTCCTGTTAATATTAGAATACCACTCAATACGCACTTCGTTGCTTGTTGGTTCGTGGCTTTGATTTTATCCTCGCGAATCCCTGTCGCGGAGAGAGAGAAAATACCAACAACAGACAAACCCCCACCCAACGGAGGAGGGAGATTCTGTGACAAGGAGGTCTTGGAGGTAAAATAGGTATCTCCGTGGCGTCGATTTCAACTGATCAGATGGATGACAGAAAGACAGGGCACAAGGGGTTGACAGGAGGTCTCGGGGCTTGAGTACGACGTCTCGTGAGAGTTGGACCGAAAGAGGAAATGAGGTAGGGAATTCAAGATGGCTTCACAAAAAAGAGGGTAGACTGGAACACCTTGGGAAGGCGACGTGGAGAGGTTTTGGTTGTAGGATGTGTTGAAGGGGTGACTGAACAATTGGAATCCAGAACAGGAGAGCCGAGGGTTTTGAAAGGAAAGCAAGGATTCGGCCAAAACGTACTTTCTGGTGAAGTGAGGTTTTTGGGGATAGTACCACGAGGGAGGTAGGTAATGTAAGTATGCAATTAAAAATTATTTGTACTGAAAGGTTTCCCTGTTCGCATAAGGGCTTAGTGAATCGTCTAGGTTGTTTCGTTTGCTCCTTCCTTTACTACTTCCTTCGTTTGCTCCTTCCTCTGCTACTTCCTTCCTCTACTACTTGCTTCCTCTGCTCCTTCCTCCACTGCCTCTATCGCTACTAGTACGATAGGTAAGTACGATTGTATCATATACTACATGTAGTACTATGGGGGAAAGGGAGAAAAGCGAGGTATAGTGGTAGAATTGAATAATAGTAGTCCCAGCCTTTCATTTTCAGTTCAGTGCGAACAGGATCACTTTACAATAAATAGAAGAAAGAAGCATGGGTTATTATTCGAGGTAAGGAGAAATGGCTGGCTGTTTGTACAATCTAGTAGAAAATACAGGAATTGAATGTAGTAATAGGAATAATGAGGTAGTAGGAACGATGGCAATAAGGTGATAGAAAAGGTGGAGGTGGTGGTGATAATCATCATGACAAGACCCTTGTTTGTTTTTTAATCCCCTTTCATGACACTGACCCCTGACTCAATATGTAAACTTGAATCTCGTCTTTCTGGATATTTGTATCTAAATCGGCATGCCCAAATGCATAGATCTGGAAGGTGGACATACCCTGCGTTTCGCAAAAAGTAGCGACTGCACGAACGCTGCCGAATTGCGCATGTGATCGTTGGCCCAGTCGTTGTCACAGTAGCAGACTGCTTCATTATGTGATATCTAATATATTATGAGATTTTGCCCAATTGCAATATTAATACAGGCCATATTAAATGTGAAGAAAAAGAACAAGAACAAAAAAAAAACCAGAGTAGAGAAGAACCCTTTCGCCAGCCATGATATAGCCAACGCCGTGTTCCTGTAGCCCATGGCCCGACATTCATATAGGAGATGGTTATGTACTATACAAGACCTTCCAGCCCAAGCCACACCCCCTTTCGTCCTCCTGTATCCCAATCCTGACAAAGTTGTTTTTTTGCGCCGTTTCCAAGCAATCGTTTCTTCGTCCCCCATTCGAATAACCTTGAATACCGTGATTTCGTCATCTGCCGAATCCAAATCCCATGAATCATTCCTGGTCAGGCATCATGTTGAACCCGCCGAAGAATGCCGCTGAAATTTGGTTGTTGGTGGTGCCGGGCATCATATCCCACATGTCCCAGCTATACGAGTTGTTGTCGAGTCCGCTGAGGAACGGGTCGAACTCGCTAGAGGGGGGTGCCATCTGTGTCATCGGTGGCGGCGTGGCCGACGCGGCCGTCGACGAGCGCGAGTCGAATGACGGCAAGCACTCGCGCAACTTGTTAATGGCCTGGGGGGTCTCGGCGACCAGACCCATCTTGGCAAACGCCTGTTCACGGGCCTTCCACGCCTTGAGCGTGAACTGCGCCTGGTCAACGTGTACCTTGGTCGACATGTCGTATAGCTCAGGCTGCCACTTGTAGATCCTCTCGACAACCTTCCACCCACGGTCCGATAGAGATCCCGTAGGGTGGTGGGCCAGCTGGCCCGTCAGGACAGAGAAGGCGTCGAGCTGGAAGTGCATCAGGACGATCCAGAGGAAGCCCAGCCTGTTCATCACCTCATAGCTGTCGACATTGTGCTCATTGTTCATGAGCACAATCTTGAAGAAGTTGTCCTTGGGGCCGAAGATCTCTGTCCCCCACTCGGGCTGTTCGCGCGCCGGCTTCAGCATCTCCACCATCTTGTCCGTGAGCATGGTGCGAAACGTCTTGGCAGCAATGTGCACACCTCCTGCCGTCGGGTCGATGAATCTGCGCTCAATCTCGATCAGGTCACGCTCTAGCTCGTCAACGACGGATCGGAAATGGTCGAGTAGCGCTGTATCCTCAGGCTCGGCATTCCGCACGTCGGTTCCCTGGGCCACAATGGCAGCTTCGAAGCCTGTGCGCGAGTTGTCCGAAACCATGAACATGCCTACGCGATTGATCATGAGAACAAAGGACATCTCGGTGGGGCCCTCTCGGGGCACGACGGGCTCGGTCGATCCGGGGAGAAGATCGGCATCGTTGAGGTTCTGCGGCTGCTTCGTATCAAAGGGTCCCCGCATGAAGTTGTGGCTTAGACCGGACACGACAGCCAGCTTGGTGTCTTGGAAGACAATCTGCCACCATAGTCTACGGCGCATCTCCGTCTCGAATGGTGTCAGATGGAGAAGCTCGCCGTCGCGGTGGTATCCCATCTTCTGTGCTATGCGCACAACGGTGCCGCTCAAGACCCAGGCGGCGTGTCGGTCATAGCGACCCTGAAGAGAGAACTGTGTTGCAGGGAGGCAGTGTAAGCAATGCACCGGCAGGGGGGGAGAGTGAGGAGGGGCGGAAGGCAACTGTGAGAGCTGCGTGCAAGTGTCTACGTACCAGAAAGAGAACGAGGGCTTGCAAGCTAGCCATGTCGTAATTTCGTAGATAGTCGAAACGAAGAAGAGCATTCCTCGTGGCGCCAGTAAACTTCTTGATGGCTTCGCTCCTAGGTATCCCGAGAACTTGGACGCACTCGGTCTCACTCAAAGAGATGGTGGCCATGAGATATATGCCGAAGAGGAGCGCCTGGTATTGGAGGGCCACGCTGGCTGGGTCCGTGGTAGCTTCGACAATGTATGGCTGCAGCGTTGGTACGTGCACGAACTTTGTCAAAGGGTTGACACGCTCGAGGAAAATCTGCCAGAGACGAAAAGTATGGACAGCGTCTGGGTAGAATTCGTCTACGGATGTGGGAGTCGAGGATCCAGGGAGGATAAGGTCGTTGGCGTGGTCGGGCGTAGGGGCCTCGGTGCCAAAGGCGCTCGACTCATCCGGGTCGTCGGTATCAACAATCTGTCGCATAGCTTGGAGCTGAGATTGACACCAAAGGCAGAGACGGGCATGTTAGTACACTTGACCTACATGATTCGCAACAAGACAGAGAGGCAAAGGGGTGTAAGATAAGAAAGGAGAGAGTATCTACGCACCTCATCGTAGAAACTAGTCCACAGGCGGTTGTCGACAAAGCGGGCACCGCCTTCCGACTCGATCATCTTGCCGGCTGGCGGTTTCCCCATTGGCTCGCCCAGACACGAGCTCGGCGAGAATGCATCGTACCCGCGAGATTTAGTATCAGACCAGTTGGAATGGGGCTCGGCGGGTGATGGGCCTGGGGTATGAGCCGTGGAGGGTGTTTGCGCCGGGCTGGGGCTGGGGCCAGAGCCGTTGCCCGGGGCGGAGGATTGGCCGGCTGAGGAAGCGGTTGGAGGGGCGCCGCCGGCATACTGCTTCAAAAGGGCTTCGCAGCGGGCGAGGCGCTCCTGGAGGTCCTGATTTGGGCGTCTACGCTTCCGCGCAGGCGCCGGAGTACTTGGTGTGCATGTGACATTTGCCTGGGGTATGACAAGGACAAGTCAAATCAGGGTAAGCGATGCGCACAAACGAGCGATTGTGGGAAGCGTGAATGGTGACTCTGGGGATGAATTGAACAAACCTTGAGGCAGTTGGAACATGGAGTGTTGCGATCACATTTGATCTTGCGATGCTGACAAAGGACACAAGCCAGGACCCTCTGGCTTCTCTGCGCCGTTGAAGGTGGCGCACCGGCGCTTGTCGTCGACATTGTCTAGAGAGGGGTCACATACAGGTCGAGCAAAGTGTGTGTAAGGCGTACGCGTGGCGTCGATCAAAGACGTGTCCCCGGAACCGCCGGAGACAAGTCTGAAGTGTGGCGGGCACGATGAGAGCAAGGGGGAGAATTGAGGGGATATAAGAGGAAAAGGAAAGTCCGGCGTGCCTGGCAGTGGTGGATGGAGAGAGAGAGAGATAGGTGAAGGGCGTCGTGATGCTGTGGCGACCAAGGTGGGGGGGTGTGGGTGGGATAGCAAACAGCTTGTGAGCGACTTCCCAATATGAGGAAGCCGTAAGCCGACAAAGGCGAATGGGAGTGTCGCGGGATTCAACAGTGAAGCGGGGATGAAGCCCGGCAGCAAGGCAGGAATAGTTTGAAAAGGGAAAAAAATAAGGGTCAGCGCTGGTGTGTCGGAGTATTTGTGTGTGCGAGAGAGGAAGAAGTGAGTTGGCGGATGCGAGCGTCAGAGAGAGAGAGAGCGAGAGATGGAGGGACCCCACCCCCAGTATTAATGTACAGGTATCATGTACTACCGGGTCTAGCAGGCAGGAGCAAGGGCCTGGCCGCACCTGCCGGGTCTTAGCTCTGGGTACTACAGCCGTGAATTGTAGTAGTGGTGGTACTCGTAGCCGCTAGCTGTATGTAGAAACTGTTTAGCAGCTGTTTTAGTAGCTGTTAGCAACTGTTAAAAAGTGTTACTGGAGCGGGAGCAAACTGGCACGGGCAGGTAGGTAGGTACTCGTACTCGTACAGGTAGAGTTGTAGGTGATGGTGGTTGGTAATGGTAGTACAGCTTTTTAGTGCGTTCCTAGGCGAAATAGCTATTATACTCACTAGTTGTTGAACCTTGGGGTTGTGCGGTAGGCTAAATAAGTGACCTAAGAGGTGGCCTAATAAGAGTCAAGCGGAGCGGACTTATAGTTTATAAAAGAGGAAAAGGCCAGAACTGTTCGGAGTGGTCATGGTGTGCGAATTGCTCCTCCGAAAGGCAAGCGCGCGGGTCCCGCCTGCTATCCCACTTTCCATCTTGTTTCTTTCTCCTTCTTCTTTCCCTTTTCATAACCCTCCTACCAGTCATAAGGCGACAAACAGGATCTAAGCAGTATTACTAGTACGAGTAGTATTGCAACTATACCACTGCATGTGGCCGTGCAGTGATAGGACCTAGTAGGTAAGCAGCATCGGCACATACGTATGCGTGCGTGCGAACAAATACCCAAAGTACCACTACTATTACTACTAGAGCTTCTACCGCATCCACGGGAGCACGGAATACCGAGCATTCGTACTCGTAACACCTTGGTTAGCCAAGAAGAGGCCCGTCTTTTACTCCCCCCATGTACAGAGTACAGGTACCTAGTACGACTACCTGTACAGGTATGCGATACTGCTTTTGCTAGGCCCATGTTCGCCAATGGCTCACATCTACTCATCTTTGGGGCGGGTTGAATGACATATCCCTGCATTTGCTCCTGCACAGCCACAGGGCACGGTACCCGTAGGCGAGTACGAGTACGCCAAAGCTTCAGGCACGAGGCACGCCGCACGCCGCACGCCGCACGCACGCGCCATGGGGTAGTTCTCCGTATTTCGTACATGCACCAACCCAGTAATACATGTACGAGTAGTGGTATTACGGTGTATTCAGGCTCATGGCTCATGGGACTGTTCTTCTCCTTCTTTGTCCCGCGCGTCTGTTGGCCTTGTCCCATCTGTGGTATTCGAATATCTAATAGGGCATACCCATATCCTGACTCTGTGCTGTTGATTTCGTGTATAAACGGAACCCTCCGTATATTACCATTGGTTAACAGCGCGTACACGCAGTTAGAAATCATCGCCAACGGTATTTTCAAGGGAGCCAATCAGGTATTATATCCCTTAAACAGCTAGGTCAATACAGGTAGCCATCAAGCCAAGTTTCAGCACCAGCGTCAGCGCCTCCCCTACCTAGAACCTCTCTGACGTAGATAGGCAGTCACGTTTCTGAAGTTGCAGCATGCTGACCTCCACCAGATTGAACGATGAGAAAAATGACGACAGCATGGAAGCCGCGGGCACCGTCCGTTTGCTTCGCTTTTCCCTTTCCCTGTCCGGCTATCACTGCCCATACTAGTATTCCATGCTATTACTATATCCGGAGTAATGAACTGCCCGGTATTATTGAGCATCTCCCCAAAATCTTAACTCGTACGAGTAGTGTTGCTTAACCAATCCCTTCATTATTAAAGAAGGGAACAAGATGGAAGATGAGAGAATGGAATACTGCACGTAAAACTCTACCATCCTATATAATGCATGTAGTCGCAGTACTACCCCTAGTCTGGCAATGTAGATGGTACGGGTAGACCCTTCTCAGCCAGAAAGGAAGGGAGGCGGGGAGAGTACGGACTAGAAAAGAAGAAAAATGCAAACTATTACGGAGTGGGCTGTACCTGTAACCCTGAGACAGGCCAACGCTGTCAAAACGCGCGATCCCCTGTGCGGCGCTGGTTTGCGGTGTAGACTTTTCTTCGCTTAACACCTGTACTCCTCGCTGCCCAAAATCCGTGGCCTTTCAAAAGCCCGGGAAAGGCCGAATGCAGTCGTATGCGCCCACCTTCTTGTCGGGGTCTCGTAGACCCCGCCTCCGCCCTCAACTCCGTAGGATATCAGTCATCGCTTAACTCCGCTCCAGAAAGCTTGCCTAATACAGGTACTGTTCTTATTCTACGAGTAATATAGTCCCGTGGCCAACTCCGCTCCGAAGCCCGATAATCTCCTATTTGCCTCCTTGTTGGCGATCACTTTATTCCCGTCTGGACTTTTTTTATTCTTTTCCGCGTCTTCTTATTTCCATGATTCCATCTGTTACTACAAATATGCTGTGCTGGTGGTTTCCCAAAAAGCCTTGACGACTCTGCAACAAATCGGTATTCTTCTGGGTCCGAGTCCGAATACGTATTCGTATACCTGTACTATTACGTTGCCGCTGAGTAAATTGGAATCGTCCTAGGGTCCACCTATACGCGTATCCAAAAAAAAAAATCAGACCGTTTCATCGGCCTTGGATCCATCGTACATCGTCATCTGTTACATTTCTTCTCTCCTCTCTTATGAGTAATTGTACTTGTAAGCAGGTGAAATAGAGGCTCAGAACCTTGGTAAGGCTTGGTCAAAGTACACGCTACAAATACCCAAAAGACCCCCAAAAGTTCCCATGTGAAAATGGGCTTATACGCGTATTTGCGTACGTACTGTCTCGTGATTGTCGCGGGTTGCGCCTGCCCTGAGAATTTGCTCCTCTACGAGTAAATGATACAGGATTGCGCTATGACTCGTGATTCGTTTTCTCTCGGGCTGTATCCAGTTCCCGGTGGACTCGGGCTATCACCATCATCCGCAAATACGTGTATTCGCTTAATTCAGGTGTCCGTAGGCATGATTGTTCTCCCTTTTTGTTCCTCCCCCTTGTTTTTTTTCTTCATTTTTGCTTTGCTGTTCTTTCTGTCTTCTTCTGTGCTGCTCCACGCAGAAAAGCACGCAGAATACGAGTCCGAGATCTGATTTCTTTTACAGGCTGAGCAGGTGTACGAGTAACTTTTTTGACGACGGGAAAGTCGACAAGCCTTAATATCCGTGCATGCTTATGCCTAGTCGTATATCTACCAACGACAACCCTATGAACAGCTCTTACCACTATTAGTATAGGTAATAGTTTCCGCGCATGTGACTCATTTTCCATCATCGTACATCCGATTTCACCCTAGTCAGGGGGGGGGTCTGTACAATCGACGGAGCATGTGCCATCCCAACGGGTAAGCGATGGTATCCGGTGCCATGGTTCCGGCAGTCACTGTCCAATACACATGTACGGCTTAATACAACAAGCTTGTTCTACTCCCCCAATGCGTTTTGTGTTTTTTTTTTCTCTCTCTCTCTCTCCCTGTTTCTCTCTTTGGACTACTCATGCTCTTTTTCTCGTTTTGGTCTATCGTCACGTGACGCTTAGCCCACGGTCACTTGGGGTGACCTAGGAACATCCAGCCCCAGCAACAAGGAACGATGTTAAAAAGAGATATCAGGGATAATGGAAAGGCAGGTAATAGCTTAAAAACATTCCGGGGTAACACAACAGTAGGAAAAAGAAGGTACGAATAGTATCTACTATACATAGATATCTACTCCCATCGTAACGCGGCAGGTGCAGACAGCACCGACCGCCCCTTCCTCATTGATTTCTGTGCGCAATCTAATCAGGGACACCAGATCCAACCAATGAGAATGGGTGCATTTCGGATCCAGCCCCACGGTGCAGTCGCCAAATTTTTGGCCAGTTAGCCGACGTCGGAAGGATGCAATTGAAGAAAACGAAGAAAAAAAAAGGACATCAACGATTGAATATCATTTCCCCATCCTCACAACAACCTTTTCGACGAATTTCCCAGTGGTGCCATGCACGGGCTCGGGCGAACTTTCTCACAACATCTTTAATCATGATACCAGCGGTAAGAGCGATACAACTGCAGTCACACAGCTCGCTGTGGCGGTCCGCGCGTGTTGAGGGACCTCCTGACTGACGATTCTTGATATTGCAGCGTGGAGTCGCCTCGCGACAGTGCCTCCGGGCCGCGACAACCAACACAACCAGGATCCTCCGACCGTCTTCGTTATCGACCCGAGTAGCCCAGTTCCAGACCCAGCAGCAGGCCACGCGTGCCTTTGGCACGACGTACGCCAGGAGACGCGCCGATGTCTTCCACTCGCAGCTGGAGAGCGTGCCCAACTCGGCTGAGCTCCTGTCGTCGATGGAGTCTAGCAAGGCAGCCGCGGCCGCTTCCTCGTCGGGCCCCCCTCAGACGCTGACCGAGAAGATCGTCCAGCGATACTCTGTCGGTCTGGCTCCCGGAAAGAAGGTCAAGGCCGGCGACTACGTGACGCTGTCTCCCCACCACTGCATGACGCACGACAACTCGTGGCCCGTGGCCACCAAGTTCATGTCCATCGGCGCCTCCAAGATCCACGATAACCGCCAGGTCGTCATGACCCTGGACCACGATGTTCAGAACAAGTCGGAGAACAACCTCAAGAAGTACCGCCTCATTGAGGAGTTTGCCGGCGCCCACGGCGTCGACTTCTACCCGGCCGGCCGTGGTATCGGTCATCAGATCATGATCGAGGAGGGCTACGCCTGGCCTGGAACGGTCACTGTCGCCTCCGACTCTCACAGCAACATGTACGGCGGTGTCGGCTGCCTGGGTACCCCCATGGTCCGTACCGACGCCGCTAGTATCTGGGCCACCGGCCGCACGTGGTGGCAGATCCCCCCGATCGCCAAGATCACTCTCACCGGCCTCATGCCCCCCGGCGTCACCGGCAAGGACGTCATTGTCGCCCTGTGCGGTCTCTTTAACAAGGATGATGTCCTCAACCACGCTCTCGAGTTTACCGGTCCTGAGCAGACGATGCGCAGCATCCCCGTCGACGCTCGTCTCACCATTGCCAACATGACTACCGAGTGGGGTGCCCTCAGTGGTGTATGTTATCTCTTATTATTACCTTACGTGGAGTCAACTACCTAGAAGCATAACTGACATTTCATAGCTCTTCCCCATCGATGATGTCCTCACCTCGTGGCTTCGCGCCAAGGCCACCACCTCGGCCATGCTGAACCCCGAGGAGGCCGACCAGGGCCGCTTTAGCCACGCCAGGCTCAACGACCTGCTGGAGAACCAGCTGACGGCCGACCAGGGCGCCACGTACGCCAAGGAGCTGTACCTCAACCTGTCGACGCTCTCGCCCTTTGTCGCCGGACCCAACTCGGTCAAGGTGGCCACGCCGCTCAACAAGCTCGAGGCCGACGACATCCCCCTGAACAAGGCGTACCTCGTCTCGTGCACCAACTCGCGCTCTTCGGACATTGCTGCTGCCGCCCGCGTCTTCCGTGACGCCGCGGCCGAGCACGGCGAGGAGGCCGCCAAGATTGCTCCCGGAGTGCAGTTTTACATTGCCGCCGCGTCGATTCCCGAGCAGAAGGCTGCCGAGGAGGCAGGTGACTGGCAGATCCTCGTCAACGCGGGTGCCAGCGTGCTCCCCGCCGGCTGCGGTCCTTGCATCGGCCTCGGCACAGGTCTCCTGGAGCCCGGAGAGGTTGGCATCAGCGCCAGTAACCGTAACTTCAAGGGCCGCATGGGCTCCACCGACGCCAAGGCCTACCTTGCCAGTCCCGAGGTTGTCGCCGCCAGCGCTCTCAAGGGCAAGATTGCCGGTCCCGGATGGTACCAGAAGCCCGAGGGTGTGGAGAAGGTGATTATCGGCGAGGGCACTGGCGACCACGAGGCCGACAAGGCTGTCAGCATCGAGGGAGCTCTGGAGAAGCTCATCGCCGAGGCCGAGAGCATGATCTCCTTTGCGGAGAAGGACCTGGGTGGCGAGGAGTCTGCCTCTGCCGACGCTGCCGCCCCTGCTGCTGCTGAGGAGGAGAACGAGAGCCTGACCGAGATCCTGCCCGGTTTCCCCGAGAAGGTGGAGGGCGAGATCATCTTCTGCGACGCCGACAACATCAACACGGACGGCATCTACCCCGGAAAGTACACGTACCAGGACAACGTGTCGGTGGAGAAGATGGCCGAGGTGTGCATGGAGAACTACGACACGAGCTTCGGCGGCATCGCCAAGGCGGGCGACATCCTGGTCACGGGCTTCAACTTTGGCTGCGGCTCGTCCCGCGAGCAGGCCGCCACGGCCCTCCTGGCCAAGAAGATCCCCCTGGTTGTCTCGGGATCGTTCGGCAACATCTTCAGCCGCAACAGCATCAACAACGCCCTCATGGGCGTCGAGGTGCCCAAGCTGGTCGAGAGGCTGCGCGAGACCTTCAAGGACGCCGACGACAAGCAGGCTACCCGTCGTACAGGGTGGAAGTTCCTCTGGGACGTGCGCAGGAGCAAGGTCGTTGTCACCGAGGCTTCGGGCGAGTCGTGGAGCCAAAAGGTCGGCGAGCTGCCTCCTAATGTCCAGGAGATTATTGCTAGGGGTGGCCTTGAGAAGTGGGTCAAGGCTGAGATTGAGAAGTAAAACAAAAAAACGTACACATCGAAAAAAGGAGTAATTGATTCTGGTGTTGGATTTTATTTTTTGAGTTCTTTCTTAGAGAAAAGGGGGTGGTCATTGTATGTTGGATAAGATGGTGGATGAAAGTATTCTATATATATCAAAAAGAAATCTATTTGCATTGTAATATCAAAATTGGTCTATATATGTCTATTGCTGAAACATGGAACCTATTTCCACGTCTTGTTCTTCTTGAGATGCTTCTTGAGCAGGAGTAGGGGGGGCATCGGATGTAGTAGCGGCGGCAGCAGCAGCAGCAGCAGCAGAAGTAGGAATAACGCCAGCTGGGATCAAAGCCAGTCTCTTCTTCTTCTTTGATCTAGCCCTGTGCATCCTCCCTCGCATATGCGTCGTCCACTGCTCCTCAGTCGTGACAGATATACCGCAAATCTCACAAACACGCTCGCAAGGGGTCTTTTCCGGTCTAGGAAGCGTAGCGTGGCCGAGAACCTCGCGCGCCAGATCCGACAATTCAGACGGGTGCGGACGGGGCTCACCACGCAGAAACTGCTCCGTCAGACTGATGGCAGGCTGGATGGTCGTCTCGGCGTAGCGCGACACATCGGTGCTGTCGAGGACGTAGAGCGTGTCGAGAGCCTGGGGGCCCTGGTCCCGCAGACGGGGGACCTTCTTCTGCCGCGTCCAGCGGGTCTGGTACATTGCGTAGCGGCGCGTGGCCGTCTTCATGTCGTCTATGCAGCGGGTGCGCAGGTCGGCCAGCGTTGCCTCGTCCGTCTCACCCCCGTCCAGGGCGGCTAGATACGGCTCTAGCTGCTTGTAGCCTATTGATTGCCAGATGCCGCGGGTCGTGTCGACGGGTTGACTGTCCGGGACTGACTCCTGGGTGCGTCGCTGGTCGATGAGCTGGCGCACCTCGTCTAGTAGCCCCGCGTCGAGCATCTTGTCCACGCGCACGTCTAGACGGTCCTTGAGCACGTCGCGCTCAGAGTAGACCCAGAGCAGGAGGTTCTCCCACGGGGAGTCGGTGGCGGAGGCAGAGACGGATGCGGCTTCCCTTTCGGCCTTTTGCTCGGCGTATATGTCCGATGCGCGTCGCCCTGTGCGTAGGTATATCTCCAGGGAGCGTCTGATCTTGCGCCTGTCGTTGGGGTGCCAGTGCAGCGCCATGGTTGGGTCGACCTTTTTCAGCTCGGCGTACAGGACGGGCGTGGGCTCCTCGAGGATTGCCAATGTTTCGGCGGCGGTGTTGTCGTCTTCGTCTAGGGGGTCGTGCTGCTCGAGCACCGTGTCGCGGAATAGTAGGGCGTCGACGTAGTATGCCGTTCCGCCGACGACAATGGGCAGGTTGCCCCTGGAACGGATGCCGCTGATGACGGTTGTGGCCTCGCGGCGGAAGTCGTCAATATCCCACGGTTCCGAGTCTAGAGGGATGTGGCCTAGCAGGTGGTGCGCTATGCCTTGTTGTTCCGATTCGCTCATCTTGTTCGTCATGATGGGGAGGCCCGTGTACATTTGCATGGCGTCGGCGTTGATGACTTCGCCGCGGAATCGTTTTGCAAGCTCGACGGCTAGCTGTTTATTGTTAGTATTTTGTTTCAGAGAAAACAAAGGAGTAGAGGGTGTTGTAAAGCTCACATCAGACTTTCCGGTGCCCGTTGAGCCAAGAATCACCAAGAGTGGTTCGGACGGTAGTTTGGTTGGAGTCGCCATTGTTGCAACATTGCGCCGGAAGACGAGACTGGAGCACAGACGGCGGAGCATGTGCGTTCGAAGAGATCAGGAAGTGGTATGGTAGAGGCCAGCTCGGGGCAGGCGTCAGCGCAGTGTCATGAACATTTGGTGGAATGCTCTGTCCAGCAGATGTTGGTGAGCTTTGTCGGGAATAGAGGAGACTTGGTGATGATTGCATGGGAAAATCTTAATGCAAATGGAGGTTAGTACCGAGTACTCTAAGTTTATACTGGTAGTTGGTTAGAGTTACGCGTACTGTGTACTTAATGGTCCCTGAGGGGCATTAAAGCTCCCCTTTTTCCCCACATTTGAGCCCTGGCAGCCTGACAGGTAAATATTACAGGGCTTCTACCACCGGTACACCACTGTACAATCCCCAAGGTCCCCTAAACACCCGTAAAAGACGAGCTCGGATACGGTCACGTGGTCATCTCCACCAAATTTTGGACACATCTTCCATTTTGGGGCTGCTCCTCCCCCCCCCGTGCGCCGTTGAAGCCAGATCGCCAACCCTGGGGCTGAAGCCAGCTTCTTTTGCTCTCCTCCTCTCCTTTAACCTCCATCCGACTCCCTCTCCCTCCTCCCCCCCCCCCCCNCCCTCCCCTCCATCACCAACATTGTCCTCCGAGCGCACCAAGGCTCGGTCCTTGTCAATTCTGTCCTTTCCTTTATTTTTCTCTTTTCCTTGTTGGGTTGGATGAAGTAACTGGATATCGATACTCCCTTGTCTCTTTGGTTTCGCCCCAATCTACCGCCATCATGAGTTCCCGTAAGTGGTCCATCTCCCTCATCGCCCTCCCATACTGTCCTCGGTGGATAGCTTTCCATCCATCATCTATGGGAGGGAGCAAATAGCGCGTCTTTTTACATGTTCAAAGAAACGCGACGCTGACGTTCAATGCCTCTCTCCAACAGTTCGCTTCCTTGACCTGGTCAAGCCGTTTGTGCCGTTCCTCCCCGAGGTTCAGCAGCCCGAGACCAGGATCAACTTCCAGCAGAAGCTGATGTGGACGGCCCTTACGCTCCTCATCTTCCTGGTCATGAGCCAGATGCCCCTGTACGGCATCGTGTCGTCGGACAACTCGGACCCTCTATACTGGCTGAGAATGGTGATTGCGAGCAACAGGGGTACGCTGATGGAGCTGGGTATTACGCCCATCATCTCGTCGGGCATGGTCTTCCAGCTCCTGGCTGGCACCCATATGATTGATGTCAACCTCGACCTCAAGTCGGACCGCGAGCTCTACCAGACGGCCCAGAAGCTGTTTGCCTTTATCCTCTCGGCCGGAACCGCCACCGTCTACGTCTTCACCGGTCTCTACGGTCCCCCCTCTGACCTGGGCGCCGGCGTCGTCTTCCTCCTGATCCTGCAGCTCGTCGTCGCCGGCATGATTGTCATCCTGCTCGACGAGCTCCTCCAGAAGGGCTACGGTCTGGGCAGCGGCATCTCCCTGTTCATCGCCACCAACATCTGCGAGTCGATTGTCTGGAAGGCCTTCTCGCCCACCACCATCAACACCGGCCGCGGCCCCGAGTTCGAGGGTGCCGTCATTGCCCTCTTCCACCTCCTCTTCACCTGGCCCAACAAGCAGCGCGCCCTCCAGGAGGCCTTTTACAGGCAGAACCTGCCCAACATTACCAACCTGCTCGCCACGGTGCTTGTCTTCGCCGCCGTCATCTACCTGCAGGGCTTCCGCGTCGAGATCCCCGTCAAGTCGTCGCGCCAGCGTGGTGCCCGCGGCTCGTACCCCGTCCGCCTCTTCTACACGTCCAACATGCCCATCATGCTGCAGTCGGCTCTGTCGTCCAACGTCTTCCTCATCTCGCAGATGATGTACTCTCGCTTCTCCGACAACCTCCTCGTCCGCCTCATCGGTGTCTGGGAGGCCAAGGACGGCTCGTCTCAGCTCCACGCCATCTCGGGTCTCGTCTACTACATGTCGCCCCCCCTCAACTTCAAGGAGGCCCTCCTCGACCCCATCCACACGGCCGCCTACATTGTCTACATGCTGGGTGCCTGCGCTCTCTTCTCCAAGACCTGGATTGAGGTCTCTGGCTCTTCCCCCCGCGACGTTGCCAAGCAGCTCAAGGACCAGGGTCTCGTCATGGCCGGCCACCGCGAGCAGAGCATGTACAAGGAGCTCAAGCGTGTTATTCCCACTGCTGCCGCCTTTGGTGGTGCCTGCATCGGTGCTCTGTCTGTCGCCAGTGACCTGATGGGTGCTCTCGGCTCTGGAACCGGTACTCTTCTTGCTGTCACGTGAGTCTTTCTCTTTTCTTTTTCTTTTTCTTCTTTTCACTTGTTCAGTTTAAGCTAACTTTTTCTCTCAGCATCATCTACGGCTACTTTGAGATTGCGGCCAAGGAGGGTGACATGGGTGGTATGAAGGGTATGATTATGGGCTAAAAAGCCCATCAGCTTCAGCAAAACAAGTAAGAAGCATGGTGTCTTTGGCGATGATTTCTTTTGTCTCTATCGCCAAAACACGGACACCGACTTATTGCTGCTAGCTCTGTCTTAATGTAGCCTTTATCAAGACTACTTGTATAGCAAAAACAACATTTGGGGTTTCGTTTCTTTTCTTTGAGTGTGTTTTTTTTCTGTTTCTTCCTTGCATGGTAGTACTAGGAGTCATGTCGACAAGGTGGTGGGTAGAAGGTAAAAAGGAGGAAAAGAGAAAATAAAAAAGAATATATTAGGAATTATGTCTAAAGTGCAATAGTAATTGCCGGTGACAGCTGCGATGTTGAATGTACCTGTAGTGCTGAGGACTATGTGATGACAACTAGGATGTTCGCCAGGTACTCTATGACGTGAATAACTGGAGATGATGCAATTGCGTCAGATGTGTATTATGGGGTAGTATTACGTATATAGGGCAGATGGCAATGGATTGTTGGGAAAGGCAGACGTTGTCAAAGGAACGAGAAACCTGGTACGAAACGGGGGGAGTTGCACCTGTGTAACGGTTAAACAAGAGATGCCCTTAATACTACGCTACTAGGAGAGATAAGAGAGGAGGGTTGGTATCGTGAAGAGGAGACGAAAAAAGAGGTCTGGTGGTGGTGTAGGGTGATTTGTTGAGCATATGCTACTACCACCTACTCGTACTCGTACTAGGGCAGTAGTGCTTGTAGTACTATCAGATATAACTCTTACAAGAGTCACAGCTTACCTGGTAGTCATAGTCATAGTCATAGTCATAGTCATAGGAAATCCGGTGCCTCCAATCTCAGTAGAGTCATATTCTCACGATGGGATGGGTATAGGGTGGTGAATGTGTGGAATGGCACATGCCACGGGTAATTGAGTTGTTACGAGTATTTCCGGCAATGCCCTTATAAAAGTATAGGTTATATAAGAAGGAACGGAACGGAACTACTAGTAGTAGTACTCCGTGCTCCGTACTCCGTACAAACTGCAGACTTGCAGAAACAGAAACAGAGGATCGGCACAGTTCGGAAGAGGCGGTTGGTTCGATTCGATGAATCGGGGTATGCATCTTCTTGGCAGTTGTGGCTTCGTACGAGTCAACGGACTTTATTGAAAATATTCCGTGTTGGTGCTGCTGTAAGAAGTTGGACAGACGCGGTTGGGAAGGGCGGGAGGGGAGGGGGAAAAAAAAAGGAAAGAGGCGCGTGAAAGTGGGGGAGGGCGGGACAGGTCAGAGCAAGCAGGTCAGAGCAAACTCGGCGGAGTGCATCATCCATGGTTCGGTATGACTGGGTGTTCTAGATACTCAAGTCTAGAGTAGTATTACTACGCACTCGTCTCGTAGTAGTAGATAAGATAGAGATGATGACAAACTATGAGTGATCAGTTGGGTTAGGTTGGGTTTGTACTACCCATGTTAAAAGAGGAGAAAGGAAGTTACGAGACTACGAGTATGGATTGCGACACCGGTTTCCTCTCTCTCTCTCTCTGTCTTTCAAGGGACTAGGGTGTGTGGTGGGCTTGCAGATTGCAGATGATGACACTTTCCCCCCCGGCGGTGAGTCAACGGCGGGTATTACTGAGGGATCTAGGTGTGTGTGTAGGTAGTTGTAGTCTAGAATACGACTTTGACAGCTACTAGGTAGGTGGTAGGTTACTGCTGAAGTCTAGTAGGTTATGGGAATGTACGTGTATATTCCCCCTTTTCCATTTCATTCTAGACACTTGGATAGTTGCAGTAGTTGCTTGAGAGAATGTCAAGGGAGAAATGGGGTTGTTGTTGTTATTCTAAGAGGTTTAGGTATGTCTTGAATCACGTTTGGCTGGGCTGGGGCGTGTCGTAGATGTGTCGGCAGAGACATGATTTTCAAGGGAGGTGGTTGTACAAGTTCCTAGTTATAGGTACTAGTAGAGATGGACGATGGACGATGGACGACGATATTAGGTGCTAGAGTATATGAGTTTCGTCTAGGTTGTTACGAGGTGCATATGCTGAGAGGATAGGTGTAGAGATGGAACTATATTCCTAATAGCTAGTGCTATAGTAGTATCATTATTGCGAGTACTAACTATTAGGCATCGCAACTACACTCTATGGCAACTACACTTTGACTTCCCTAGAACAAGGGAGGGTAGGCAGTTGACATGTTGTAACTCGAATACGAGTACACGACGGTACTTTCTGTATCCATGTCTATGATTGAACTCTACAAGTACGAGTATCCCGATGAGCGGAGCCCATTTCCAGCCAAGTGGTTACCAATGATTCAGAGACTGGCAGTGAGCTACAGGTATGTAGGTTTATTGGATGTTTTCTCAATGGTCGTAGTGTAGTAGTCGCAATAACATGTACCGAGCACTCGTAGTCGTACATTATTACTTACGAGTATGTAGTATAACACATGTACGATTAATACGAGTACAATATGGAAGTATTCCTATTCGCAGGAACTCGTGCAGCATGCAACCAAGGGAATGAAGCACGCGCTCAGACGCAGACGCAGACGCAGACGCAGTCATGGTACTAATGGTCTGATAGGAGAGCTTCCCTCTGCTACTTTCAATGCTTTTTCTTTCCATGGTGATACTACCTTGTGCCGAGATTGGACGGGCCTCGATTGCTCGATTGCTGGGATGCTGAGATGCCGGGATGTACGGGGGGTGGCGTTTGGTTGTTGGGGGGTCTGGTGATGTGGAAGGGAGATCAAGAAGAGTGTTTGTGTTAGCAGAGAGAATGATTCCAGGGCGCGATTACTCTGTGTAAAGTACGAATATATGAACAGAGAGAGAGACCTGGAGTTCCCAAGAATAATGTCGTGCATAAGAAGGCTTGATAAGAAGCGCACTAAGCACCGTTATTCTACGCGTAGCTAACGTACTCGTAGCTCTAGCATGGAGGCGTTGGGGACCTTTGAAGCTACTGGCACCAGCACCAGGACACTTTGAGGTTAGCACCTACAGGTAGAGAGAGACCTGGAGCTCGTTTGGAGGCTACCTACGGAGTAATAATAACACGCTGGAGGCAAGTGGTGAGCACTAGGTCCAACAGTGCAGGAGTCTATACGAGTAGGCATCTACCAGGCCCTAAACCCACTGTAGAACGTCGTAATAGTGCTTGGCGACATGAGCCCCACTTACCCACAACGGCAGGGCAGCAGCAAGTCGCTGCTCGAGTAAAATAATGGTGCAGCAAGGCGGTGGGTTACCGTGGAACTCCCCTCCCATGGGATGGGACCGACCTCCCTGGGTACGAGTACTCGTTGCAGGCAGGCTACAGGTAATCCCGGGGCATTCCTTGCATCGGCGTAAGATATGATTCTACACGCGTTGGACTAGAGTCGAGGGTTACGAGTGCAGATATTATGATCCATTGATAATGTACTGAACACATGCGTATCAGGACTCTAGACAGTCTACAGCGCTCACTGGGCCACCTGTATTCATTGGTACGCCCGAGTACTCGTAGATGATGTATTGGCAGTAAACAGCACTATTGGTTTGGGTAGTACTCGTACTCCGTAGTGAAGAAGGAAAGAGCATGCCAAAAGGCTCCTTCCCTGGGTCCCTCAAGGTCAAAGGTTCCTTCCCAAGAAACCACCAACCGCTCCTTCCTTTTAGCTTCTCCACCGGTCCTTTTTTCTATAGAGAGTCAAAGAGTGTCACTTACTCACTAGTTCGAGTCGTTCATAATTCTTTCCCTTTCTAGGTTTTCCATTTTTTCTTCTCTCTATCGATTGTCTCTTGTTTCTTTCCTTTTCTACCTTCTCCCTCTTTTTTTTTTTCTTCCTTCTTTTTATATATACATATTTTTTGTCATTTGTCATTCTTACCATTCGGTAGATTTAACCGACCATTTTTTTAATATCATCATCTTTTCTTATCTAGTCTTTTGACTTTCAT
>FYEV01001773.1:5167-21120 GCA_900188565.1 Geosmithia flava
GGCTCTACTTTACTTCCTTTTTCCTTCCCTTTTCCTCCTTTCTTCTCTATCGAATAATAGACTCTATTAAGGCTACTAATAACGTTTAATAAGGTTAGCCCTTCACACTAGGAAGGCTTCTAAATAGTTATAGGCTATAGCTCGGTCGTAACCTTAATATTTATAATACTTCTAGCTAATAAGATAGTAATTAAAGTACTTCTTTAAATTAGCTAAAATAATTAGTAAAGGCTTTATAATATAAAGGAGAGGAAAAATACCTATATCTCGATAATAACTACTATACTTAGGATCTAGGTTACTAGAGATAAAATAGGCTAAGTAACGTTTATAAAGAGCCTCGTTCCTATTATAGAGATTAGTTATAGTACTCCTATAACGATTATAAAGAAGATCTTATTTATAAGAATATTAAAGGCTTTAACTCTATATATCTTTTTAACTTCTTCTTTAGTATATTAATTCCTTAATAATAAGCCTCTTTTACCTTACGAGCTAGAAGAGTATATAATTAACGCGTTATTAATATAGGGGGAGTTATAACGGCTAGAATAAAAATAAGTAACGAAGTATTAGCCGAGACTATTATAAGTATATCGGTACCTCTAGTAGAAGTATTAGCTAAGATCGTTATAGGTATATCTATACCTCTAGAAGGAATATTACTAGGTTAAATAAGAGGAGTTTCTTTAAAAGCTATCTTAAAGATATAATAAATACGATATAGATTATAATAAGTAAGATCTAAAGGGTATTCTAGGCCTCTTTATACCTAAGCGAAATACCTATAGAATAGTAAAAAGATAAAAATACTAAAGGAATAGTAAAGGCTAGGAAAACGATATATATCGAGAACGAAGAAATAAAGGCATTATATTAAAGAGATAAAGATATAAGGCGGTATAAGGTATCTAATTAGATATAACTATTACGGACTACTACTATAACGATAATATCTCTTTTTAAGGATAAATATATATTATAGGATAAAGTAATAAAGAATTCGTAAAGTTACTATAAGGTTTTTACTTAATTAATAAGAATATATTAGATTAAACCTCTAGAAGTAGTATTAAAGGCTATATAGCTAGCTATAAGTTAGGTTACGACCTTAAGAATCTATATCTCGAGGAGATAAAGAGATTAGAAAGACTTAATAGGCTAGAGGAGTAGATCGACGTTTTTTTATTTAACTAAGTATTTTTACTTATAAAGAGAGGATAAAGGTATTTTATAATAAAGGTATAAAGAAGTTATAACGTTATAGCTATAAAGGCCCTACTATTACTAAAGGCTTTACGTTAAAGGAAAAGGCCTTAACGTATAGGGGAGTATTAAGAAAAATAACTACGATAAAGGTAAAGATAAAGTACTTATATAAGAACTCTATATAGTATAGAAAATAGGGTGGCTATACTCTACTAGATATACCTATACCCCCCTTTAGGTTATAGAGATTTCCCTTTATATAGATATAACCTAGAACCTAGACACATATACCTGAATACTACTAATAATGCTCCTCTAGCTTTTGACATAAGGGATCGAGTTGAATCTTGGAGAAGAATCTTAATGCGGCGACTAGTCTCTTACTCGTATGGAGCTTTTTAAAGACTAAAGTATTCTACGAGTCCGTGTAGATCAGACCACGAGCCACTATTGTTATTTATCCGGAGTATTGTTATTGATACGCTGGCAGGTACGAGTACATTGTTTTATAGCCACGTGACCATATAAGGTACCTCGCGACTCTACACACAAGTACTCCCATACAGCCTCACTTTTTTGCAGCTTCTACACGACCGATATTCTATGATTCATCTATGAATAGAAATATTAATGTCAATGTACTAATAGCACTAGTCTTTATCTAGGATAAGCTTGTGTTGTATTATGAGTTTCCTATGTAAAGATTTTGCTCGGAGTCTACTGCTGTAGAGTCTAGACTTGACTTGGAATAAAGGGCATTGAATAGAACATTGAACAGAGCAGAACATGAGGGCATGAGGGCCTGAGGGCGTGGGAATATTAGGACAGAATATGGGGACATGAGGATAGAACATGAGAACATGAGAGTAGAACATGAGAGCAGAGCATGAGAGTAGAGCATGAGAGTAGAACACGAGGGTAGGTTACGGGAATAGAACATGGGAATAGAGCATGGGAACAGGACATGGGAATAGAACATCAGGACAGAACATGCATGGGGGTTACTGCATTGCAAGATGCTGCATACGGAATAGTAAGATGCCGTATCGTAACATGTCGCATTGTCAAAGTATCGCAGATGTATTATGAATGGATTGTGAATACATTATGAATGATATGTAAGAATACTCAAGAAGAGAATGACGTGCGTACCAATCACTGTCACGACACCAATCAAGTATTACCAATTGGAGTATCAGTCCTTCGTAGTCCTTTCAGCATCCAACACTACCAATTGGATCATCAGTTCCTCTTGCATTAGTGGTGGTGCTCAAGGAGAGTATCTGTACAAAGAGTAATAATACACTACCAATCGAATTGTGACATGCCGTTCAGGTACGCGTACCTGTACTAGTAGTGCATAGTACCAGTAGTAGTACTCGTAGTACTAAAGGTACGAAGTAATCGGATTAGTCGTGATAATGCCCTTGCTTTGTCACATCTTACAAAACTCCATCTTTGGTGGGGTAATCCAGATACTGAACAGTCGTCTTTTTCTTCTTTTCTTTGTAAAATTCCGTTCCTGACAAGACATCTTCTTTGTAATGAAGTACGATCATGATCATGGCAACTTTTTGCGAGAATTGTTTTATTGCTGGTATCTGAGAATATTGACCCGATCCCGTAGTAAATGGACAGATGTTGGCCCGAGCCCCGCGTGATTGTAGTAGTAGATGATGTTGACCCGAAGCCGTACACAGAGAAAGGCCGTTTCATATCTAATATCCGTAGCGAACATAATGGATCGGCTCTCGGGGCTAGAATGTGGACGCGATATGCATGTGCTAGTAGTCCTAGTTTCAGTAGTACATGTATCAATGAAAACTGATATATATAAAAACATTCAACCATCCCCCCTCCTCACTCACCAATCTTATCCCTCAACCTCATCATCATCATCATTCTCAACTTCACTCAACACTCAAACACTCAAACACACAAGAACACAACAAACAAACAAACAAAAATGTCCAAAGCAGCAGCCGACACCTTCCTCAACGCGGTCCGCACCCGCCGAACCGTCTACCCTCTTACCAAGACCCTGGGATCCGTCACCCCCCAGCGCATCGCCGACATCGTGACCGAGACGACCAAGCACACGCCCACGTCCTTCAACCTGCAGGCCAACCGGACCCTGGTCCTCTTCGGCCCCGAGCACGACAAGCTCTGGGACGAGGCCCGCTCCATCCTCAAGGGCATCGTCCCCGCCGAGAAGTGGGACAGCACCTCGTCCCGCATGGACCTGTTCCGCAACGCCGCGGGCACCGTCCTCTTCTTCCGCGACGAGTCCGCCGTCAAGGCCGGAAAGGAGAAGTTCGCCATCTACGCCGACCGCATGGACGGCTGGACCACCCAGGGCCTCGGCATGCAGCAGTGGATCACCTGGACTGCCCTCGAGCTCGAGGGTCTCGGCGCCAACCTCCAGCACTACAACCCCCTCCTCGACGACAAGGTCAGGGAGCACTGGGGCGTCCCTGAGGGTTGGGTCCTCGACGCCCAGCTCGTCTTTGGTGGCAGGGGTGCTGAGCCTGCTGAGAAGACGTTCCTTCCTATTGAGGACAGGATCAAGGTTGCTGGGCTTTAAACAGTACGGGATGGGATACAGAGTATGCGATGAGACACATTGAGAGTATGAGATCCAGATACAGAGTATGCGGTATGCGGTACAGATATATATAGTAGAGACAAAGATAGCTTTATACTCCTGTTTACTTAGAGTAATGCTCTGCTTTTTATTTTTATACAAATCGACTTGAGACAATATTATGCTGGTGTGAGAGAAAAGCTGTGACAGACAGAAGAAATCTACTCAATCACTCTACCCAACGCCTGTCCCATCTTGACACTCTGCCCCTTATTAACAGCCCACTCCCAGCCCTTCCTCTGCCCATCAGCGCCCTTCTTCTCAGCTGGCGCCTCAAAGACCAGGACAACCGTACTGCCGAGCTGGAACCCGCCCATCTCGTCTCCCCTGGCGAGCGCGTGGCCACCCAGGACCCGACTAGCACCCTGGTAGGACGCCTCGGCGAACCCGAGGTACGGCTTCCCCGCGCGGGACGCCTCCTCGGCCGCCCTATCGGCCGCCGTGTCCGTCGTCAGACTGTTGGTGCGCAGCTCCCTGTCAAAGTTGACGATGATGGAGCCGACGTTGGTCGCGCCGACGGGGATGTACGAGAAGAAGCCCCAGCGCCAGCGGCCGAGGAGGACGACACGCTCGTTCAGGGTGAACAGGCCGGGCAGGGTGCGCTGCAGGTAAGGTGACACGCTGTACAGCTCGCCTGCGAAGTGGCGACGGCGCTCGACCACCCAGTTCGTAGGGGAGTGGAAGCGGTGGTAGTCCCCTGGGGCGAGGTACACGACAGCGTAGTACAGGGACGTAGAGCGACCGGAG
Organism: Geosmithia flava; assembly: GCA_900188565.1. Lineage (NCBI taxonomy): Eukaryota > Fungi > Ascomycota > Sordariomycetes > Hypocreales > Bionectriaceae > Geosmithia > Geosmithia flava. Next base: position 9,768 of record FYEV01001773.1, read on the forward strand.
ATGACGTCGTACCACGGCTTGTGCTGCTGCTCGCCGCGCGCCAGCTCGGCGCCCACCTCGGCCTCGGCCATCTTGCTCTGCGGGGTTGACACGTCGTCCACGGGCTTGCTCTGGCCGGATCCGCTGAAGAGCTCGGGTAGGGTGTACGGGATGCCGTTGACCTTGGCGAATTCCTCGTCGCGCGAGACGACATTTTCTTGGCTCGAGGCTTCGCGGGTTGTTCCGGTTGTCATGTCCGGGGTGGAGGACGAGGACGAGGAAGAGGAAGAGTGGATGGATGGCGTGTTCTTTCCGAGGAGGGCGTCGATGCTGTACGTCATGCCCTTGACCTGCTCGATGTCGCCGCCTTCGATCTGACCGAATTGGATGACGCGTCCGTCTGAGGGGGCGAGCAGCATCTGTCTGTCTGGGTGGAGGGGTCGGGATCCGGGCTTGAGCTGTCGGTAGAAGAAGGCGGCTAGGTTGGGGTATACTCGTAGATCGTCTTCGGCAACTTCGGAGAGGCTGTTTTTGTCGGTCAGTCAACTGTGATTTGTCTTACGTGTGTGTGGTGTAGAACATACTTGACGCCGAAAATGTAAGAGTATAGCTTGAAGCCGGGAACACGGAGGTAATAAGGAATCGTCAACTCATTGACCCGTCCCCAGAGTCGAGACATGGCCTTGAGGGGAAGCGTAGACATGACCTGAACCTGCCTGTTTAACATGTTAGTATGCTTATCCTCTCCATTCTTTCCTTCGTCTCTTTATCGATATCGTGGGCAGTGGTGTGGAACATACCAAGGTCCATCAGGCCTCACCCTAGGCCTCCGTTTCGGCTTTGTAGTCTCATCCTGACCATCCTCCCGTCCAGCCTGCCCAAGCTGCTGCTGCTGCGAGGACTGCGACTGCGACTGTCCAGTCCCCTCAATCTGTCCCTGGCCCTGCTTCTGCAGCTGAAGCTGCTTCTCCTGCTCCCTCGAAGAAACCTTGTAAATCTGGAGCAGACCTAGGAAGCCAATGCCCAATCCTATGGGAATCTGGTACCACTGTACCTTGCTGTTGCGGAGTGCCTCCCCGAGACGTTGGGAGAAGCGAGGGCCGCCGCCGCCGCCGCCGCCATCCTGCTTTCTCGAGGAAAGGGGGCGTCGTTGCTGGTATTGGTATTGATGCTGGCAGCGCGGGTGATGGTGCTGCTGCTGGGTCCGACGCGGTAGAGAGGGTCGAAGTCGTGTCGGTGCCATTCGTCTACCTGCTCCTAAGGACAGGGACGCCATGGTGAGTGCTGTTTTTCAATCGGCGGGGGTCCGATGTTGGGTGGGTGATGATGTGGTACGATTGTAAGAGGGAGAGAGAAAATGAGAGAGATGGATCAGATTACTAGTACAAGTGGTAGTACCCTTTTTTTTTTCTCGCCCCGGTCGCGACTCCAATAGGGGATTGATGATGTGGGGAAGGATGCGTTCGCGACCGAGAGTAACGCACGCATGTGACGACGCTGTACGGGTACTTTAATGCCATTGTGCCAAGACCGTTTTTACGCAGTAATACAGGTAGACTGAAGAGTTTCACAAACACATCAACACCCCACACGTTTCAAAGGGACGGATTGAGGATATTTAAAAGGAGTTGAAAGGATAAAGGCATGAACCATGTTTTTTTTTTTTTTTCAATATTACGACGCAGTAGACCAGAGCCAATGCATTCAATATGTGGCGTGTACTACGATCAGATTCAAGTAATACCGTATTTCGAGTACCATATTCAACGACCAAATCGAGTAATAGCAAAGAACCCTTGAGTGCCGTCTAGGTTGACAGATTTGTTTTCAATGTACCTCCTCCCAAACTCCAATGTCTTCCCGGGCTCAGAGGTGTAGTAGGCAGAGCGCCAGAGTCACAAACGTCTGCCGGGAGGGCGCGAGTCACTCTCTTGTCCTCTCTGGTGCCTGCAACACTTCCTTTACCAAAACGCCATCCCCGGTCCCATGACACCTCACACCGCGCCACAGCAAGAGGGCACTCGCAGTTCGCCGCAATATACTGAGGAGTAGAATGGTCCTGAGGCCAGACTGCCCTACGAGCGCGCCAGAGACGATTCGGCGTCGAGAATGTTCGTCTGTGTAGCCCCTTCACGATGGCCTGGTCTCCGAAGTCGCAACGACGCCTAAGCGTCCTCGTCCACCTCCACCTCCTCGCCCTCATCCTCCTCGTCCTCCTCATCCACGACCGACACTTCGGCGTCCCGGGACAGACGCTGGCCAATAACGATCTAGGCGCGAGTTAGCAGCGATCTCGCATGGATGGAGACCACACTTACGGTAGCGATACCGGCTCTACGCGCCTTGTTGGCGGACGCAACCAAAGCCTCGCCGATGAGACGCAGCGAGTTCGCTTGGTGCATCAAAATACGGCGGTTCCGCATCTGCTCCTAGTTTCAATCCTTGATGCGGGCCATGCTCCGGAACGACATGGGCGCGGGGCCCTTGAGGGTATGTTGGACGGGCGGTCATTGTTTTGGAGGCGGTTGTTCTGGAAACTCTTGTTGGGCGATTTTCTGGGCGCTATATGTAGCTTCTTTGTGACATCTGCTCCCACCGATTCCAATTCAATGCGACTGCCATACTCCAAAGAACACACATGCCGCATACGCAGTCGAGAATCGTCTGGCATCCCACACAAAACAACGACAGCCACCTCCTGGTGGAATACTGAACTCGGCTGGGGAGTATCCACTAAAGGCGCCTCCCACTCCATCAGCTCCTAGAGATTCCAGTCTTTAATACGAGATATGCTCCAGGATAACTTGGCGCGCCTGCAGAGTCTCTGCGCTCTCTGGGGAAATGGAAACGGGAGGGGATCAACGTGTCGTCGTCCGTGTTGACCGATTCGAATTAGGTGTATTCGTTATAGAACAACAGATCGGTCGGGGGTTCAGTGTTGCCCATCATCGTGAGAGTCAGTATGAAACGTCTCCTCGGTCGTGCTCTTGGGGAAAGCTGTGTGATGCCAGCCACCATAGCTGAGATCGCATCTTTGACCGGGCGTGATGTGAAAAGAAGGTGATGGATGTGGAAGAGGATGAAGAAGAAGAGGGTTAGATTCGAGGAGAAAGGAGCCTATTTATATCTATTCGGAATGTGGTCTTTCACGGTCAGGCACCTGACTTGCAGTTTTCACGGTCAGACTTGACTTGATACTGATGGCCAGCTGTCAGACAGTTCAAGGTGTGACAGCTGTCGAACACCTGCTTGCAAGTGTTTGAGGTGTCGTTTCTCAGTGATGATTGCTTTTGCTTTGCGAGAATGCAGGTCTCGTCAAACATTTTGAGGTATTATGACGTCTTGTCGCACCGATGTGTCCGAGTTGACTTACCCTGAACTATGCACAGCTCGAAACAGGCAATCAAACTCCCTTTATGCAATGACTGCCAAATGCAAGCCACGCATGATATTTTAATGTTTGCTAGCTTTGCATATCAGGGGAATTGTAGCTTGGTAAAGTAACATTCTAGTATCTTGTGGTCAGTGTCAGTGGCAATGGACTGTCACTGCAGCATACGTCTAGACACATCTAGATAAACGTGTCTCATGTCGAGGCGATATCGGAGAAGCATGTCCGTGGCCTCATTTGGTGTGTAGTGCAACAGTTTGTAAACAAAAACTGCATTCGCCACAAACCAAGAATGATTATAAGAATTTCATACTCTCCCATGAATCATGATAGAATCGTATCCCTTGCAGTAAAAAAGTCAAGAGCACATCCTCGACCTTTACTAGCTGTACGACTAACTCTAGTCCTGGGAGTAATACCCGTCATCCGTACGGGGAACGCTAATCCAAACATGGAAATGCAGGGTACGTACCTCTGCTTGTCCCCACATTCAGGCCCACAAGGCGTCAGTCCCTCTGTCTCTCCCTGTCTCTCCTCTGAAGCGGCCCTGAGAGGCCCTGAGCGGGCGGTCTTGACAACCTGACCGGGGGGGAAAGCCCAGGCTGAAGCCACGCTGAAGCCACGCTGAAGGCACCCTGAAGCCACCGTGGAAGATCCTCCACCACATTGTCGCTCATCCCGTTCCAGGAACCACCACGACGACGCCAGCCTCAAACCTCAAACCTACAACAACAACCACCAACGTGGCCCTCACAAACAAAATCTCCTCAACACACACACACCAGGCCTCCTCACTTGATCAATCTGGTGCAGAAAGGACAACCCACCGGCTGCGTCATGCCATGTGCTGACCGCCAGTGATTTCGAACCTCCATCCATCTTCTATTACTCCTTGTTCGCAGTAAACACAACACATACACACACACGCACACACGTCATGGCTTCCTCTTCTTTGCCATCTGGTGATGCAACCGAGCAGGACCAGCCCTGCGTCAACCTCCAGGTTGTGTCGCCCTCTGTCGGTGTCACCCGCCTGGTCTTCCCCGGACTGCCGGCTTCCACTACGCTTAAGCAGCTCAAGGAGAAGATCCGCCAGTCGCTGCCCTTTCGTCCGACCGACGAGAACCAGCGCCTCATCGCTAGGGGTCGAGCTCTGTCTCGCGATACCGACACACTGCTCGACATTCTCGGAGATGCCGCCGTATGTCCCACCTTCCCTCCCGACAACAACAACAATCACAACGACAAGAATGGCTTGACTGACAAATCCAATAGGTACGCTCCAACGAGCAGCAGACGATGCACCTTGTCCTCAGGGAGGTGCCTCCGCCGACTGTGACTGCCCCCGCCGCAAGAGACCCGAGCCCAGCTCCCCCGACCGCAACGTCTCAGCGACTGCCACCGCTCCCGCAACATCTCGGACCCCAGCCCCCGCCGGGCTTCCCCAGGAGGAACCCCGTCCAACCCCCGACGTCGTTCCCCGCGCCGCCCCCCGTGACCACGTCGCCGGCCCCCAACAACGATGCCCTCCCCGCCATGCAGCACCACCACCAGCACATGTCAAACTGGCTGGCCCAGCTCCAGCGGGACAGCAGGGCCCGCACCGTCGTCAACCAGAATCAGCGCACTAGGGCCATGCTGGGCATGCGCGGCATCGGAGACAACAACACCACCAACAACCCTGTCGGCCAGGAACCCACCGCCAGCGGTAGGGCCAGCCCCGCCCTGGGACACTATTACCGCGAGACGGTCGGTCCCAACGGCCAGACGTACCAGGTCGAGACCGTCATCCGCGGGTCAGCCGGCGCCGGCAGCGCCGCGGGTGGAGGCCTGTCTCCCGCCGACGTGCAGAACATCTTGCGCAACGCCGACCTGGCCCAAGCCACGACGGCCATGACCAACGCCATGCACCGGAGCGCATCCGGCGCCTCCCTGCACTCCATGTACAACAGCCGGCCGCTCAACCAGCCGGGTGTCACGGCCCCTGCCTACCCCCTATCGGACTCGAGGGCCCCGAGTGGACGCGCCACCCCAGACGCAGGCATGCGCTCCACCAGCGCCGGGAGCGCCACCCTGGCACCGCCCCCACGCCAGGGGACAGAGGTGTACATCCTCTCCTCGCCCGAGGGACCGCGCGGCATCCTGGTCAACAACAACTCGGAGACGTACTACACGCCGCGCATACCCACCCCGGCCGCCAGCCACCTCCGGCTGCGCAACCTCATCAGCCCCGTCAGCACGAACCCGGGCACGCCGCACATGGAACAGCAGCAGCAGCAGCAGCAGGCGCAGGCAGCGCCCCAGCTCAACCACCATCAGCAGCAACATCAGCAGCAGCCGGCGCAGCAGATCCACGGTCAACCCCCGCCTCTCCAAGACGGCATCAACGACCCGGACAACCCGAACGAGCCCGGTCTGCCACCTCTCCTCCTACAAGCCTGGCCGCACATCTGGCTAGTCTTCCGTCTAGCCCTGTTCGTCTGGTTCTTCACGTCCCCCCAGGCCAGCTGGGGGCGATGGTTCTCCGTCATCGGACTAGCCGTCTTCATCTTCATCGTGAGCATAGGTGCTCTCCAGGGGATTGTCGACGTGGCGCGTCGGCCCATCGCCCAGCAACTTCAGAATGCCGTACCACGACTGGAGCCTTACCTTCACCGTGGTGCAGTTGCCGCCGCCGCCAACAATAATAACGACAACAATCCCGACCCGGCAAACATGGCTGCTAGGCTGGTGGCGCAGAGGGAGCAGGTGTCGTGGGTGCAGAGCCAGATCCGTCGCATAGAGAGGGCAGGTCTGCTCTTCCTAGCTAGTATCGCCCCCGGGGTGGCGGAGAGGCACATTGCCGAACTTGAGGCTGAGGCTCGTGCTGAGAGGGAGAGGGAGAGGAGGGAGGCTGAAGCTGCCGAGGCGGCTAGGACTCAACAACAGGAGGAAGAGGCTGCGCAGGAAGCAGCTGGGCAAGAAGGGACAGGGGAAGAAGCAGGGGAAGAGACGGAGGCAAGGGAAGAAGAAGATACGACGGCTACGACTACGGCAACTCAACATGTTGAGGATGATGGGAATCAACAACAACGATTTAGGCCAAACTTGGTGGCTACATGAGAACATGGGGGGAGAATATTAGCATGTCTTTTTTAGTAGTATGGAGTTTTTCTTTTTTTTCTTTTTTGGAGGATTAAAATGGGCTATTTTCTTTATTCATATTCATATTCATATTCCATATTCTTTATATTCATTTGCTTTATATTCGTATTCCTATATTTCCCACCATACAAATAAGTTGATGGGGACGCATGCATTATTCTACTGTGCCACTCGTTTCTTTGGCACCATGAGTGTTGATAATGCTGTTAGCGTTGACACTTGCACCCTACACCCACCTGCACCATGAGGTCACACAGCCACAGGCAGCCATAGATCACGTCAGCCACAAAAGCCATGGACGTAGTTCGTAGCCCGTAGCTCGTAACAGACAAAACACACCTAGCTCTACCATAATCATCACTCCAAGGAAAATACGTCATTTTGGCTTACTTTTTTTTCTTTCTTTATTTTTCTTTCACCGAAGAAGAGAAGAAGGAGAAGAGTATTTCCAACTAACAAGGAGAAGCATCTCTCAGAGAGAGAAAGAGAGAACACGACCATGAGTGGCGGATGGAACACGAGTACGTTCTTTTCTTCTTTCTTTTGCGCGCGACTCAAACGATCTGAAGCCTAGCTAACCATTCCTTACTTTCTAGTCGAGTCTGATGCGGTACGTACATGGAAACAGGAAGAGAATGGAAAGAGAGAGGGGGTCAAACGAAGAGAAGAGAAAGGAAGAGAGGGACAAAGGAAGCAAAGAAAGAAAAATACTGACCTGAGCAACAGGGCGTCTTCACATCCCTCCTCGAAAACCTAGGCGTGTCAGGCGTCCAATTCGAAGAGCTCCTGACGCTCGAGCCGGCAGACCTAGCGGCCCTCCAGCCCCTCTACGGCGTCATCTTCCTATTCCGGTACCCGACCGAGACGGCGTACACGTCGCGCGAGAAGCCTCTAGACGGCGACTTCGACCACCAGGCCTCGGAGGACATCTTCTTCGCCGCGCAGACCATCCAGAATGCCTGTGCGACGCAGGCCCTCCTGAGCGTCCTCCTCAACAAGGGCTCCTCCGCCGACGAGCCGTCAGACATCGACCTGGGCTCGGGGATGCGCGAGTTCCGCGACTTCGCCATGGCCCTGCCCCCGGAGTTCCGCGGCGAGGTCCTGGGCAACTCGGAGCTGATCAGGGGCGTGCACAACAGCTTCGCGCGCTCCAGCCCGTTCGCCGACGAGACGCAGCCGCGCGACGGGGAGGGCGGCGAGGACGCATTCCACTTCATAGCGTACACGCCCGTCAACGGCACGCTGTACGAGCTGGACGGCCTGCAGCCCGCGCCCGTCTCGCACGGCGCGTGCGACGACGAGTCGTTCCCCGACAAGGTGGTCGACGTCCTGCGCCGTCGCGTGGAGAGGTACGCCGCCTCCGAGATACGGTTCAACCTGCTCGCCGTGTGTAGGGATCTGAGGCTGCGGGCTCGCGAGCTCGGCGACGCGGACCTGCTCGAGAGGGAGGAGCGCAAGCGCCGCGACTGGGCCTTTGAGAATGCCCTCAGGAGGCACAACTTTGTCGGCTTCTCCGGTGAGGTCCTCAGGGATGTGGTGGGTGCCAAGATGGCCCAGGGAGGGGAGCAGGCGTGCGATGCTTGGGTGGCTGAGAGCCTCGAGAGGAAGAGGGCTGCTGTCAGGGCTATGCGTGGTGGTGATGATGGTGATGTCGATATGGCTGGGTGATTTCATCTACTACGTACCTTATTTCTTCCTTCTCTTTTACGTCTTACGCATGGGAAATGATGGGAACGAGAAACACAATAAAACTATATACACACAGAGGAAGCCAAGTGTTTCTTACGCATGGAAATGGTGGGGGAGCAAAACGCAGTAAAAATAAATATACAGCTCAATCCAAGTGTGTTTGATCCTTGATGAATGTTGTCATGCACTTTAATACGTATTGTAGTTGCGCAAATGTCGTAACAGCGAGGGGGGGGGTTCATATCCCCAAGACACGATTATATTCAGCACCCCCAATGTCCATCCATTTGTTCAATCTGTAATGGAAAATGGACAATAGAAACAAGAGTAAGAGAAGGAAAAGGAAAAGAACAGAAAAGAAAGTAAAAAAATCCTGAGAAGAGGAGAAGCCAATTTCTCGTTAGTCTAAATGCACCCATTTCCTGTGACCGCCATGCTCCTCCATACCCATACCCATACCCATACCCATACACCAAGAGCCCAATCCCGCTTGATGATATGCTGATTCCAAAATGTACAAAACCAAAAGACATGGAAAGAAAAGGTCAAAGACAGGGGAAAAAGTAGAGGGCAAAGGCAAAACAAAAGAAAGGAAATGAGAAGAATAAAAATAATACAATAAGAATGATATGTGCAAGAAGCGAAGGCGGAAAGGTTGAAGGTTGCCCAGAATGGGAGCCATTGAAAGGAAAAGGTCCATGCCCATGTGTTCTCTGACAGAGAATAGGTATCCAGAGAAGAAGAAGGAGAGAAAAAAAAAAAAAGAAGACTTCAAAGAAATCCAGAAACACAAATCCAGGGAAAGAGATGATCAGAGTAAAGTGTCCATAGAGGACCAGAGAAGGAAAAACCACCAGAGAACAAGTATCCAGGAGAAAAAGAAATCCAGAGAGGCGGCTCCAAGACCTCCATGGCCAGAGACGATTGGAAGATCCAGAGGCCTAGAGAATCCAGAGGTCCGGAAAATCCGGAAAATCCGGAAACATCCAGAGATCCAGGGTCCATGGAGATCCAAAGAGCGGCTGCTAGTTGTCGACGAGAAGCTGAAATATCCAGGAGACCACGGAACGACTGAAAGAAACAAAACACACCCCGACCCCAAATCCCCATCTCGATAGCACTGGCTATATTCAACAACTCCGCAGTATGACACACTACCCCACATCACTATCACCAGGGTGGGTAACCCACTCAATGCTGAAAGTGTCAAAGGAATGTGCTCGAGTACTATTCGAACGTTGTCGATCTTGTCCCCGGCCTTGTCCCTGTTTTCGTCTCCGTCCATTGTTGTCGGCGAAGAAGACCCTATCCTCTGATACGGCCCTGCTGATGGTCCTGGTAGTCGTTATGCTCGTGCCAGTTCTCCTACCGAATTTGTGATCCTTGCCCTGCCATTGCTGGCCGTGGGCCTCGAGGTAAAATCTAGACCCTTCCTCTACTGAGGTGTATCTCCTCATGAAGTCGGCCGCGGTGTCGTTGTCCCATTGACGCAGGGCGGCGAGCTGCCACTGCGGGACAGAGCTGGCGCCCGGCTGACCGATGACGATGGCCAGGAACAGCAAGGCTTCGAGGGCTGACGTGCGTAGGTTGTAGAGAATCCAGTTGTTGGTGAAGTCGGCCATGTCCTGATCGGGGCGGTCCACGCGATTGTTCACCAGGTCGTCGATCTGCACCTCCTTGGCGGCTATGTTGACCTTGCGAGCCTTCTCGGAGCGGGGCACGCTGTCGTCCGGTATGGCCCTGGCCTCGTCGAGGCCCTGGTGCGGGGTGAGCGGTAAGGGTTCATGTAGGAGGTGGCTCGGCCGAGAAAGGAGTCTGCCGAAGACGGGGTGGGCAGGCATTGTCGTCTGGTTGGCGGTGACGATGACGGATGTGTCCGGGAGGTCGATATCGCGCAGGTCGGTGGGTATGTTTAGCGCTATGGCTACTGAGACAGTCATGTGCTCTGGAATGAGGCCCTTGTCCTCGCACAGTTGGCGGAAGTAGACCATGCGGTATTGCGTGCGCGCAATCTTGGCTCTCATGCTGGCCATGCGCGTCGGGTAGTCCATCATAAACTCGACTAGACTGCTCGGGGCGCTGATGCCTAGAGATTGTCGTATGTCCACCACCTCATCACCGTTCTTCTTCTTCTCTGCCATGTCGTCGATTTCTTCCTCTTCGAGCTGGTACGTCGCCGCAGCTAGCATCAGGTCCGAGAAGAGCGGGTGCACCTCGCTGTCTGGGCCTTGCGGGGATATGCCTAGAAGCTCCGAGGTGGACGCATTGTCGCTGGCCGGGCTGGATCTGTCGATACTCGCCGAGTCGGATTCCGAGCTGTCTTGGGTGTCGTCATCGTCATCGTCGCCGTCATCGCGGCGTCTGAGGGCAGTGAAGAAGCGTAACTCCACCGAAGCCACCTTGGCCTCTTGCTCCTCTAGGGCACTCTCTAGCTCTATGTAGCTGGCGTCGAGACCCTTTATTTCGGCCCGTAGCGTTTGGGCTTTGTCGAAGTGAGCCTGGACCCTGCGCAGCGTCTCCTGGCACGGAAGCGTCTCATCTACGAGCACCGGACGGATACTGTTCATGAGATCATTGTCTTGCTTGTTCATCTTGGGACGTAGCGCCTCCAGGGCGAAGCGCTTTTGCTTCATCCTGTCCTTGATGTCTTTTTCCTGGCGACGTTCATGGTGGACCTCTCGCCAGAGGCCTTTGATTTTGGCGTTCCATGGATTCACGGTGTCATTCTCATCAGGCTGCGACTGGACATGCTCCGGGTCACGATTGGTCTGAGTGTGTCGATTGCTAGAAGCCTTGGTATCTCTGTACGACCTGTGCTTATAGGGCTGCTCGAGAAGGAGGTCTAGCGAGTGTTGGAATACCGACTGCTCACGAGCAGATGAGCCGTCCCCTGAATTCTGATTCGAGATGTCAGGGAATTCGTAGCGGATGGGCGAGGACGACCTGTGACTTTCTTGGTGGTCATGACTAGACCCATGGTACGACAGGACGGCGACCTTGCGAGTGTCGGTCTCGTCCAAGGCTTCGCTCGTTGTCGTTGCTGTCGTCGTCGTCTCATCGTCCAGAGGGGCATCATCCAGAGGGGCATCATCCAGAGGGGCATCATCCAGAGGGGCATCATCCAGAGGGGCATCATCCAGAGGGGCATCA
>FYEV01001773.1:21170-47865 GCA_900188565.1 Geosmithia flava
AGGGGCATCATCCAGAGGGGCATCATCCAGAGGGGCATCATCCAGAGGGGCATCATCCAGAGGGGGGTCGTCCAGATCATCTTGGCTCGGTGGCAATACCAAGGGCTCGAGGCGTTCGGCTGTGACGATGGAAGATTCCCCGTCGGCTACGGAGAGGGACGGGGACGACGAGGCAGTGATGGGGATGACTTTGTCCAGATCTCGGTATCCAAGACCAAGGTCAGGGATCCCCAAGCCAAGGAGGCGGGAACGGCTAGTCGGAGGTGCGGGCTCAGGCGCGGGATCTGGATGCCCCACTGATGGCGGGCCTCTAAATGGATCTGGATCCACCCGGGCCGCGCCTAGGGTCGAGTCCCTTGACAGTGGTGGAGGCGGCGGCGTCGTCGGTGGTGGCGGGGGCGGTTGTGTTGGTGTGGTTAGTGCATCAGCGATGGCGGGGCCTGGGCTAGATGCACCGGTATTTGTCGATAGTGCAGAGGAGACGGATGACGTGGAGTACGGACCGACAGAGAAGTCAGTGTCTGTGGTGCTTCTGTTGCCTAACAGTCCGTTGGGATTATCTGGTTTACCGCCGTTGGCGCCGTTGACGTCGCCGTTGACGTCGTCGCTGTGGGTGGTGTTGTTGTTGTTGTTGTTGTTGTTGTTGTTGTTGTTGTTATTGTTGGCGTTGCTGTTGCCAGCGCCCATGTTGGCGAATGAGGCATTAGCAGAAGCTGTGGGCGTTTTGTTGGCGGAGTGGGTGGCGGTGGTGGTGGTGGTGGTGGTACTGGTGCTCTCAGCAAGCGGGGAAGGAGCAGAAGTGGGAGGAGCAGGAGCAGGAGCAAAAGTGGGAGGATGAGGAGGAGGAGGAGGGGAAGAAGGGTGAGGAAAGTGAGGAGGTGATGCGGCGGTGGTAGTATCTGTATCCACAGGACCACCACCACTGCTAGTAGTACTTCCAGTACTCTCTGCAATATTCATGATATGCGTGGTGGCGGGGATGGCAATCTGATCCTTTCGCTCGTCGCCGGTCTCCGGTTTTTGTCGGCCGCGACGAGAGAATGAGGATTTGACATGTTGAAGAGAAGAAACAAAACGCGAAGTGAGGCCGAGCATGCCAGACAGTCAGGTAATACACAACTAATAGACGGTGAACGGAAGGGTAAAGAGGGCAAGCAAGGATGAGCGCAAGGGCCATCAAACATCAAGGGGGTTCAGGGTTCAGGTCGGGGATTAAGGAAAGGAGCCGTGACATTCCTGGAAGCTAAAAGTAGCAGGTAATAGACGTCTAATATGGAACATTGTATTAGTAGTAGTAGTAGTAGTAGTACGGAGTATTAACCACAAGCTGTGATGAGCGGGCGTGGCGGGTCGTCACCTAATTTTGCTGCCCACCCACCTCATATTCCCTCCCGCCTTACTTTTCTTTATTTGTTTTTCTATTTATTTCTTCTGATTTTCAAATGCTACATTATCTTCTTCTTTCTTTTGCACTTTTCTTGATCAGACGCCGATGTGGTACCAATGAATGACACTTCCCGTCCATCATTATCGTGGCTGTATACTTGTAACTCGTACTTCAATGTATGTGGCACACGGGAAACAGTATTAATTTCCACATCGTGATATTGCTTTTTTGTCTTTCCTTTTCATCATCAGGATGCGATAGGCCAAGAGTGCATCCTTGATTCATCAAGTTTCTTTTCAAAAGCGGGCAACGCCTCTCTCATTGTCTCTCAACTCTGGCAACGGGCGCAGCAGTCTCGGACACTGACCGCTCTTGGGCTGTAGCAGAGCCGCATCAAGCCTGATTTCAATCTCCAAGGGCTAATCAGCGTACTATCGTCTCCCCCCCACCACCACTGCCCAGAAGTATGGGTAATCCTGAGTAATAGCTATGTTATGAACATCACTGCCCAGGTAGGGGGGCAGCTGACCGGGATGCATTGAGTGCGACGTAGGCCTTGTGTAGCGAAGCCTCCATAACAAGGCCTCTATGTGGTGCCAGCAGGGAGGAAGTAATAGGCCATGCTTAATGCTAGTATCCGTCTTAGGGAGGGAAGGGGAAGAGAAGGGAGGGGGGTAGGGGCATATATATCCATGTTGATTCATGGCCTATTGTCAGTATATGCATTTCTTCTCTGTACAACAAGTATCAACGTGCAAGACTGTCTGTAGCATTGTACTCGTAAGCGCGGAATCCCCCGGGCGAGTATCACGAGTATTTCATGTGGCTGTGGTAGGAGGACCCTGCATCTTGCACCAGGTTCCGTAAGGATGGTATCGTGGAGTAATGTGGGTACAACCATCAACCGCTCTATCTGTACTTGTACTCCGTCAAGGGGGTCGAAAATGGAAAATACATCGTCGCTGTTCCCCGCAGAATTTGGGTGTATGACCGACCGGCAATGTATTTTGCGACCCCCTTGTCTGTACGGAGTACGTAGCACCAGTCCAGTCATAGTTGTTAACCTCATACACGAGAACGGGATAGGGCCCGACCTACCCGACCCCAGCGGCAAAGCAGGATTCGCTATCCCCACCAATCAATCGTGTAATCACAAGCAGTATTATGCGTCGCGATTTGATTGTCGCACGGGTCTCTATGACTCCCTCACCACCATTGTACTCCTATCAGAAATTACGGACGGCACAGAGTGTCTCTCGTCATCACTCGGGAACACGCACTGGCAGGGATGGTGGGCTCATGATGATGGGCTCATGATGGTGTGCTGATGCAGCCTAGCAGTCAGTGACATGTGCAACCATCATCAGGTAGCTCCTTAGCTTCCTTCCAACTCTAGAATTCCAGACACATTGTTACTAAGAGAGTACGAGTAGACTGTAGTTGCCCGTGGTGGCTGGTATTGATGGTATATGGATGGTAGATGAAGATATGTGCGGAGGAGTACTCAAATTCGTACGGGAAGGAGCATACTTGTACGCATACTCGGAAGGAACAAATGCGGGAAGGAGCGTACTCGGGAAGGAGCGTACTCGGGAAGGAGCGTACTCGGGAAGGAGCGTACTCGGGAAGGAGCGTACTCGGGAAGGAGCGTACTCGTAGCACTACAGAGTACTCCGTACTAGGTCTAGGAAGGAGCGGCCCGTGAAGGATGAACAAGATGCCCTCTAATACCTGTACCTGTAGGCCAACTACACTGCATCATTTCCATCATCATCACCATCGTCATTATCGCCATCTCTCTCTGCCTTTTACCATGTACTTGACACACTGTCGGATCGATGATGAGTGACGGATTCCAACACCACCCCTTGGTTGACTCTCGGCCATCTTCTCTGCAATATCACAGTATCGCCCGACCACTGTTATTTGCTCTCACTACTACCTGCTACGGGTAGTAGTAGTACAATATCGACACCACCTTCCTTCGACTACTATTTCATTGGTATTCTACCGCCGCGATGTCATATCACTTCCATCACGCCCATCACACTCACCACTCAATTATTACCTTCCTTCCATCCTGATTTCCTTTCCACCGGCCCACTCATGCTGATTGTGTCCAACCCATCTATTCCGCATCCGCAGCCACAACCAACAGTAATCAACTCCCATGCAACACCGCGTCTTGCGAACGCCTATCATAGGTCTCGGCCCGGCCAGACACTCAGAGCTGAAATGCTGTTTGCTACAAACATCAACACCTGCGCACACGTGTTAGTAATTGCCGTCTTCTGCCCCGCGCCCGACGCGAGTTTTATTCGCTTCTCATTTACCAGTCTGGACCATGGCCTTCTTCCTATAGAGCAGCCTCCCCCCTCCCCTCATCCCCACCCCCTTCGCCTATACCGTGTCATGCGCGGTCCGACGTGGATGCCAAACAAGCCAATTATTTATTCTTGCATGACTTCCTGCGTGGCTTCGATGCGTGGCTTTATTTGGGGAGGAATGAGGGAGTGATGTGCGGATATTGTGTTTGCCTTCTCTCCTCGATGACTGACAATCTGCTTGACTGGATCCCCAGGGGACCTCCCATTATGAAGCACGACGTGATCGGTAGAGGGTGCAAACAGTCAGGCAATTAGAAAACATCTGCGCGACAAGAGAGAAACAGGGGTTTCGGACAGACAGTGCCCTAAAAGGGGATCCCATATGCATCGGTACCCAACCGGGACGAGATAGTATTACTGCCAGGCGCTCACCCACCCACACTTCTCGAGCCAGTCTTCCATGTACACGGTAACCACAACAGATTAAGATGTTGAGCTTCCATCTACGGAGTACAGGGCAGTATGTAGGTGCTCAAGCGCAGAGCCAAGGACCCACCAAACTCTGCGTCATCGCCTACACCCGATCAGGCCGTCATGTTGCTACGCGCTCCATACTGTCGAGTACTTGCATGATGCAGCATGACCCGCTGACTATGTAGGCCAATCAAGAATATAGAGGATTCCGTCTCATGCGTTGCGCACCCAGTCATGATCACGGTAGCCATCGGGGTGCTTGATGGAGGCCATCGGCGACATACAGTCGACTCACACCCCCGTGGCCGACGCATGTTGCTAGGCGTCCAAGGCAGACGGCCGCGAACCACTTGCGACCATTTCTCGGCCGACGACACTGATTTCACTCTGTTCGCAATTTTAAGCCTCATTTTTTCGGTGTCTACAAGAAGCTTGTCTTCGGGCTCAGTCTGGGGGTGGCTGCAGAAAGGAAAGACCGCATCGGCCAAGTTCACCTGGAGATAAGTTCCTGGCAGCTTGGAATTTCTCCGTCTTTTGCCACTCGTCACATCAGCCCTGCCCATTAACAACAGCCCTCTCTCTACGCGTAACCCATATACGACATTGCCCCATCCGACTATGGGTAAGAATAAGGGCAATGTTATGTGGGGTGAGTGGTCGGATTGGACATATGACGCAGACAGACAAGGCTATTATCGTGCTCGACAGAACACTCTACGTTTGTATACCAACTCAATGACGGTGCCAGTTTTTTCATGTGCTAATTTCTGCCTGTTTCCTCCTGAGTAGAGGAATATGACTACGAATGGTCTGATGGCGACACTCTCCAGACTCCCCGAACGGATGCAGCGACAGAGGCTGTCCAGGATGAGATGGATGAAGTATCGGCCGGAATGCGGGATGTAGCTCTCAGCAGCTCGCCAATCGGTATGTAGGCCCCATGGGCCATGATACCCATGCACTCTGCAAATGCCGATGACAGCTAACCGATCATGTGTGCCATTGGTGCGTGTAAGACGTCAACTACTCGTACAGCTCAATGGGCAAGGGAAAGGCCCCTGCCAGTAGCGAATACGACCGCCACGCGCGTACGTTCAATTCTCAACATGTCCTTTTCCATCTCGTTTCTCTCCGTGTTTCTCCCTGAGTCAAGTCGTTAACTAGATGCTTTGTAACAGCAGAAGAAGAAGAAGAGGAATATGACGATTTTGGCGAGCACGGAACTGCCTCGGCTGCGAGTGCCTATTACGGCCATCCTGTAGCTCCCGAAGTCAGCCAAGGTTACGGTATTTGATACACAGCCTGTTTTCCTTTCACCAACATCAGAGATTGGAGTCTGACTGTTTCCAGGCCAAACCCATGACACCCGAACCAGGCAGTTTGCAGAGGCTTTTGATCCCAGTTAGTCCTCCATTCCTCCTTATACATGCTCATATACTAAGATAGACACATCTTCAGGATTCAAAATTCACCGCTCGAAATATTTCAAGCCCGGAAAGGTAGGCTACATCAGTAGACACGGACGAGCAAGACAAAGGGGGTGCGTTGGCTGACATGCGCCACAGATTGTCAAAGTATTCTGGTCCGAGCCGCGAGGCCATGGAAACATTAGCATGACAGCCCAGGACTACGACGAAAAGGACTTCACCTACAAGGGCATCAGACGCTTTGTCATAATTGCCGGGGATCATGGCCAGTCATCCGCCCTGTAAGTATCATGCCCACTGGCCATGTATACAGGTAGAGAAGTTAGAATCACGACTAGACACTAATCGGAGGCAAAAACAGGCCAATCACGACCTACTCGGGCCAAGCCACCCTCAAGAATGGGGTAGATGGGGAAAAGCACGGCATCATCTACGACTCCAGCAAGAGACCCCATGCCAGGAAAGGGGAGACGGACCTCGGCTTCGAGCCCGTGCGTGTCAACATGTATGACAAGAACGACTCGCTGGAATCGACCTCTCGCGTCAACTACGCCAGGATTATGACACTTGAGCACAACTACCTAGTCTGGTTCATCGGGGAGATACCCGAGGATGACTACCGCACCGTCAAGGATGCCGTTGACGAATGCTGGAGCCAGAAGACGCACGAGCACTACAGCAGGACCGAAAGATCTTGGGGCGAAGAGTTCGACAGCGGAGCCCCGAGCGGTCACGCCAAATCTGACAAGAGGGACAGGCACGACAGGCACGACAGGAAGGACAAGCACGACAGGTCGAGCCGCAAGAATCGTCACTAAGGTCCCTCGTACCCACCGTCGGGGTGGGAAAATGAACAAGACAGGACGCTGACTTGTTTCATTTTATATACAACGTTACGTTTTTTTAACTCACACACACATGGAGAGAAGTCGACCGAACTGGTCCTCGTACTCGTTGAGTGTCTACATTCTTCTCTCCTGTCTACTTTACTTACGTTATTTTTTTTTTTTAAAAAGAAATCCTCTTCTGCTTTTGGGGTTTCTCTTCTTCTTCTTCATAGAAAAGAAAAGAAAAAGAAAGAAGCAACGACAACAAAAAAAAAAAAAAAAAAATCTGGTTCAAATCCAGAGATGGAGGACAGGCCTTGTATCTTGGTTGAGGTACATGGTCACTCTTCTATATGACTTATGACGATGACATGATATGGGCAATTCGCAGATCTGGAGGATCTCATTTGTTTTTGTTTTATATTTGTGCGATTGAGTGTGTGTGTGTGTGTGTACGTCAGTTTGCTCGTTTTTTTTTTTTCTCTCTTTTTTTCTTATTTTCTTTGTTCTTCCTTGGAAACAGATTGTATACTTGTTATTGTTGTTCCGCTCTCTCTCTCTCTCTCTCCAAGATATAAGAGTGAGGTTTGAAAAGAGAGAGGGTGATGGGGATCCCCACAATAAATTCCAAACCTCGGCACGATTTTCTAAACGTCCCTGTTCCACTTACCGTGCAGAGTACCAGTACAGTACGGAGTACACCTACCTAGTATTAGTAGTGGTCAAAGGATTGGATTAGTGATGTCAAACCTCCTGATGACGACCTCGGTTCATTCCATTTCCCCACGTTTTTCAATTTCTTGGTAGATTACCAGAACGTGATTCTCTCTCTTTTCATTTCTCTTCCCCATCCATGCATCAATTGCCCCATCATTCAATTGATCTTTTTTTCTTGAACACGATAATCATATAATTGTTCAACAGGTAAACATCAAGTACAAGACACAGACACACAAGATGGCCGCCGGAGACGTACAGATTCATGACTTTCAGTCCCTCTTCTCCCTCAAGGGCAAAGTTGCGGTTGTGACGGGAGGATCTAGAGGCCTAGGATTGAGTTCAGCATCAGCGTGAGTGTTCTTCCATCCTATTGTCTTTGATTCTATACAGATGCCCTTTCCTTCCCTTCCTTTCCTTTCTTCTTCTTCTTTGGACCGGTTTGAAACCACCAAAGGAGAGTAATGAAAGAAGAAGACAGAAAGAGAAGGAGAGACAAAAACAGCTAACAGAACAATGTGGCAGCCTCCTCCAAGCCGGTGCATCCAAAGTCTTCATCTCGTCCCGCAAAGCAGCAGCCTGCGACGAGGCCGTCAAGCTACTCAACGCGCTGCCCAACCTCAGCCCGGGAGCCGAGGCCATCGCCGTCCCCGCCGACCTATCCACCCTTTCCGGGGTGGAGAAGCTCCTGGCGGCCGTGGCGGCCCAGACGTCCAAGGTGGACATACTGATGGCCAACGCGGGCGCCACGTGGGGGGAGAAGCTCTCGACGCACGGGGACTCAGCCTTTGCCAAGGTGATGGACCTCAACGTGCGATCCGTCTTCAACACGATTCGTCTGTTCGCGCCCCTCTTGGAAAAGGCCGGCACGGTCGAGGACCCGGCCCGCGTGCTCATCACGTCCAGCGTGGCGGGCAGGGGGATTGGCACGCTGGGACAGCAGGCCACCTTCGGGTACTCGGCTAGCAAGGCGGCTGTGCTGCACCTGGGGCGCAACCTGGCTGTCGAGCTGGGACCCCGGCACATCTCGGTCAACTCCATCTGCCCGGGTTTCTTCCCCTCCAAGATGTCGAATGGGCTGCTTAGCATGTCTGGTGGGGCGGAGCTTTTCGCGAGCAAGAACCCCATGAAGAGGTTGGGGAGACCCGAGGATATGGCCGGCGTGGTGGTGTACCTCTGTAGTAGGGCTGGTGCGCACGTCAATGGGGAGGGTATCGCGGTTGATGGAGGGGCTATGTGGGTTACTGGGGAGTTGGCTATGGCTGGGGAGTCCAAGTTGTAGATGTCTTCTTGTTACGTGTACGATTGGGTTTTTAAAGTAATTATTGTTTTTTCTTCTTCTTGTTCTTGGTGTGTAAGAAGAGAGGATGAATGTTAAGCACCAACCTTCCTGGCAACCCAGACGGTAGATCTATACACAGTCTGCAGCATGCTATCCCTGTCCTGGATGTACGGCGTCTCGACGCCCTCCTGCGTAGACTCGATGGTGAAGCCCACCGTCTCGAGGAGGGCCATGACCTCGTCGTTTGCCAGCTCGAAGCTCCCCGGGTCCGCTATACCAGAGGAGTTGCGCGAGTCGTGCTCGCCGTCGCCGTCGTCGTCGAGCCCGTGGTTCCCGGGGGCGTTGTTCTCAAAGTGCCACAGCAGGGGTCCGACGTTGACGAGGACCCCGCCCGGCTTGAGGCACCGGTGTATCACCTCGAGGTAGCGCGTCAGGTTGGGCGCCGTGTCGAGGAAGAAGACGGTCGCCACGGCGTCGTAGGCCTCGGTGTGCTCCTCGTCGCCGTAGATGCAGAGGAAGTCGGCTGCGCACATGGACATGGACCCCCGCGGCTGCTGACCGGGGCCTCGCGGTTGAGCTAGCGTTGTGGCCGGGTGGATGTCCGGCACGGGGTAGGATCGGAGGTGGTTGGATCGTACGCGGTGGTTGGAGAAGCTGTGCACCCAGGGGAAGATGCGGTGGTGGTCGGCTGAGGGGCACTCGTTGAGGATGTACGACGATGCCAGGAGGGAGTGGTATGATATCTCGTTCCCCTCGGCTGCGAAGCCCCGGTCGCATAGGTCGAATACTAGTCTTCCTAGACCTGCGCCTGGGATCAGGACTTGTAGCTGTTCTTCTTCTTTTGACTCCTCCCTCTCAGCAGTTGTTTGCTGACGACGACGTGACCTTTCGGCTTCCAGGATGGATAGTACGGGACCGAATGAGGCTTCGCGCTCCGCTGCCCCGTCGGCAGTCCAGTCTCGGTAGAACTGCCTGATTGTGCTCCTGGCCTTGTCAATGTCCGTGTGCTTGGCTACGCCGACCCAGGCGCGGGGCATCTCGGTCAGGCCAAAGGATCGCAGACCCGAGGCGACAATGTCGCGCGCCAGCTCGGCATTCTGGTCGATGGCTGCGTCCGTCTTCTCTAGCGTGTCGAGGAAGTTGAAGGGTGGCGAGGCGAGCATCTGCCACTGAGACTGGGGGAGGGCGTAGAATGAACGACGGCGGAGGTGCGTCACGTTGAAGTGGGCTACCTTGGCATATTGGCTGTATTTTTATTCTTAGTACGGGTATTACACACGGTTGATATACAATCAGGATGAGCAATAATGATACAAGAGAGAGGAGAGAAGGACACATACGCAAATGAATCAAGTGCACTAAACATGACCCTCATCTCCTCTGGGTCTTCCATCGTCTGCTCGACGGTGGCCCAGGCGCTCTCGCCCTCTGCGACGGCGCCGTGCGCGCCGGTCTCGGAGTCCATGAAGGAGGAGGAGGGGGGGGGTTTGGTGGCCCGTCGATCTCTTAGAATCCAGTGGACATGGTTATGGAGTTATTAAGAGACACAGATAGTATTATATGGTTAGCAATGGTATGGAAGCAAAGAAAAGATAGGATGATATAAGAACAGAAAAAAGAAGGAGAAAAAAAGAGAGACAAATCCAACGTGGGGTGATTGAGCTTCGGAGGGGGCCGCTAGGATGAGACCTATTACAGTAGCTGCTTGCTGTTTGGGCAGTTTTGGGCAGCGGGTAAAATGGCATACAGTAATTGCCTCCACCATCATGTGATCAGTTGATTTATCCATGTTTCTTCAACAACAACTCGTCACTCATTCTTTTTTATTTCTTCGTTGTCAACGACGTCATACCTGGGGGAAAATGGCTACTACTACTACCACTGCTCTGAAGGATGGGACCACAGAGGTCTCCTTCCCTCTCCCGCGGTCTCTCGATACGCGCATCTACGTTCGCTTGTCGACACGTACCCGCGCTGTCGTCATGTGCCTCACCACAGCTTCAGAGGACGATCGCGGTGCCGCAGTCCCCATGGGGTCGTTTGTCTATGCTCTCCCCAACGTGAGTGACTCCAACTATATACATGACTGACCCTTGGTAAAGGAGGGGAAGAGAAAAAAAAAAGAAGAAAAGAAAAGAGAGAGAGGCTGGGAGAAGAAAACGAAAGCTGACAACCCTGATAAGAAGGTCGACTCTAGTCAACCTCTGGCCACGGCCCTCTTCCCTCATGAGCCAACGCTAGAATTCACAACACGCATGGCAAAGCTTATGGCGCGCAAGACCGGACTCCCAGTCTACGTGACCAACTCCGTCAGCTTCGTCAACGCCGGCATGGGTGGCACCGTGGAAGAGGAGATGGAGGCCTTCAAGAGCATCGTACAGGTGGCCCTGGGACACATCAAGGATGCCGGGGCGGACGGGAGCTGATCCGTGGGCTACGTGTACAATGTGCTCCGAAGGGAAGCAAAGCCTGACGTGCACTTTCCCCCAAGTCGAGCGCGCGGGGACGGACACGAACCCTGCCCCTGAACCGTACTCTTCCGTGCCTTGTCAGGTTTGACAGACTCGCACTGCATCAACGAGACTGGCCATCCACGCGGGCACAGACGTCGTACATGCCACGGTCTGTCTGGCCCCCGCCCCCTCTTCATCAACCATCCTGGTTGGGTCTTGGGTGGCACATTGGCTGCTGTCGCTGGGCTTGTTGCTGGAAATCCTGGTGGCTTATGGGGCGCTACCGTCATGAGGTATGCGCGACTACATACACGAGACTTGTGTGTAGGTTGGTTGGCCCTATGATGAATATCGTCGATGATCAGGGGCTGCGATCGACGCGAAGGCGGTTCCTTCTGGGCTTGGGCTACTGTCATTTTTTTTTCTTTACAGGAGCTTTGCGGCGTGATATTGTATCACGGTATGCTCAGACTTGAAACAATCGCTATCGAAGATGCTCGTACTCGGATGGGTGGCTTGGGACGATATGGAAGTGTGCTTTGACTCGCAGCAGCCCTGGGTACACAATGCAGTCAGTGTATTATTAGTATTCCGGTTCTGTTGTTGAATGACAGATTCGATGCTTCAGAGTAGGTGTGTCTCTACTTCACTATCATGCTGTGCTTCTTCGTGTTTTCTTCTTGCTGTCAATACAAGTCACATGCGGGCATCATCAACATCGTCATCATCATCAAGTCCTCTCCTCAGGGTCCAGTCTAGGTTAAGTGAAACGCATGTCAGGTACCGGCCGGGTTATCGTTATCGCCCTTTTCTCCCTGGCTGCACCCCGCTCCAGAAAAATTTAGCACCTGGGAACATCTCAGTGGCTGGCTTGGTGGGGGGTGGGGGGGGAGAGAAGGAAACTGTATATTTTTTCTTTTTACTGTAGGCAGGTGCAGCCCGCTGCATCCCACTGTGACACTCCATATGTCCGTCCATACGACGTTCCTACAGTTAGTACCTGTAGTGAGAATGGTACAAGCCCACTGTGCTGTAGTATTAGTAGTAATAGTAGGTAACGACCAGGAGCTCCAATAGTAGTAGTGATACAGTACATTGTACGTACATACAGAGGCCGGTGACAGTGCACGGGCTGGTGACGGTGTCAGTGTCCCGCTCTTCCAGTGCAGGTGGCCTGTCCTGGCTGTCCAGTTTAATAGTGGGCTGTTTAGGGCCCCTCGCAGGTCCGTCTCAGGCCCCTCTCCCCTCCCCGGGCCCCTCCCCTCCCTCTCTCACAGGGCCCAGGTGATGCATTGTCCCGTCCACCCTCTTTCCCATACACACACCTACTCTACTCTCCCCAGTACCAGCTCTTTCTATCTCTCCCCTGCTTCTTTAACCCCGTGGCCATTATATCTTCTCCTCTCCTTTTTTTCTTCTATATACACTGCCTTTTTTCAAAACAAGGGCCATTCAAGACACGGTATCTTGACAGATCATCGACGTCGGCGAGCTCTCGTGTGGAGATCCTGTGAGTTACAAAAAAAGAAAAACGCCCCCCACCGACATCACCAACCTGGAGAACAAAGAGCGGGCGCCCACTATACACTTTTTCTTCTTGCCCTTCTTTTTTACTGACTTGTCGCAAGGCATCGCGGAGCTTCTCACCACACGATTGATCGCCTCGAACACTCTCCTCCCCTCGAGTATCGTCCTATACGCAATACGCTAAACCCTTTACCCCCCCTCGGGCGGTTCTCCCCCGACCCTTCAAAAATCTAGCCATGTCCTGGCAACCGTCGACCGACTCGCTGAGGCAGCTCGCCTCCTGCCTCAAGGATTCCCTCAGCGGATTCGACAAGAATGCGCAGAAGCAGTCGGAGCTTGTGAGTCCTGGACCATACCTTTTGCTTGCCCTTCCTTTCCCGACGTGGTGGGCGCGCGCTGACCATCGGTTGTTTTTCTTCCCCGTGTACAGATGCTCCAGCAAGCCAAGGCAGCCCCCGATTTCAACAACTACCTAGCCTTCATCTTTTCGAGCTCCCAGGCTCCGGATGGAGTGCCCTACAACGAGCAGGAGTACCACCTGGTCCGGTCGGCCGCCGGAATCATGCTCAAGAACAACGCGCGGACTGAGTGGAAGTCGTTCTCGCCCGAGAGCCTCGATCTCGTCAAGCTTGCCGTCCCCATGTGCCTGCAGGACAAGAACTCGCAGATCCGCAACTTTGCCGGAAACATTGCCACCGAGATTGTCCAGCGCGGTGGACTGCTTGGCTGGCCCGAGCTGCTGCCCCAGCTTCTCGACCTGATTGGCAACACGTCGGGACAGGCGTCCAACGAGGCCCAGGAAGGTGCCATGTCGGCCCTGTGCAAGATCTGCGAGGACAACTTCCGGGCTCTCACAAAGGAGGTCAACGGCCAGAGGCCACTCAACTACGTCCTGCCCAAGCTCATCACCGCCACCAAGAGCCAGCTGCCCAAGGTCCGCGCCTCGGCCCTGACGGCCATCAACGTCTTCACCCCCCGCAACTCGCAGGCCATGTTGAACTCGGTCGACGATCTCCTCCAGCACCTCTTCATCCTATCGAGCGACTCGGACGCAGACGTCCGCCGCCAGGTCTGCCGCGCCTTTGTCAACCTGGTTGAGACCCGCCCCGACAAGCTGCAGCCCCACATTGAGGGTCTGGTCGACTACATTGTCAGCCAACAGACGAGCGAGGACGAGGAGCTCGCGTGCGAGGCGGCCGAGTTCTGGCTCGCCATCGGCGAACACCACAACCTGTGGAAGGCCCTCCAGCCCTACGTCAACAAGATCATCCCCGTCCTGCTGAGCTGCATGGTGTACAGCGGCGAGGACATTGCTCTCCTCGGAGGTCTCTCGGACGATGAGGAGGAGGAGGATCGCCAGGAGGACATCAAGCCGACGTTTGCCCAGAGCAAGAAGGGCCGTCTCACCAAGAGCGACGCCAACGCTGCGGGTGGCGACGGTGACAAGTCTGGCAACGGCTACGCCAAGGTCGGAATGGACGACGACGTCGAGGAGGGCGAGGTTGACGGTGACGGATACGACGATGGCGACGACGCCAGCCCCGACGAGAAGTGGACGGTGCGCAAGTGCTCGGCGGCGGCGCTAGACGTGTTTGCCAGCGACTTCCGCGGCCCCGTCTTCGAGGCCATCCTCCCGTACCTGTCGCAGAACCTCAAGCATGACGAGTGGCCGCAGCGCGAGGCGGCGGTCCTGGCCCTGGGAGCCGTGGCCGACGGCTGCATGGACGTGGTGGTGCCGCACCTTCCGGAGCTGGTTCCGTACCTCATCTCGCTCCTCGAGGACCAGGAGCCGATTGTGAGGCAGATTACGTGCTGGACGCTCGGGCGGTACTCGGAGTGGGCGGCCAGCCTGGAGGACCCGTCACAGAAGGAGCAGTTCTTCGTCCCTATGATGGACGGAATCCTCCGCAAGATGCTGGACAAGAACAAGAAGGTGCAGGAGGCGGGAGCGTCGGCGTTTGCCAACCTGGAGGAGAAGGCGGGTGTGAACCTGGAGCCGTACTGCGGGCCGATTGTGCAGCAGTTTGTGCGCTGCTTCGGCAAGTACAAGGACCGCAACATGTACATCCTGTACGACTGCGTGCAGACGCTGGCGGAGCGACTAGGCCAGTTCATCGCGCGGCCGGAGCTGTCGGGCCAGCTGATGCCGGCGCTGATTGAGCGGTACAACCTGGTGACGGACCAGTCGCGGGAGCTGTTCCCGCTGCTGGAGTGCCTGTCGTACGTGGCGCTGGCGCTGGGCGACTCGTTCTCGCCGTACGCGCCGACCATCTTTGTGCGCTGCGTCAGCATCATCCACAACAACCTGGAGCAGACGCTGACGGCGGCGGGCAACCCGGGAGTGGACCAGCCGGACAAGGACTTCCTCATCACGAGCCTTGACCTGCTGAGCGCCATCATCCAGTCGCTGGGCGAGGCCAAGTCGCTGGAGCTGGTGCAGTCGTCTCAGCAGTCCTTCTTCGAGCTGGTGAGCTTCTGCCTGGAGGACCCGGCGGACGAGGTGCGGCAGTCGGCGTACGCCCTGCTGGGCGACTGCGCGCGGTACGTGTTCCCGGAGCTGCAGAAGTACCTGCCGACCATCATGCCGATGCAGGTGCGTCAGCTGGACCTGGACAGCGTGCTGGATGAGGACGTCGAGGCCAGCTTCGGCGTGGTCAACAACGCGGGGTGGTCGTGCGGCGAGATTGCGATGCAGTACGGCAAGGGCATGACGCCCTGGGTCCCCGACCTGATGCAGCGCTTCGTCGAGATGCTCTCCAACCCGAGCGTGCCCAAGGGTCTGCAGGAGAACGGGGCCATCGCGCTGGGCCGTCTGGGCCTCGCGTGCCCGGAGATCATGGCGCCGCAGCTGGGCGTGTTTGCCGAGGACTTCCTGAACGCCATGGTCGAGCTCGAGGACTCGGATGAGAAGGCCACGGCGCTCAAGGGCTT
The DNA here is from genome assembly GCA_900188565.1 of Geosmithia flava. Classification (NCBI taxonomy): domain Eukaryota; kingdom Fungi; phylum Ascomycota; class Sordariomycetes; order Hypocreales; family Bionectriaceae; genus Geosmithia; species Geosmithia flava. The sequence goes on from FYEV01001773.1 coordinate 36,523, forward strand.
CTCCATGGTTGTCGCGCAGAACCCGCAGTCGATGGAGAGCATGCTCAAGAACTACTTTGTTGCCATTGCGAGGTACGATGATGGGAATCTTGATGAGCCGCTGAAGTCGGAGCTGCATGGGGTTTTCCAGAATGTGAGTTTTTTTCTTTTCTTTTCTTTTGTCTTGCTACTTTACCACCCTTCACTCTCGCCACATTCATCACACTTTAATATCCGAAGCCAACTAACACAACTATAGATCCTCTCTGCTTACAAGCAAATGATGCCCCAATTCGGCGATTTCATCAACCAACTCCCTCAAGAGGAACAGCAGAGGCTGGCACAAAAGTTTACGATATAATCGAAAGGAGCTTACATGATTTTATGTGAATTGGTGGAATTAACAAGGAAGAGAGAAAAAAGGAATGTAGAGGAACAAACGGAGGACAAAAAAACAGGATATCCTAATTTCACACACACACACACACACACACACACACACACACGAAACAACGGAAGAAACAACTCAAAGCAGGAAGAGAAAAAGGGTCTGGGAAAGTTTATATGATATCAAACTTGTCTTTGGGATCATGGGAATTCTTTCTACAGGGTATATGAGGAGGAAAGCATGGGATTTGCATCAGGGTCAAAAGGTCAGGGTCAAGAAGAGGTTATTTATGCCCTTGACAGAATCAAAAGAAGAAAAGGAATGACTGGCTTGAAGAAGAAAAAAAAGAAAGAGGAGTATATGGGAATGAGAAGCGACCCGACGTACATGGGGGAAGGGCGAATGAAGACGACGATTAAAAAAAAAGGAGTGTTTGGGATTTTTTTTCATCAATTTTTTATATAGTTACCCTAGATTAGATGTTTCGTTTTTTTTTTTCTTCACTTTTCTACTTTTCTTTTTTTTGCCTTTTTTTTGCTTTTTTTCATTTGTTCTTGTTCATTTTGTTTTTCTTATATGTTTATATGTTTATTACTTTTTAGATAGTTTAACAAGACGCATTAGATAGATTTGGATGTCTCTTGGTGTTGTTTGATGTTGGTGTTGCTACAACTGATGCTATAGCTGATGCTATAGCTCACGATGCTATGACTTGTGGTACAATCCATAATACTTACCCTTTACTTGGATCGACAAGACATGTTGCTACAACTCAGTTGCTCATGCAACGTTTACTCGTGAGTGTAAATAGTGCTCGTGTATGGCTGTGCGCGTGTTAGTGTCAGATTGATTACAGTGCATATGGGCATCGCATGAAGGAATCACGGTACTACTAGTATGTTATAAAAAGATGTAATACCAGCACAGCACACACACCTAGACGAACTTGGATTTTACCCCCCCCCCCGTACACTGAGATATAAAAAGAACAAGACTTGTCCGTTTTGTGCTGCATCAATCGAGGTTTATAAAAAGGCACATGCACGTATGCAAGCAGGCACACACACACATGTCGTATAGCATCTGGTACCTACAGATGGAAACACAGTAATACAGGAGGGAAAGGTACGAGCTTACAGTGCAGGCACAGCACAGGCAGGCAGGCAGGCAGGCAGGCAGGCTCAGATATGTCTGTAAAGGGTATAATGTACGAGGTGTACGAGGTGTACCTGCAACGGAGCGGAAGTACAGTACAGAGTAGATTGTACAGAGTACAGAGTACAAGTAAAGATGTACTGAAAAAAAAAGTAACAACCCAGCTGAAAGGCCCGAAACAATAGACTTGTTCGAGAACGAGGTGGGAAACCTTTTTGGATCAGATGAATGCATATATACAAGACATGGGATAGTCGGTATAGAAACTGGTGTGTGTAGGAACAGGTTCAAATCATCTCACTCACAGGATCTCACTCTCATAGAAAGGCATGAAAGAAAGAAGAAGAAAAAGAGAAAGAAAAAAAGAAAAAAAAAAGAAGGAACATTAAAAAAAAAAAAAAAAACATATGCAAGTAAGACTGCTTTATGCGTGCAGATACGGATATCCTATCATGACAAAATGCTTACCCTACACTGCCAAATCCCAAATCCCAAAATCAAGATGGAAATAAAAACTTGGCGATGCAGTGTAATCAACCAACGGCCAACTACCCAAGTTAGCTGCAGTAAGTCATATAGACTATACTAGTTCGATGCAGACTATGGAATTGGTCGTGCATGAGACTACTGGTACATGAGACTACGAGTAGAGAACGGAGACTACTACCTGCCTTGGTGTCGTTGCGAAACCCGTTCTATTTACGAGGTGTGTATCAGGTCAATGGCTGTGCTCACTGATCCCATAGGTTGGCCAAGACATATGCCAAGAGGGGGGGGGACAGGCTATAGAAAAAAAAAAAAAAAAGTCCCTACTGCTCAATGGTTAAAATATGGTACGATGTGTGTCCTAGCATAGAGGAAGCCATGACAGTAGCCAAGAGCTTCAAGGCTACCATGACAGAGGCCAAGAGATTTGTTACCGAGGCTTGAAGCAAGAATACTCCACATATAGTACCAAGAGTGTGTGGAGAGACTATTCTCGTAGTGGTTGTTTGTATTCAGGGTATTGAATGTATTGAATAGAGATGGAGAGACTATGACAGTGGCCAAGCCAAGTATGTGTGGCCAAGACCCAAATCGATGCACCCAACATCACCAGCATCACCAAGACCAAGCACACCAACGGCCCTTCACTCGGAGCCACTACAAAACTTTGTCATGGATCCAAACTTTTTTTTTTCTTCTCTTCTTTTTCCTTCTGAGGCAGGCTTCAGGCAGCTAGAGTAGCTAGAGACTACCTCTAGCACCGCACCAGCACAACTCCCGTCAGTCTACCCCTGTAGGGTAATAGTTATACCCATTCGGCTTTCCCTACCATGTTCGGGTGGCGGGGGTGGGGTCAGAGTACAGGACTTTCAAGAGACAAAAAGACCTTTTTCGACTACCAATCCATTCTACTAGTGTTGGGTTTAGTGTCGGTTAACGATGCTACTAGGTACTGCTACTAGGTACTGCTACTAGGTACTACTACTAGGTACTGCTAGAATTCACTGAGCAAGTTAGTAATAGGTGGAACGAATGACTAACAAGATTGAATCAAGGGGCCAAGGCCAGGCCACACCCAGACTACACCCAGACCAGGTCACCACACCACACACACACCAAGAATTCTAAATATAAACAACAACAACAACCAAAAAAACGGCCCTACAATTGTCTTCTCCACATGAACAAAAAAGACCCAATCGCAACAATCACACACCCCCCCAAGTTGCCAAGAGAAAAAACAACTCAACCCTTTTTTTTCTGTGTCTCCCACTTCTGTCTCCTCTGTCTCCTCTGTCTGCCTCTCTGGACGAATCACAATGTTGCAATTCCGAGGTAACAACACTCTTATGATCCACTCTCTCTCTCTCTCCCTCTCCCGTCTTGATCCATTTTTACGAGTATTCCGCACAATCCCATACAAGTACCTAGTAGTAGTAGTAGTAGCAGTAGTAGTAGCAGTACTCCGTACCAGTAGTAGTGATAATAATAACTAGGCACAAGCACTGCTCACAAGTCAACGTCTAGTCTTTTACACAATACCTAATGATGAATGATCAATACCATTCATTCTCCCAAACAAGGCTTCATTCCGCGTCCCCCCCCCCTCCATGTTTGAACCTTTCAAAGTATTGAATTTGACCCCTCAACCAGATGGAACTAGTGGATTCATACCATGACTCTACTCTGCCAGCTGCTCAGGTAATGATGTCTGTTTTACGCATAGTAGTAGTCGTATTCCTCGCATTCCCGTCATTCTCTGGTCGAGGTCGAACCCCCATCAGAGTCGGGGGACTAGCGGGTTTGCTGCGGGCTATAGCGGGTTACGAGTATAGCTTTTGTTGTGTGTCATTTGTTCAAAACCTGAGGGTTGAACTTGTCATGATCTAGAGACAGCTCTTGGACAATCTGTGAAGGCACCTATATGGAGATGATATGGAGAACAGCTGCAATCGAGGACTGTGTAACATGAAGATTGGTGACATACTCGCAAAGTCATAGTTTGACAGGGTTCATCTACGCGGAGTACTCCCATGCAGACTGATGCTATCATGACATTTCCCTCTCCTCACTCTGTTGCAAAAAGTCTTCTAGAAAGAGTAAAAGATGTTCTGTCAAGCTGCAAAGTAACCCTCCTTTTTTTTCTCCCCCTTCTCAGTGCTCTCGTCATGACTTCTGATCTTGACTCCTTTACTCTGTTACTCCGTTTCTCCGTACCTGTACCCCCCCCCCTCTCGCTCTCGGCCTGCCCTTCTCGATATGGCTTCAACAAAACCACGCCCCCCTCTCATCCCCCCCTCTCACTACTTGTACATCTTCCGAGGCGGTCAAACTACCATCCACCACCCACAAGATCTCCATATTGCCACTCTTTCTCTCTCCTTACTATCCCCCCTTTTTTTTTACTCTGGAACTCTGCAACTCTCTCTCTCTCTGTTCCGGTCCCTCAACTCCGGACGCCCTACCCGTTTATTACCTCGGTTGACCCTCTTTTTCTTCTTCTTCTTCTCCTTTGAGCCGCCCCTTGCAAAACAGACCCTTCTTTTACACACCCTGTAACTCTTGTGTACGAGCACTTGACAAAAAGAGAATGTTGGTCCCTTGGCGTCTAGACATGTCTCCGGACCTTCGGAGTTGGTGGGGGGGGAGAGGAGGGCCTGGGGCGGCCTTGTCACACACTACGCCCTACGACTACAAGTTACATTCTTCAAGTCACAGGTTGCAGATTTCTGATAATAGTGCTTTGATGTGTATTACACTAAATCTGTCGACTCCGGTTGTCAAAGTCCGTACTACCCGGGCCAGAAACTCGTAGATCACACCTCCTCCAAGCATGGCTGTCTCAGGATACGCACAGGGCTACGCACAGGGCCACAAGGCACACACAGGGTTCTCAGCCCAGGGACACATGTCAAGCGCAGGAAAAGCACATGGTCTGCAGAGCACAGGACACATTGAGGACAAGGTCTAGTCGTAAAAAAGATGACACCTGAAAGTTGACAGCCTTGCAAGGTCAGTTCCGCGATGCTGGTGTTGAGATTTTGTATCTTGAATCAGGCACATGTTTCGACTGTTTATGCAAAGGACACTTTCAACTTTCATGATACGAGTTATTACATTGCAATGACCACTGCGGGTGCTAATACCAGTAGATGTCGACTTGACAAGGTACTGACATGGGACACAAGGGGGGCTAGGATAAGGCTGATGGTGTACGGAGTAGTGTCATGTGTGTGTGTGTGTGTATACGAGTACATGTAATATCGATGTCAAGTATTTTGACAGCCGTTCTCAGGAGTCCGTGTACGAGTACGAGTATATCTGCAGGGACAAGGGACAGTACTCCGTAAAATGACAAAGACAATGGACAAGGGAAGTCAAAGTGAAACGTTGTATCGACAAATCTCAACATGACCCCGAGTTCTACTACTCCGTACTACAAGAAAGGGATCTCGGCAATAGTCTGGTTGGTGCAGGCAGTCGGGGATCAAAAAAAAAAAGTTGAAAAGTCGACATTGTATGATATTTCATTGGATGAAAAAAAGTACCAGCCATTTTCTCTCTTTGGTTTATAAATCCAATGAATGGTCCATTGTCCTTTTTTTATTGAATCCACTCTACGAGTAGTGAGAAAACCACATGTACGAGCACTATTACTCCGTACCCGTACATTGCCAGCCTCAAGGCTGCGCTGAGAAAGAACGGTGGGGGGGGGGGAACACATGCAACTGGCAGTACAGTAAAGTTGTCAGTTGTAATACTAGCCCGTGCAACCGTGGTAGTGTCGTCACTTTTCACAAGGGATATGATAGTGGATGTAGGGCTATCACTCACACTGAACACTAGACAACAGTCCCATCTCTAGGCGAGATTATACATGGGTCACTCCCGTCTCCTCGTCATCCGAGTTATTTAAATGTTGGAGAAGGGGAAGATGAAGAATAAACCCTGCCTTTATTCTCTACTCGTACAGGTAGTGATGGTAATAATATGCAGACTGCAGTACGAGCAACAGGTGGTACAATAGTGTATAGATATCTGCAGTAGGTATATAAAAAGTCCAAAAATAGATTCCCTGTAAAAAGACCACCCCTTGTACCTCTGTACTAGTACGGAGTAGTAGTAGTACTAACTAGTACTCTGTAGTACTCCGTAGTAGTGGACGGATACCACCCACCACCCACCCACCTGCACAGAATGTGGATCCCCACCAACCGACTAGTCGACCATGGTTGGCACGCATGTACGGAGTAGACTATGCAGGGTTACATGGGTACAGTCGTACATGTAGTATGCGGTCTACCTGGGGCCATGTCTTTTTTTTCTTCTTCTTTCCTTTACTACTAGGTACGAGTACATGTAGTGATAGTAACTCTCGTGCAGATACACCCTCTCCTCGTACGACCTTGACCTCTGTCGTACGAGAATAAATGTCAAAAAGTCTAGGGGGGGGATCGACGGTTTGCCATTGTATGAGATTGCATGTACATGTAGTATCTAGTCTATATACAGAGTAGTCATTATATTCAGTACGAATAACGACCAGATGGCTCAGAAACTCACCTCATACACTCGGCTATCGCTTCATCCATGGCTTTCAATGGAACAAGACGAAAAGGGCCCTACTAGCCACCGCCTAATGACAATTCACAAGGGGTCCAGCCCACAAGGCACGGTAAGGAAGTTGACCACAGGGAAGTTGAGACCAGGAAGTTGAGACACAGGGAAGTTGACTGGTAGAGATGACAAAAAAAAAAAAAAAAACACAAGGCTGGATCAGAACCACGGTACACAAGGCTGGACCGACCAGACTGCACCAGAGCTAACAAAGACAACAAAGAGTAACTCGTCTCCGCGGAAAGAAGACAGAACCCTCTCTATCCGTGCTCTCCACATGTCACTATCAAAAAGAAAAACGTAAAGGACCTGCCCGTTTTGGTGAACTAGCCTGTCCATGGTCTATGTCTCCCCCTTTTCTCCCAACGGCAAAACGGGGATATCCTATCCATTCTTTGTGTTAGGAGTCAAACCCCCCTACAATGACGATGGGATTACACAATGGAGAACATTGAGCGGGATAGTAAAAGGAAGGCGTTGCCAATACTATGGGGCCAATGTTGAACGTTTTTGCCTCGTCTACTCATACTAACAGTGAACGATGAACAACTTGGGACCTCGACCTGGACTGTCTCTCCGTTCCCATATATCTCTGAACATCATTGCCTCGTCGTAGAGTCTAGCTGTCATACAGCCATCCCAGAAAAGATGTATTCCTCTTTCTGTACTCATTACACGTCCGGTAACTCCTTCCGGTCCTCCAAGAGCTCAGGGGTTTTGACAATGACCCAAGCAGATAGTGGATAAGACTTTGCATGGTACCCCCTCCACCCCTCATGATCGACCATGTCGGTAGGTGTAATGATGAATTCAGAATGAGCTCATAGTCTATACTACGGAGAACAGAGACCTCAAGTCTGCCTTGTCAAGACTACTCCGTAACAGAAAAAAAAAACATGTGTCTGCCTTGGGCACCTCGTACCTAACCACACATCCCCAAGTACCGACATGGAAATAGATACTCGTAGTTTCTTCTTTCTTTCTTTCTTCCTTTCTTTCTCGAAAAACGCTTCCCTATTGAGAATAGTCACCGGTCTGACATGTGATGTACACATTTCGTACACAGGTAATGACCATTGTCCACGGCAGACGAGCATCTGGAATCATACATATGCAACATTGAACATTGCGGAAGTGGACTCTGACTTTAACAGACCCATCAAGCTTTCGACATGATGACCCCTGAATCCCCTTTTACTCGTGTCGGTAAAAGAAAATTCCAACAAACGTCTTTTTTCTTTTACCAAGTCATGGTCCATGGAACCCACTAACAACACCCTTGCGACTTTTGTTCCCCCCCTGATTCCTGCCTAGATCCGGACGCCTAACAAGGCGGAAGAAATGTGACGGAGACTTGTGTTCTTTGCTGCATTAGTTTGGGGCGTCTTATCAGCCACAGAAATGATGGAGCATTTGTTTTTTGTCAACATGCCCTGGCCTGGCAAGCAGTAGAACCTTTGTGTCGGCGGTTACGGTACGAGTGTACTCATTTCCTGTGTGAAAAAGACTGACCCAAGACACGTGCCCACTGTGACTGGGGTTCAAGAAGAGAAAAAAAAAAGGTAACCCGTAGACGGTTAGGACTTGTACTTGCACGATATGGTCGGTCAGTATTACTCTGTATCATCTGTATCATCTGCAAGAGTATCTGTCATAGCAAGTGAATGTAACATCTTTAATAACAAGCTGCTATTATACCAACGCTCTATATTCAATAGATGGTTTACGTATATGCACTTACAGGTAGCTCGGATACTATTCCATTCTAGTCACTTCCAGCCACGGGCCCTATTGTCGAGTGTTTTATATAGTAGTATTATTGAATGTCATGGTCTAGACGCCCTACGTCCTGGTCGTAGAAGCAGTAAATGCAACAGTCCCATTATTGATAGACGATATTGATACCACTCATACCTGTACAAGAATACAAGTCGGCATCCGACAACAGCCGCAGCCATGGACCGTGCTCGATTCCGTGCTCAGTCTCCATGATAAAAAAAAATCACACTAGGGCCGTTTCGCATGGTGAACAAGGACACAGGCAGGCACAAGGCTCAAAGCACAACAGCAAGACCAAGGATTCGGCAGCCAGCCCTAGAGACTACCATGTTAGCAAGCACATCCTACCAGGGTGTTATCCCAATTCTTGATGACTTATTTGCTGTCCACAAGTTCGACTACAGAGTACCGAGTACGAGTACTACAAGCGTCTTGGCAAATGACCTCATTGCTCGTACTCGTTGGGGGCAGAATACGACTAATACGGAGTAGATTAAACCGCGACGGGACTTACATAAGTCCCCTGCCACTCCAAACAGGTTGTTGGTGGCTCCCTGTGACCCCCCCTGTTCCGTGGTCGGGGTGTGTGTGTGTGTGGATGTTCTTTGGCAACTTTGGAGGCCGGACGGGGCTTGGCCTTTTTTTTTCTTCCTCCTTCTTCGTATTATTACGTCGTTGTTCATGGCCCTACAATTGGACTCCGAGATTGTAGGCTAGAGTATTACTAGTACGAGTAGTAGTACCGCAGGTATGAGTGCTAGGTGTACAGATAGTGAGGGATGAACCCCTGAATTCTAGAATGGTGACCCGATGCACAGGAAGCAAGAAAAAAAAAGGGCGCCCGTGGTGGTGGTGCAGTATCATGTATGGGGCCGGAGGCCCTTACCTTGACAAGAGTCGGCGACCGTGTGTTTTGTTGATCAAGGTGAAAAGAAGGCAGGCCGGCCGCCGGTGGGGGGACGTGCGCCGGTGGGAGGCGACAACAACATTGACGAACCTTTGATAAAGGCGCGCGCACCGAGGAGAAAAATAGTATTATTACCTGTTGAAGAACAGGGAAAGAAGAGGACAGAAAAAGGGTGCAACTGTCGATTGTTGTGTCTCACACGGGTACACGACATGACAGCTGATCTCTTGTGGTTTCCTCAACACATGCAATGACAAGAGCACGAGTCGCAAGGTCGTGTAACGGAGCGGTCAGCCCCAAGACTTCTGTCAGACATCGGATGTTGGGCAACAGATGATGAGATGCATTTTCCTCCGCAGTAATAGTGGTAGTGGCCTTGTACAACCGTGTGTGTACCAACATGTGTACCAGAATATGTGTACTCGTACCATGACATGTGTACAAGAACAAGGAGAGCGGCTCTTTGCGGCGTGAAGACAGAAGGCAAAGAGGGTCCCCGCGTACTGGGTCCATGAATAGCCCATTCAGAATGGGCCATTGTATGACAAAGCGGAAGCAAGTAGTCGGACAAGGTCAAAAGTGCAGGGCTCTCCTAGAGAAAAGCGATAAGCGGGGCGATTGCACCAAGGCAGCGGGCAAGGTCGGCTCTACTCGTAGTACTCGTGGAGACTTTTTTTTTTTTGGTGCTCTCGCTTCTTTTCTGCTTGACTGTCTCAAAAGGACATAGAATGTTAGCGTCTCTCCTAGTTGGTTTCAATTCAACATTCAACATTCAATACTGGGGGTGAGCATCGACCACGTCGGGTGGGGTGGTGACAGAAGAGAGAGAGAGAGAGAGAGGCAGAGTCTAGGAGTAGCAGTGGTAGTGGTACTCCGTACTCCGTAGAGGTGGAGGGACAGGGGAGGGGGTGGAGGACAGTCGGAGGCAGATTACCCGAATCTGCAAGATGTGGTCGATGATGATGCTGTAGATGTCGGAAAGAAGTGGAGTTTCTTTTTGCTCTTTCTGTCGGTCATGGCCGTGAACAAATTGTCAAACAATGGTGTTTCGAGGAGGGGGCCATGTTTAACGGCGAGGTGGTCATTGCTTTCTGTAATACAAAAGGTGATGTGTATCACTCCGTAGAGCATGAAGAATATGTACGAGAACAGACAGAGCACATGGCACAGAGATGAATATAGTCGTACGAGATGTTGAGAGCGTGAGGCGTGAGAGAGAGTGAGGGAATGAGGCGTAGGTAGGAGGGAGAGTGATGCAGTGGTTGAGTGGTAGTACTGCCTGGATGCATGGAAACAAAAGACGGGGGGGGGGGAGAGAGGGGGGAGCCAATGCAACCGGCAAGATGCAGTCGTTCGCACCTTCCCTCGGACAAGATGTTGATAGGGCGCAGTGTCTGTAGGGTGGTAGTGGTGGAGGCGGTGGCAGGTGCGATCGGGTTCGCCTCCTTCGGCCCTTGGCAGTATTCTCGTACGACTTCATTTTTTTCTTCTCTTCCCCCACAGTTGAACACATTGAATAGACACCAACGATTTGATGGGAAACCAAAAATGGAAAAAAAAAAAGAGAGGGCGAATGACACAATGAGAAAACAAGGACAAATAAACTGCCGTATCTGGGTCAAGCGTCACCGTTGGTTAACATTGAACGGTAACAAGGGAGGTTCCTCGTGACATGAGAAAGTCATTAGCATCAATCTTGTGTGTAGTGGCATTTCGACATGGGTATTACGGATTACAGAGCGAGAAATTCAAATTCAGATTCACCACTAGCAGACCACTAGTACTAGAGGCTAGTGCTATGGTAGATGGTAGTGGTGATGGGTATTTTTGTATCTACGCTTGACGTCATACCATCCCACACCCGCGGAAAACTATTTTCCCTTTCTTACTATTGTTTAGTGCTAGGTAGTTAGTGTGCTATGTATGATACTATGCTATGGTACTAGTAGCATCATCATCATTACTCCGTGCTCCCCTTGGGTCTTTTTTTGACTTTTTGGTCATTGTCCTTAGACTTCCTCTCCCCCCCCCC
>FYEV01001773.1:52884-65858 GCA_900188565.1 Geosmithia flava
CCCCCCCTCCCTCAGCCCAAAAGCCGCCAAAAAGCCAAAACCTGCCTCAGCCACGTCAGAGGGGACCCCCAAGCCCGTTTTGCCGTTTATAACACCACACTCCTCCTCCTCCTTCGCCTTGGCCCCCTCCATCCCATTTAACCAACGTCTTTCCCACCTCTCCTCCTCCTCCTTCCCCTCCTCCCTCTTAATCATCATCATCTTCATCATCTACCAATTTTTGCATCAAAGAGCAGTTTTCTCTTCTCCCTCTCCTCCTCCCTCCTCCTCCTTCTTCCAACACCTTTGGGAAGTCCTCGTCGACTCCCGTCACTCGCTTTTTACCGGTGTCTCTCGCTTTTCCACTATTCTCGCCTCGCTTGAGAATATCATCTTCCCCCCCCCATCACCGCCAAAGAAAACAACAATTCCCATCACCCCCAAGGAACATATTCTTCTTCTTCTGCTCTGAATAGTCTCATAAACTACTCGCTGTAGACTCGTACAAAAAAAAAGAGAGAGAATATCTTGCCTTGTCTCCCATCTGGAAAGCTTGGTCACCAACACAAAACAACAACACAATCGCTACGGAAGAGAGGAAATCATCCCCTCTAGGAAGAAAGAAAGAGAAATCAGCTTTTGCAAAAAAGGACGACAACTGCTTTGACGAAATCAAGGATATCATCATCATCCAAAACCAGACAACAACCACTCCGCTACGAATCACTCCAACAACAACAACAACACTCGCCCTTCATCCGGTTCCCGTTTCTGGTTCTTTGAAAAAGCAGCTGCGTCCATCACATTCGCTTACGAATATCGACTTTACTACTCACCGCACACGGGTCGTTTCCGTTGTGCTTCTTTTCACGTACGTCAGATCTTGAGGAGGGGTCTGGATCGGTTTCTTCTTCACTAGAAAGGCCATTTTCCTACCCTTTGAAGTAGATGGCCACAGCTTACTGACAGAAACACACATGCAGGTCTTTCGCTTAAAAACTTTCGTTTTTTACTTTTTAATTCAGACATAATGGCTGGCCCAGGTGGTGGTCCTCCCCGTCGGAGGTTTGTGAACTCCCCTTCCACCCCCTTTTCCCCCTGGTATATCTCGTATTCTCTGGAACTCGTTTGCTAACTCTCTTCGGATGAAATCAGCCACACCAAGTCTCGCAAGGGTTGTGAAACCTGGTATGTTACGAGAAATGCTCTATTGCAAACGATTCCACCTTGTTGGTCGAGTGTTTGGAGTCGAGAGAACTGGTTACTGACTTTACACCCCTTCCTACAGCAAGAAGCGTCACATCCGCTGCGATGAGAGCTTCCCTCAATGGTGAGTCGAAAACACCCCCGACCCACGGAGTCACTCGAGGCTCTCTAGAGCCTGTGATCCCTTGTTTCATCAGAGAGAGAAACTAACACAGAACTCGTCTGTAGCCGCAACTGCACCAAGCACAAAATCCGCTGCCCCTACAACGATGTCTCTGCTGCCGACGCCAACCGCTCCACTACGCCTGACAAGCCCGATCTCATGTGGACGCCCGACGTCGAGGCCGCCATCAACGAGTGGCAGTGCACCGGCATGTTCCCCTTCCCCTCCCTCAACGTGTACCCTGCTCCTGCCGCGAGCCACTACACTGTCGAGGATCTGAGGTTGATCTACCACATTGCCGCTGTGTACCACCAGCTCGCTCAGATGGATGCCAACAACTTTACCCTCTGGACTCGTCACATTCCTACGTGAGTTACTCAGTCCCCTCCCCCCTTTCCTGCTGATCTGCCTTGGAAGCTGACATTTGTAACCCGCAGTCTCCTGAGAATCGGTGCCACGACTCCCTACGTCATGCACGCTCTCCTCGCCTTCTCTGCCATGCACATTGCCTTCCTCACCGACTGCCCTCTTGTCGGTGGCATGGCTTTCGAGCACCGCGGAATCGCTCTCAGCGGTCTGCACGAGGCCATTGGCGCCTTCTCCCGCGAGAACTCGGACGCCGTTCTGGCCGCGTCTCTTGTCCTGTCTTGGCAGGCTACTGACTGGTATGTTCCTTATTGTACAAGTTACTTTTTCGTGAATGTCATCGACTCGCCAGCCGCGTGTAAATGAATGAATGGATGAATGAATGCACGGGGAAACTGACACAGAAACTCCAAACTACAGGCCCAGCTGGACGCAACTCATGCAGGGCACCTCTACCGTTATGGACGCTATGGAGTCCTGGAAGCACGAGTCCCAGTTTGTCGACTTCATCGCCGAGAGCAGCACCTTCCCCACGGCTCCCTCGTCGCCCGGCCCTGACCACCGTCCCAGCCAGCCTCGCAAGGAGGACCTCGACGCCTTCCAGCGAACCCTGGACCAGATCCAGCGCGTCGAGGCTCACCTCAAGCACCAGACCGATGCTGGCTCCCGCGTTGACACGGCACAGATTCAGAACCTCGCCAGCTTCCTCAAGGGCTCGCGCAAGATCAGCCCCACCCTGCCCATCTCGCAGCAGTTTGAGCGTCTCAGGTCCCTCCGCGACTGGCTGTTCTGGATGCCCGTCGGCTACCTCCAGAACTACCGCTGCTCGCCCAACTCGCTCGTGGCCATCTCCCACCTGTACACGGTGGCCCTGCTGATGGAGCGCATGTTCCCCGAGATCGGCGCCGCCTACTTTGGCAGTCTGTCGCTGGTGCCCATCGAGGAGATTGCCCGCCGCCTGATGTCGTACTGCGTGTCTGTCGGGTCGGATGCCGAGTCCAGCGCGCCCCTCAAGCTCATGGACTTCCCCATCGACGCTGTCGGCGAGTTCCGCTCCCGCATGGGCTGGGTCCAGCCGGAGAGGACGAGGTCGTTCCCGCAGTTCAACCCTCCCAACTTCCCCGTCTACGAGGAGCCCCCGCGCTACGACGAGCCGCCGCACAACCACCCGTACTCGCTCTACGGCAACCCGTCCTTCAGCTACAGCGCCGAGGAGATGCCGGTGCTCAACGACTCGGTACCGCCCGGCCAGAGCCCCGTGCCGCAGGTGGCCCTGTCGCCGTACCCGACGCAGCAGTACCTCAACATCCCGTCGCCCATGTACGGCAGCGCCTACAGCCCGGCCTCGTCGACGTTTGAGGGATCCGTGACGTACAGCGACACCGAGGACTACAGCACGTGGGAACTGGCACCGCCGATGCCTGCCCAGCAGCACCAGCACCAGCAGCACCAGTACCAGCATCAGCATCAGCACCAGCAGCACACGCCGCAGCAGCAGCACTCTCCCATGTTCAGTGACGCCCATCACACCTTTGGCCCCGGGTTCGTCTCTCCCACCGCTCAGCCCGTGTGGATCTGAGAAAAAAAACAGAGCAAGCACGTCGGCGAATTCCAGCGAAGAAAGCAAACAGAAGAAGATACAAGAAAGAAAAGGATCAGGGGATTGACCGTTGCCGCGTTCAGGAAACCATCAACTTCATCGACGACACCACCGACATACCAGCTGCCACCCGGAGACCACGGCCAGTACGCCACGTACCCGTCTTCCTCTGGACACCCGCCGTCGCCGTACATGAGCAACAATCCGGAGATGATGGGGATGCTTCCGCTCCCAGAGTCACCCGTCGCCTCGAACAGCAGCATGCCCCGGCCATGGCACCGCCAGACAGCCTCGCTATCATCTGGCCCTCATCCACCGTCGCCGCTAGGACAACCGGCCATTTATCAATCACCAGATCGACAAGGCATGTTTTACGCACCGGAAGGAAAGGGAAAAGAAAAGGATACTTCTTGATCTCTTCTTTACCTTTTTCAATTGTTTACCTGTTCTCCTCTTCGACTCTTTTACTTTTTGCGCCCTTTCGACTGTTTATTCCTCGACCGTTTTCGACCGCTTTTCTTTTCCCCGTCCTTCAATTCTCGTCTTTATTTCCTTGAAAGCGTTTTCAATTTGTTTTACTTGAATTTGGTCTTTTTCCGTTTTCTATTTTTTTCGCAGCCGCCTTTTCGACACAGACGCCATGTACACCTACATTCCTTTTACGCTCGCTTCTACAACACCACGACAAAAACACCATTCCTTACCGAGTTGATCTCGATTTGTTTTCGCGGGTATACACACACACACACACCCGACTTTAATACATAATAACCGACAAAAGCACACAACCTACACTCCTTATGACACACACACCTTTATTGTCTCTGCGAGGCAAATACACTCCTTATGACTCTTGCATTTCTTTTTGCATTTTACACACACTACCACTCCTTTTCACGACCCTTTATGAGACTGGCATAGAACACTCCTTTTTTTGTACAACATTTATTTTTTTGTTCTTCTTTGGACGAAGAAGAAATTTGTTTTTCTCATTGTTTTGAATTTCTTTTTTTTACATGGGCAACCAACTGCATAGCGAAACTCTTTCTGTTGAGAAGATGAAAGAAAGAGAGAAAACAAACGTGTCGTCTGGCATATATGTACTAGCAAGGCGTTTTTTCAACTTGGGGGTATTTGATCTTGATGGGAGTTTTTACTTTTGTTACTGTTGATATTGTTTTGTTTCTTGTTTATTGATATCGTCTGTTATTGATACTTTGCTTGACATTGTCTTTGTTTGTTGTTTGTTATCACGGAATACGTTCCTCTTTTGGAAATAATAATTCTTTGGAAATAATGGTTTTTTTTTGAGATTTGGTGAAAATAATGGTACTTGAACACTTTACTTTAATGAATTTACTCTACTTGATATGTCTGACTTGACCTTGCATTGAACTTGTCCAACTCGAGCATCTATTTGCTTTGGCTTGTGTGCTTGACTCGTCGTAGCTTCTGTCTGGCTTGTGTGAGAGAGAGAGAGTGTGTGAGTGAGAATGTCTATCTTCTGTGTCTGACGTGTGTATGTATATGTGTATTTGTAAGTATGTGTCAGTATGTGTGTACTACATGTTGTTTCTACCTCGTGTACTGAATGCACTGACACACCATGTTGAATACAAGTTTCCATGTTTCCACGGACTAGAAAAGTACAGAGTACATGTGCGCGGTGTGGTGTCATGTGTCTTCGGTGTTATTGAATGGCCGTCTTTCACCGAGTGATGACATGGTGAGTGTCAATGCTCAATGCTGAGTGCTGCTGTGAGGTGAGTGGCTGCAGTGTGAGAGTGAAATGGTGGCTGAGCTATTCATTGTGGCTGCCAAATAAAGATGACGGTAAACTCAATGCAAAGCACACTGATACTCTGTACTCCGTACTCCTTATAACGGGTTGATGTAACGTATCAATGAAAGGCCATGTCGGTACCGGTTCGGAGTTTGCTGGATAGAGTATGAGTACAGATACGATATACAATGTTGAATGTCTAAAAATAGATTTTTTTTTTTTCGACATGGACAAGGGATGGACGGAGGGACGGGGACAAGGTCAAGGGGCGGACGGTCAAGGGACAAGGGTTATCCTTGTAACGGCGTAGTATAGCGTTGAGTAGTGTAGTGTAGTGTAGTGTAGTGTAGTGTCAAGAAGGAATCGACAACTACGTCAGAGGATTCAATGGTCGGTTACGGAGTAGTAGTACGATGAGATTTACTGGTTAGAATACGGACGGAATACGCAGTACGGGGGAGTATAGAGTTGGATTGTACGAGTAGACTCCAAGCTCGGATTATACGACAAGCTCGGATTATACGATCGGATTCCAGAGTACAAAAGTAAGAATCGCGGAATATTACTCCGTACATGCGGAGGGATGTACAGAGTATGCAGTGCGGAGTAGATCGTCAGGGGTGTACTACTCTGTCAAGACGGTAGGATTGGACTGCGTTCAAGCATGTTTTGTCATGTCGGTGAACGGTGTTGGGAATGGGTGTAAGCACGGAGGGATTGATCAACGAAAAAGTTCATCGACGAGGGATTTGGATGGCCGATCGGGTGATGCTGATTAGAATGTTCAATGGTGAATTTTTGAGTATAATGATGATCATGTCTATACTTGCATTTGTCTTTACCGGGATACGTGTATATGTATTGTGGGAGTACAGGAATGCGAGTATCAACATGGGTGAATATGAGTTATAACTTGTAGCGGTTGGTGTAGTGGAGACTGCAAGACTAGATGAAGCAATACTAAAGATGATGTGAGGTAAATGTAGATCTCAAAAGTGTAAGATGCCTGCAAGAGGTAAATATAGTTTAGAGCATTCAACGGTAATAGTAACGTTTACGGTAATATCAACGGCGACGGAAACGGCAAAGGCAACGGCAGATGGAACGGCAAATTGTGAATACAACGGTGACAAATGACGGAGCGTAACCACAATAGAGTTGACATGTCAGTGATAACGGTCAAGGTAGTCATGGTTTAGGTGCATGCTTCAACAGGAGTGAACAAGACAGGCATGGTTTGAGTATGTGATCTAGTAAACTCCCGGGGGAATACAAGGGCAAATATCAATGGCGGTTAGTGAAAAACAACGCAGTTCAGGCAAAAGTGTCAATACCAGTCGATAAGTCGTTGAGACCATGGTTCACGTACGTGTTCAAATGTAATCCAAGGAGCACACACGCACCAGTATCCGTGGTGGTCTGGTGATGACAGAAATTCAAGAATGGAGAGTTGATGACATTTGACGACACGTCGAGAACAGGTCTCGAGTGCGAATGTATAAGTAGCTCTTGAAGGAGGTTGAGTACTATGAATCGACAGTAGTTGACGAGATTCCAACCATGAGCATGCTTTTAAGGGACAGTTTGGTGTTGACGGCAGTTCCACAAGGCGTAGAATATAATTTGAATGTGAAGCTCAGTATTCACTTTCAAGAATAAGTCATCAACGGCCTTTTGGTGATAGGGGTAATCGACGTACAATATCAACGGCAATTTACCAGATGTTGAGAGAGTGATTTGACTAATTCACGTACATATAGACTCAACAGTGCCTCACACAGCACTTTTATCACGCGGATGAAGTACAACAAGGACAAATGTACTGTATCCAAGCAAAGTGTCAACTACAGTTCACATGATACGCTGAACATGATCTATGTAGTAACTCGAAGACAGAAGAGACTCAGTGACAGTGAATGACAGTTACTACGAGAACTAGAGGACAAGTTTCGACGGCATTCACAGGATGTTGAGGGAACAGTTTAAGCACCAGTTTCAATGAAACGTTTAGTGTCTATGGCACTTGACAAGTGTTGAGAATAGGTCCGAGTATTGAGGATAAATGTAGTTTCTAGGAGAGTTCCAGAATATGTCTAGAATGAACGGCAACTTACATTATACAGTCAACATGCTTTACGAATCCCCGTTAATATCCGTGGCTTGGTCAAGTTAGGAACTGTCTTTACACTCATAGACTTGCTTCGTTTACTCAACGATTTTATGTGAACTCTCAACGATGAGGCGTCCATTCAAAGACGGCTCCAAAGTGAATATGAGCTAAAGTCAACGGACTCACAAAGCGTTGGGATCATAGTTTTAGTACTGGTCTCAACGGCCAGCTCAGCGTTAACGACAGTCTCTATAAGACCACTGAAGCCTGAATGTCAACAACAAGGCGTGGAGCTTCGAGTAAGTGGCATATACTAAGACTGATTTTGAAGACAGCCTTGAGAGTACGCGTGTAGGAGTCAAGACCAGCTCACAAGATACAGTAAGCTGAGCATAACGCCCATTACAAGAGCGCAAACTGGTGACTACCAATAGACTCAGACGTTGTAAGTCAACAGTGGTTGAAGCATGTGAGCTCGGTCGAGACCTGGCAAATATGAACGGTGATCTAGAGCAAGATATCCTGACCGCCAAGTTGAAGCGTGAGCCAGAATCCCACTCCTGAGTCTTCAGGAATAGACGGTCAACAGACCTCAACTCGTCAACAAAGAGTCCGTACAAACTCAAATAGGCTATTTCTTAGTGACTAGAGTACAGAAAGTCAATGATACTACCAGATATGTTTAAGCAATTGGTTCGAGTGGCTGCAGGCTGAATTTTGAAAGGCACACAAATACCAGACCAGCACTCAACGACAATTGGCAAGACAATATTGGGAGACAAGTACCCCAGTTCGACTACACAATTATTGTCAGAATTCAAGAAGAAAAAAAAAGCAGGGTTAGATAGTAGTCCACAAGACGCACGATCATAGTCCAAGTGGTTCACGTACAAGTTCAAAAGCGCTCCCCTAGCGGTCTCCAACTACACAAATAGTAACGGACTCACAAGATGCTCATCATAAGATTTTGAGTACGAAATTGAGCAGACAATTCTCAGAAGATCCCAAGAAGGAAGATGAGCTTCGATTCAGAGACGACGGCAGTTCAAAGGTTCTTTCAGAACATGGACCAAGTGCGCGAACCCCAACGGACAGTCATCGAAGATTCAAAAACAAGTGTCGAAGGAAACGCCACGGCAAGATAGGAAGATGGCTCGAGTGCCAATCTCAAGCCCAATTCTTAAGGTATCAAAGGTGAGCTGACTCGGGAGATAGTCCAAGGATGAGCGTAAAGGCAATGAAGCGTTCACGGTCATCGGTGCACTATACGGTATGTAAAGAACATTCCCTAGAATGACCTAATTACGAATGTCAAGCAAGCGACTAGGTGGTGCAGATGCATAGTTCAAGTGTGATTTGAACGCCAATATATTCATCATAAATGCCGACGGAAACTCAACAGATAACGTTGAGAATATGATTTAATACACGGGGTTGAAAAGCCAATCTAAAGCACGCATCATTCGAAGACATACACATATGAACGGAAACTCGAGATATATTGAGCATGAAGTAAAGATGCGATTCGCTTTAAGAGCATCCTTTCAAATATGGGAAGTCCAAGGGCATTTCCTAAGAGAATTCGAGGAAACAGATACCAATGAGAGTCCACAAGATAGATCAACCACAAGTCAGTAAAGTACACACATGTTGACAGTAAGTAGCCTGTAAGATGGCAGTTTCGAAACCTTGGTTCAAATACATGTTCAAATACATGTGGACACTCTCAGGCAATCCAGTATCAACGCCATTGCCATGAATATCCAAAACACGGTCCAAGAGCGAGTTGTGGGCAAGATGAATGTAAATACTTGACGCCAACTCACACAGTACTCGGAGTATGCAAGTGTCGACTACAACTCACGGAGATGGCTTAAAAGCATCATACATAGTTAGAGAGCCCGATCAGCTGGCGGGAGAACAAGCGCTTGTCGTGTAGTTCATACATACAGTCTTGAAGGCCATTTCTCCATCTCTACGAGAATGCAAGTACAGAACTGTCAACGGCGTTTGAGCACAAGTCCATGACATCTCACATCTCACAGTTCGCAGTTCACAACTCACAAGACGAGCTCCAGAACGAGCTGAAACCAGACAGTACAATGCCAGCGGCAGTTCGCAGCACATCACATGGTCACATGGCAACAAGTCCAAGTCCCAAGACATCCCCAACAGAATCTATCAACACAAATACCAAGGATGATTCAACAAGTCGAAGTGAGTTGACGAGTCTAGCTCCGTTTACACCATGTGTCAAGACACGTCAGTATATGTCAAGGACATGTTTCGAGCAGTATTCCAGGAAGTGGAAGTTTGTATATGGCCACCGATACAATCCAAGCCACAACGTCAGGCATCCAAGCCAAGACGGTCAAAGCTATTCAAGCCAAGAGTCTAAGTGTAAACATGGTGATTCATGCTTGATAATACAGATACCTGACACATGCACACTGCATGTGCTTATACACTCCTACCATCTAGGGTAAACACATGCTAATATGCAGTATACGACTAAGAGTTCTCCAAGGTTATCACGTAGACTGCAAACTGTAGACTGGAGACTATGCAGTAGATTGTGGAGAGTATGTGGAGAGTAGATTGTGCACAGTATATTAAGAGTTAGGGAATATAAAGAATGATTGTAACAAATATATTCATGTACAAGGTATAAACCGGGATTGCGACAGTAGGATAGTAGGACAGTAAAACGCCGAAACACCTCAAGATAAAAAAAGACTTGATCAGAGATAAGAAAGCAAGACGCGAGACGTATAATAAGTGAATAGAACAAGACCAAGGTCAGATAAAACCAGACTGATAACAATCAGATCAGACTAGACCAGACAGACCAGACAGGAATAATGCTTCCATTGCAGTGACGTGATGCAAACCACAAAAAGACAAAACATATAACGACAAGCCAAACACAGAAGACAACGCAGACCGTAAACACAACGCAGACCGAGAAAAAAAAAACAACGCAGATAAGACAAAACGAATCGACATATAATGAATGCTATGTATTGCTGGGTATAATGACGGTATTTCCTTCTCTCATTTCCTTCCTTTCTTTAATCAGATTCAGCACGGTGTGATTCTGATGGTGAATCAGAAGCAACTTCTTCTTGTTCTCGTGCTTCAGCCCCGACAAGAGGTGATGTCTCTGATGGGGAGTGGGACACCTCGGCTGGTGATGCCTGTGCTGACTCCCGAGGAGACTCTTCAGACTGTCGAGGTGACTCTTCAGGAGATTCTTGAAGAGATTCTTGGGGAGATGCTCGACGAGAATGAGAAGACTCTTGACGAGAATGAGAAGACACCCGAGACTGGGAAGACTCCTGCGACTGAGAAGACGGAGACTGAGAGGATTGGGACACCCTCCCCCCTGACCTCTGACTGATATGGTGACCAGCCCCCTGCCTCATGGCATCAAAGTAGCTAGGAACAGGCTCATCCGGTCCGGGCACGAGCTGACTCTGGCTGCGCTGACGGTTCTGCGCGGAAATGACCGATGTGCGCCGCGAAGGGGGCGGGATCACCGTGGCGGCCGAGTCCCCCCGGCTGCGATTGGCCACGTGCACGAGGGGTCTGTCGTCGTCCGTGTCTGACCCGAGCACCACGGTGCTGCTCCTCATCCGTCGTCTCCTCTGGTCTCGGTTGTGCTGTCCGAGACCGTGGCCGCGAGGACTCGCAAAGAATGCGCTGTTTGAGTTGTCCTCTGTCGGGCTGGCGTACCCGGGCGGCGGGTTGGTGGCGTCCTCGAGGTGCAGGCGTAGAGGGTTCTCGTCTTCCCGAGTGCCCTGGCTGTCGTGGTGGGTGACGGAGCTCGGCTCGCCGCTCTCCTCGGTGGGGACCAGGTGGGCGAGGGAGATGTCTGTGGGGCTGCGGATGGGTCCAGGGCTCGTGGGAGGAAGGATGCGGAAGTGGTTGCCGCTCCGGGTGCGGCCGTGTGTTTGCGAAGGGGCGTTGAGGTTGCTGTTGTGATTGTGGCTGTTGTCCGAGTGGGGGTTGTGGTGTCGGACGCTGTACGAGGTGCCAGTCACAGACTGGCTGTGAGGCCGACCACCAGTGCTGGGAGCGCTGCTGCCGCCGACGAAGCCGTCCTTGTTTCCCGTCTCGAGGAGGATGCTACCCTGCTCTGAGCCGTAGGGGGGAGGCGGCGCCAGGCTGCCGGTGACCGGGGCCAGCCCCCACTTCTTGACGTTGGCCTCGATGAAGACGAAACCGGCCTGGCCGAAGTTGACGTGGACTGTGGCGGGACCGATGGCACCGATGGCGGGGAAGAAGTTGGGCCCCTTGAGGCCGTGCACAACCTCCTCCAGGCGCTTGCCGTTGCGGGTGAAGAAGATGGCGCCCGTGCGAGGTCGGTATCCCACGCCGATGACGTCTCCCTGGACGTAGGCCGGGCCGTAGGGGTACTTGGAGAAGGGCTGGTTGTACCGACGGTGACCGGTGGACTGGTAGGCAGCCGAGTATTTGTGGAAGCCTAAATGTGTTAGCAGATGTGTAGGAGAATGTGACACGCGAGTGCTTGACAGCCCAGTTGCTTAAGACCAAAGTGCTTTTAGAAAGAAGGAACCCACCTGGTAGTCTAAACAGAGGATAAGGCTTGGTAGCCATGCCGATGCTAAGCAGGGTCGTCTCGGGCTTGTCGTAAATCTTGGCCTCCCAGTAGTAGACGTCATTCTGCTTGGGAACGGGCAAGTTGGTGAGGACGGTGCACTCGGAGTCGAAGAATTCAATCTCGGTGCGGGCCTCGACGAAGCAGTTTGCAATCTCAAGCTCTGGCTCAAACTCCCATGCCGAGACGCCCTTTTCCTGGATGGCCAGGTACTGAGAGAGGGAGATTTCCGTCTGCAGGGATTCGGGAGGGTTTGCTGTGACGAAGGCTGTTTGGGTACGGTACAGTGTTAGCACCATCATTCGAGAAGTAGTGAAATTCAAAGCAAGGGAAAGAAGAAAGAAAACATACCCTTTGCTCGTAGATACTCTGCACGAGTCATCTCGTCCATCGTCTCGAGTGCCTCAGCCTCCTCCCTGGCAAAGGCCTGCTCATCATCGTACTCTCCCGGGCGACCTATCCGGTCGAGTAGGATCCTACCGCCACCGGAACATCCCGATACCCAGAAGACGAAGATGAGGAGGGCGATGAGTATGATGGAACCAAAGGACGAGACGAGTCCGATGATGACGCCTGTGAATGCCGACGATGGCGAGGTAGAGGAGAATGTCGATGATAGCAGGATAGCCATGGTTTCGGATTGATTCATTCTCTGTCTGTCTGTGTTTTTTTCGGTCTTGTTCGATTGTTTAAACCAATCTGTTCGTTCCCTTGAACAGACGGCGTCACCGCCGCGACAAGATGCAACCGAAGAGTTTCTTTTTTTTCTGTTCAGTTGTGCGATCGGGGAAAAGGTGCGTATCGTTCAAGAAGTCGTCGTGTTCGGTTGGAGACGAGGACGGAGGTATGTGAAGATTGATGAGAAAGGAAGGCGAAGGAGAGACGGTCAAAGGGGGGAGGATTCTATTCTTCGTTGTCGTGCGTGTGTGCGTGTTTCAGAGAGACACGGGGTGTAAAGTCGAGTCGCAGGTTTACGGGATCGACGGGGTCATGTAATGGAAAGATGATGAGTCGCGGGTCCGGGGGGGTGCGTAGTAAGACGGAAGTGTTTTGAAGAAAGATGCGCATAAAAGAGCAAAGAAGAAAAAAAAGTCAAATGTCGCTTTTCGAATACAAATGTCGCGCGCGGGGGATGGCGAAGATGAT
>FYEV01001773.1:65884-89114 GCA_900188565.1 Geosmithia flava
GGGGGGGGGGGTTTCTCGTTGGTTGATGGTGTTTGAGAGATTGGGCAACTTAGCACGAGGATGAGAGAGAGAGTGACGAAGACGAAGGCGGCGGGCGGTGGAGCGGGTGGAGCGGGGGGGGATGGACCTAGACTTGAATGTTGCCGCCTTTGGTTTGTGGGTGGGTGTTGGCTTGGCCTGGGCTTGGATCAATGGTACGTGCATGTACTGGAGTCAAGTCAGAGTCAGCCTAAGCCTCCATCGTTGTATGGATTCGTCTTCAGCGCCTTTCTTCAGTGGATCTGGATAATGTTCAGTGGCTCTATAGCCTGTAGAACTGCCCTGTAATAATTGACGGAAGTCCACATCACTGATATTGAGTCCACTGATAGTCGACAGTGGACACTTCCATGCACTGCTTACCCCAAGTAATGCGCTATTCCCGTTCGCACCAGTGTTACAGGACCTCCAGTGGGCGGGCAGTGTACTCGTAATCAGTAGATATGTTAGTACCTGGCGGTCATCACCGCGTCGACATCTAACAGACTCTACAAATATCGATACGAGATGCATGCTGAGGCAACAACACCATGGCAACTGATACGGATCCCTGGAGTCCTCCCTGATTAGTCCATCCCTTGGTCTCAATACCTCTACCTTTCCTGTGTGCTGATTGAACCCTGGAGCTGCTCCCTGAGACATTTTCATTTTGATGTATTGCCAATTCAACTCACTCTGATTCTCATCCATAGCACTACAGCCAGTTCAATCAATTCCAATATATCTGTATTGCTGTACTCCGTACTCGTACTAGAAAGAAACGTATTCATTATTCCATAATCTACACTACTGTTCAGATCCCAATTCATGTTCTTAAAACGTGCCAAAAAGAAGAAGAAAAAAAAACCCCCCGATGATACCATCCATCACATCATCCCCCTTACTCCTCCTCCTCCCCTCTCCCCCTCCTATATCCTCCACCCCTCCTAGCCCTTCTCTCCTCCCTCTCCTTCTGTCTCTGAGCCCTGAGCTCCGGCATAGGATGGTGATAGCTCTTGGTACCAAGCTCACTCGTGCCAGCATTCGAGCTCTCCAGGAGAGACTCAGACAGGGCACTCTCCGCCGCCTCAGGACCAGTCTGGAAGCTGAAATCCCTCCTAGCCGTCCTTCCCTGCGTGGGTGCCAGGGACGCAGTACCCTCAGGACTCCTAGCCCTGCTCGTAGCCCTGCTTCCTGCGCCACCACCCTTGGAAGACTCAGCCCTGCGGTGACGACGTTCCCTCCTCTCAGCCTTGCTAGCCTCCTCCCTCCTCTTCTGATCGGCGGCGGCATCCCTCTCCCTCTCCCTCTCGCGAGTGGCAGACCTAGTCTTTGACTCCTCGCGACGTCTGTGCTCCCTGCGTCTCTGTTCACGAGCCTCGTTACGGAGCCTCTCGGCCTCGACACGTTCCGTGGTAGAGTAGACCTTGCGGATACCGCTCTTCTTGGTGGGGGTGTCCTGCTTGTTGAGGAGGAGAGAGTCCGACGCGCCGGATCCAGAGATGGCAGATTCTGTGGGGTTGGTTGTGTTGTGCGACATGGTCGTCGAGCCGTCCCACTGAGACCCCTCGGCGTCCTTGTTGATGCCACCGACCCGCGCGGCCTTCTCGTGCCTGTAGTTGCGGAGGAGCTTCTTGGCCTCACGCTCGGCCTCGTCGTCCTCGACACCATCGTCGCCCACGTGGCGTCCGGCGCGCTGCTGGTTCTCCTTCTCGCGACGGCGCTTGTCCTCGGCCTTGCGGCGCTTGTCACGCTCGCGCATCTCCTTCTTGCGCTTGCGCGCGTCGCGCTTGTCCGGCTCGGATGGTCCCGCCGTGATGCCTGTTATGCCCGTCGTGGCCGTCATGACTGTCCGGCCCTCGTCGTCCTGGTACCTGTGCCTGTTGTACCGGTCGCTCACGTCGTAGTCCTCGTCGCCATCCTCATGGTCGTGGTCGGCAACGTCACGGTACACGCTGCCGCCGCCGAGATCAGTGGTGGGTGTCGCGCCGGAGAGGAGAGTGCCGTTGGGTCCCTTGCGTCGTAGGACCGTCGTCTTGTAGTCGTCCCAGTCATTGTCCTTGAAGTGGAAGCCTCCGTTTTTGGCCCAGAAGAAGAACCAGATGCCCGTCACCACAAACGCCAACCCAATCAGGGCGAAAAGCACGAAGAACCCCACGTTGTTGATGTCGTGAGGGTCCAGCACACCCTTCTCTGGGTCCGGCCTGTCATCTCGTCGGGCTAGACTGACGGATGAGAAGAGGTGCGCGCTCTCAGCTAGCGGTCCCGCTGGTGACCCGAGTCGGCTTGATGCTTCGCGGGATCGTGCCGTCAGCATACCCCATAGCGATGAACCGCGGAGCGTCGGCGCCATGGCTGGTTGCGGAAATCCAAAGTGCTGGAATGGGGGGGCGTAGCCCACGAGGTTCGGGTAGATGTGTCTCGTATGTTGGAATGTGTTTTTGTCGGTAGTAGTTTTTTTTTATTGATGTCGGTGTGCGTACTATGTCGAGATGTTGGAATATGTGATCAAACACAGCGCTTGAAATGTAAAATACACAAAAACGCTTGTGCTGTTGAACAAAGAACAAGAGAACAGTAAAAAATGGAGGAGAGAGAGAAAAGAAAGAGGAAGACGGTGTACCACTGTTAGGAGACAACAAGGAAAAGAGAGGTGAGAGGGACGGGCAGCACTGCCTGCACATGGACTTGGTTTCCACAGAAACAGAATGGCTGGGGGTGCGAGTACGAGGCCCAGCCATGCGTCATCTACATACAAGTACGAGTACAAGAGTACACTCACTGTCAGGTCGTAACAGGTGATGGAAACCAGTCAACATGTTACAAACCTTTCAAATCTTCATCTATTGCTATTATTTATTCATGTTCTTTTTGCAGTTTGTTCTAGCTAGCTGTCTTTGTCTATCTGTCTGTGTCGTGTGTCTTGACAATTAGTACTGTACTTGGATGTCGAGCAACTGTGCCACAAAGTAAACAGGAATGACCGTTGGCCCGGTAACTGCAATCGCCACTTGACCCCCACAGTTTTATGCAACCACTTATCTTGGATCTTTGATCGTCACCAACCTCATCGTCAATCACGTCAATATCACCAGATCAAACATCTAGCACCTGTACATTTACTTACATTTTTCTCTAAGAAGCATTCACTCACTGACTCTGCAACGCAAAACACACATTTACTCACCGATTGACAACACAAAACACTAAAGAAGAAATGGAGTCTCAGCACAAAACAGGGAAGGGTAAGAGGAGAGTACATCACAGATCGATGAAGAAGACACGGAGAGGTTACAACACAAAATACTGAAGACAAGAAATACATCACAAAGCACTGAAGGGAACGAGAGAAGATATCTGTATGCACCGCCTCATCATCAATTAACACCATGTCTGTCCATCTGCGCCGTCATCATCATCATCCACAGCAAACCATCCACCAAGTAACAGCAATTTATGCCATTGCACTCCTCCTCCGTCCCACTTCCACCACGGCAGGCCAGACAAGAAAACAAAGATCCCTTTCCCTTTGGGGGGGTGTGAACCCTCCACACACGTTTTGTTGTTGTTGTTGTTGTTCGATACAGTCTAACTTGATTGGTGGCGGGAATACATTATACCCAAGAACACGAAGAAAAGCAATAGAAGAGAAGCAAAAAAGGGAATAAACAAATGGCCAGAACAATAAAGAGTACCAAGAATAGAGCAAAACAAGTAAAAGAGAAGAAGAAGAAAAAAGAAAAGACCTTTGTTCTCCCCACAACAGTATCACACGTACTAATAAGGGAAAACCACCAGGGTTCCCCTCCTTTCCATGTCGTTGCTCTTTATCTGGTCATATCATCCCATCCCACGAGGGGTCAGATAACAACCAGACAAATGCAAACAGTAACCGTGTAAGAATGAGAACAAAAAGTCCAAAGAAATAAAAAACAGCCTCTTCCTTGACAAGGCCACCAACTTTTGAGGGGGGTATCTTTCTCTCTCTCTCTCTCCGACATCCATGCTCAAGTCCGCAACATAAAAGAAAAAAAAATCATTATGGACAAGAGCATCTAGCATGGGTACACCGTGAACCAAAAGGATTTTTTTTGGAAGCAAAAGAAGAAAGCCGCCCGGTGTAACAGGAAAAAGAAAAAGAAAATTCAACACATGCGTCGGTCGAGAGACCCAAGGGAGTAAAAACAACAAATAGAGTGTTTGCACTCCATCTCGGCAATGTAACAACTGTTGACGCACAAAGAAGACCAAGAAAGGAAGAAATAAAAAGAAGTTGGAAAATCGCTCGCTGCTGTGATAATCCCCATGTCCGATGAAATGGGAATGACAAAGAAAAAAGCATATCCAGAAAAAAAGAAGAAAGAATAAAAAGCAAGAAGAAGAAGTCGTAGCCAAAAGAAATAGAGGGGAGAATAATAAGAGAAAAAAAAAATGTCGTCATCATCATCGTATATCATATGTCGTCCTCATCATCAGATATAGCTGGCTTGCGAGGAGAGACCCCCATCATACGGTTCGTAGGGAGCATACCCGGGAAGGTATCCTCGGCTCTGCGAGTCGGCCTGGCTGGGTGCCCTGGGCCGGTGGGGGAGGGCCTTGCGCTCGCGGTGAAGGCTTCGGTCGTCCTCGAGCTCGTACAGGGCGCTTCCGCCGTCCAGGTCGCCGGGTCGGACTCCCATGCCGTTGCTAAAGGTGATTTCGCTGTTCTCGCACTCAATCTCGGCGCCGTTGACGCGGACAACAGCGGCACCCGACACTTTGATGGTGAAGTCTTCGTTGTGGCCGTTGGACGATCGCGTCAGTCCCGTCGTGTTGCTGCGCTTGTGTTCGCTGTCGTCTCGGCTGGCACTGCTCCGGGTCGAACGGCTGCTGGCGACGCCCTCGCCGCGCTTGTTAGCCTTGCGAAGACTCTCGGCTGTGAGGGGCAATTGTGGACCGCCGCTGACGTCCTCCTGGTATCGCACCGCATCCATGTATTTGTTCTCCTCGGTGAGGCTGACGCCGCCGGTTCCGAGTGCTGCCCCGCCGTACGTGCTGCCACGGCGGCTGCGGCGGCGGGTCAGGGGCTGGCTGTCGTAGTCATCGTCGTCGTAGACGGCAAAGGAGCCGCGCTGGGGCCGGGAGACAGAGCGTCGCTTCTGGTGGTAAGAAGGCTCGGGGGAGTCGTGGAACAGGTCCTCGTGCGTCAGTAGGTTGTCCTCGTCGTAGTCGTCGTCCTCGTCATCTTCCTCGTCGAACTGATCCGGATCAGCAAAGCCAACGGATCGCCTGTGGGACGGAGGGGGAGGCCGCGTCTGGTGACGGGAGCTGGGGCGCTGGGGCGGAGGCTGGAACGGCGTCACCGTGTTAGCCGTGGTGCTGGGGCGCCTGGGCATGGACGGAATCCTCTGGGGCTTGAAATCGGGCGGGGGCATCCTCTTGCGGTCATCGTCCTTCTGCTGCCTGTGGCTGCGAGACGGGCGTCTCTGGTGACCGCCACTATAGGATGCCTCCTCGGGGTACTCGGGGTACTCGGGGTAGTCATCGTGGTGATAGCTGCGAGAGGGTGTGCTCGAGTAGCCCATGGCAGATGAAGGCCTGGGCTCGAAGCGCTGCCTCAGGTCACGCGTCACGGGGGGAGGCCCTTGGGAGGGCCCTGGGGGAGGAGGGGGGCCCATGTCGTAGAACCCAGGGCCCCCAGGTGACCCTGCGAGCATTCCACCGTGCATGGCTGCCATGTGAGCGCCACCCATCATGGGAGACTGTGAGTAGGGAGACTGCGAGTACTCGAAGTCGTAGGGCCCGGGCCCCGAAGAGGGGAAGGGCGGTGGCATGCCCATGGGGCTACCAGCCCAACCACCGTTGACTGGTGGCGGGGGGCCCATCTGGCCATCGTAGTAGCTAGCCGGCCTGGAGGTGGCCCGTGGACGGCTCCTCGACGGGGCCCTCTGGGGAGGAGGGGGTCCTCCATAGGCGCCAGGTCCATCAGGGTGAGCCCTCCTGTAGGACGGCGACTGCTGAACGACGGGCTGAGTGGTGTTGGCATGCCTCAGAGACTGCGGGCGACTGTTCTTGAGCGCCTTGGCGCTGTCCCTATCAGCCTTGGCCTCGGCGCGCATACGCCTGGCGGCAGCCTCGGAATCACGCCTCTCGTGGCGGACTGGATCCCGGCCCTGATCTCTGTAGGGCCTAGGTTCCCTGTCCTTGCGGGATTCGCCTCTCTCCTTGGTGGCTGCTCTCGGCGGGGAATCCGGACCCTCGCCTCTCCTGTACTTGCCGGTGTTGGGGCGTTCCTTGGGCGGAGAAGGCTGCTCCTCAGACAAGGCGTAGACTCGGGTGCCAGCCCGACCGCCGACGGAGCTACCAGAGTCCTCGTCGGCGTCCTCCATGAAGGCCACAGTGGGGGCGTGTGAAGACCGAGTCATGGTGACGGCTAGTTATTATTCGCCGTGAGTCTTTCTTTTCTTGGCCTTTTTGTCAAGATGAAATTCCAAATGCCGAGCAGATGGAGAAGTAAAAAAAAAAGTCAACCCCTTCCAGCGGGAGAAGAAGGTAGATATTATCAGAGGCTTGTCAGCCCCAGTTGGGGGTGAGATTCAGCCGCTCTAAGGCGGGCAAAACCGATTGCAGTTGTGCTCTAGCTCGATGATCTTGGTGCGCAGGATTGGCTCGGGCGGCCCAAGTGAGTTTTTGGCTTTCGGGTAGCACGCGGGGCGATCCTTGCGGGAGGTGGAGATGATATCCGACAGGACAAAGTCAGAGCGATGATGGCGGAGGTGGCGTTTGGGGTTGAACGGAGTGTTGTTGGATTGTAGGCTTTTCGGATAAAATAATCGTCGCAGTCGTTGTGGGTGCGAGGAAGATGGATAAAATGGCCGCATAGGATGTGAGCTTTCTGAAGTAGAGCAGAAGAAGCAAAGGGAAAAAGAATGAAGCAAAAGCACACAGAAAGAGATGCGTCGTCCAAGGCTATATGCCAGTAATGTATGCGATAAATGCGAGGATATATGTCGTTGTGCGTAGCAGTCGTTGTGCGCTGTGCGAAAGTGGGAGGGGAGAAAAAAAGAGAAGAGAGGAGATGGGCAAGATTTCTGGGGGAGAGACGTTTTGTATGAATTAGCTGCCGAAGGAGGGAAAAAAGGGAAAAAAGGGTGGGAGAAGGGACCGACAAGGTGGGGGGTGGGACACTGGAGGGTGGTGGAGTGGTGGTGGACGCCTAGGGACCTAGGACCGGGGACTCAGTGACAAGGGAGTGAGCACTGAGGCACTGAACACATGCGAGTAGTCAAGGACAGCGGGAGAGAGAGGCCCGGGGGACACCTAGAGGATAGAGGCCCATGGAGGGGACATGAACCTGCCCAGCTCAACAAGAGCCCAGGAATGGAAACTTGGAGGGTGTGCGGCCCGTTGGCGTGGCCCGTTGGAGTGGCCCGTTGGCGTGAGCGGTGTTGATCTAACATGCTAATAGGCAGGCGCTAGGCGGTAGTCGCTCTTGCTGTTTGGGGTGACAGCTACGAGTAGGCTCTATTAGAGTCTAGTATTACTCCGTGGTGGGTGGTACGGATACACTTGCTACACTTACCGATCTTAGCAATACCTGTAATGCTCCGTACGATGCCACTAGTAATAGTAGTGCTCAGTATTATTATCCTCGTGCCTCTTACGATTACCTGCACTTTTTCTCTAATGCATCACTCCAAGACAATTCCCAACCTACTACCAATCCTACCTGGTACTACTGCTGTGGTATGTGCTGCAGTACTGAGCACTAACGCACTCGTAGAAGCCTGCACGCAGCACCACGGCGTATCCTGTGCTCTGTATCTAGGCAGGTGCCACTCAACAGGTGCCACTCAAGATGGGGAAGGAGGGGGAGTGGACGCGAACAAGGGAAGGAAGGACCCGGACAAGGGGTGTAACTTCCCTACCAGTGCTGCCACACGCAACCGCCAGCATAGACCCAGCATAGGACCAGCATGGGCCATGGTCATAGGCCGTAGCCATAGACTTGGTACTTGCTTCATTATGCGTACCATGAGCAGCTGCTGACTTTCCCCGACATTGGCCTCTCTCGTGCTCTTTCCGTTGTCCTTCTCCCACACGGAGTCAACCCTTTACGTCGGTACATTCGTCTCACACCCATCATCTATGCACTCTCCTTGTATACGCATATCAGGAGAGTCGGTACAGGTACTCCGTGGTAAGTATCTCATGCTCTGCGCCCATGCTACAACCTACCTGTGCACTACTGATCCAGTAATAGATGTTGATGCCATGCCCAGAGATGGAGCAACGACCCCAGAACACCCCTCCTCCCTCACACCCCCCGGTCTCGTCTTTGCTCGCCCTCCCTCGCCTATTCTCTTTGCATCGTGCTCTCTCCCGTGCATACAGAGAGTGCGGCATGATGGGCACACTCCCCATGCCGATATGCTCAGCACAGAGTACTCGTACAGCGTACTGGTAACATTGCTCTATTACGACTGTGCCGTGCATTACGTCGATACTCGTGCTTGCTTCCATTAATCAATCACAACAGCCTCACTCACCCCCCTTCTCCAGGCTTCCCTGGGCTTCGTCTTAATGAATTTACCAGCTGATTCTTTCAATTTTTTTGCCCACAGACATTTTTTTTTAACTCTTGTTACTACGGTACGCCCACAAAGCCCGACACGTACCAATCCCGGTTACGCACGCCCGACAGTAACAGCCCAACTCGCCACCCACGTTGCGCGCCCCCAGGCCTTGCCGGGGGTGTGTGTGAACGTGTGCTGGGGCGTATGTGTAGGAAACCCAGCCCGGGGACGACAACGTGTACGCAATACGAGTACGATTTTTTTTGTCTCTTTGGACCTACCGGTATTACTCTGTACGAGTACAGGTAGGAGTACTGTGAGCCGCAGTTACGCGCGTATGTCGCAGCTAGCACCGATGGCGGGCAATAAATAGTATGGCCTACACAATCACCGAGGCTATCGTCATTGTCTATTACTAGCATCACAGTATCCTGATACGACATTGTCCGGCTGTCATCAGGGCAGAATCGCTCACCCTTACCCTTGGATTTGGGCCTCGTGACGAACAGCTAATATCAAACTCCAATGCCTGGCGGCAATCAGATGGCCCAACCCTTCTAGAATACCGTCGATTCTATTGACGTCGTCGCTCACAGCAGTCTATCGAAGCAATTTTACCTGCCGACCCTAGACAGTTAGACGGACACCATAAGCACTTCAGCCCAACTGTGGAGTCTTTCCGGCGGCGACGACGCCCACTCCCGTCCCGATGGGTTTTTTCTTCCTCCCTCTCCTCTTATTTTATCTTACTTTATCTTGTTTTATCCTATTTTATCTCAAAAATATTTCGATATTTGTTTCTTTTCTTGGCCAAAAAGCCAAGACCAGGCCAGTGCCGTCTGGCTGGTTCTGCCAGTACATGCTGTACAACCCAGCCTCTCTTTCGTCACACACTCTTGTGACTCACCATTCCCTATTTGCTGTTGTTTTTGTTGTTGTGCGTGTTGTTTACAGCAAAGCATCATGGATTCGAATCCGGACGGTGACAAGTCTTTCTCAGGTCATCTGAGGCAGTGCGAAACGACAGCGTGGCTCTCTCTCAGGCTCCCTCTCAGGCCTCCCTCTTTTTCTTTTTGCTCTACGACATATGCACTCCCCAGCACGACTCAACAAAGTGTCTAGCAGGGGTCTCCCCGGGAAAGCAAGCAGATTTCTGCCGATAGACACAATGATCATCTGGGTTTTCTGGTCCTCGCCTCCCGGTCGGAGTTCGAAAACCACCAAAACCATGTTCAAATACCGCACTTTTCGCAACCCATGTCGGGCATCAACCCCTGTATATCCTGCCAGGGCCGCAAGAGGGCAGAGGTGAGGATTTACAGAACGGAAGCATTCAACAGCAAGATCTTCAAACTATTCGCCTCCCGACGGTAAAATTCTTCTCTGTTCCAAAAAAGCAGTGCAAGACATTGTCCCTCGGGTGGCTGCAGCACAATGTATCACTAGACACCACACACATAGAAGGAGGAAAGGGTGGGCAAGAGCAATCTATCCGTGCAGACAGCCCACACACTATTCTGGACGGGGCCACACAGGCACAGGACAGGATTCCAGGTATGGTCTGTCCTTGCTTTCTTGCCTACTACCTACTACTCACCTGCCTGCCAGCACACCACCCAGAGAGGTCCAGTCAACAGTGAGAAACTCACAGGACCGAGGACCCAATGGCTGTCGACCCCGTCATGCATGTCCCCCTCATAGAGGGACCCGTGAGTCCCCGAGTCGCTGTGAGTCGCTGTGAGTGCGCATCATTCTGCATGCCGAGCTCACTTTTGCCTGGTTGTCTTCCTCCCTCTCTACCATTTTTTTTTTTAGTCCTTCGAATTAATTATCCATTTCTGTTTCTTACGTCCCCGTGTTGCAAAACGGGCGATAAGCATCATCACCCCCAGATTACCTTGGCTGCCCCCTCCGGTGCCGGCTCCCATGTACGACGTAGTGGTACGGAGGACTGCCGTACAGCATACACCTACCACCGAGGGTCTTGGCAGCGCATGTGCGTTTTTTGGGGGTAGGTCGGGGCCTATGATGTTTTTTTTTGTTTGACTGACTATTAGGACTGCTACATGTACTCGGTATCCTTGGCCAATGATGCCAAGATGGGGGAGAGATATACCTGTCCTCGTACAGCATGCTCTGTACGAGCACACCGTACACACAGGTCTGCAGACGGGACATGTGGTCGTATATCGACGTTTTATTCAGCGCTGAGACGAGTCAAGTGCATGGAAACTGCCGGTGGGCGGTCTGCATCTTTGCACCTTTGCATCTTTGCTTGCCCTTCCTCTACCCCGACAATTGAGAAATGAAATCCTGCACTGCGGTAACAAGTCATAGGTGATGCTTTGTATACATGTACATTCACACACACATGGATTGCACACCTGGACTCCTCTCCATGATCCACGATCCAGACAGACGCCATTGTGCATCAATCATCGTGCCCCCCTCCCTCTGGGTGGACAAATAACACCGACACCGTACAACACTCTTCTCTTCTTTTATACCGACGATGTAATTTGTCACCCACTTGACCTGGCCCCCCCCTCCCTCTCCGTATGAATAGAGCGCCACCACCTTGATGATGGCATATCGGGGGAGCGGGACGTACCTGTAAGAAGAAAGGTATGAAGGGTGGCGGAGCGGGGGTGATTGGGGTCTACTCTGCTTTGCTTGTCCCCATCCCATGGGCCGCCATCATAGGTGGGAGAGTGTAGGGACCGGGAAACGATTCGACAGGGTTCAGGTGAAAAAAAAAAAAAAAAAAAAAAAACGGTTGTATTCGTACGAGTACGGAGTAGTATTACTGTGGGATCCAATTGGTAGCAGAAGAGGACCCCACGTCTTTTCCCTCGATACATACTCTACGCATATGAGTACAGTATAGATATAGCAACTGATGAGAGATGACGAGATGTTGATTTGTTTTTTTTGTCTGCACCTCATCGGCTTTGGTATTTTCTTGCGTATATGTGTAATTTTTCATTTGTGTGCATATATATATGTATGTGTGTGTGTGTGTGTGTGTGTGTGTGTGTGTGTATATGTGTTGTCTGTCTCAGTTTGTCAATCGGTGATGATCAAATCGTACGTACAGCGATCATAGCAATGACGAGCATGTTAGGTTTACAGGTAAGAAAAAAGCAAGACACCATGGTCCCCTTTTATCTTTTTCCTTTTTTTGCCACTATGCAAGCCATTTTTACTGGTACTGGATATTAATATGTTTGTGATTGTATGTGCTTACTTCAATGGTGTAGGTATGTTATGTGTGTTATGTGTGTTATGTGCTCGTTGATGTAACATCCCAACAAGACATGCTGTGATTTTTTTTTCTCTGTTTATATGCAATGCAGTGTCTGTGCTGGAGATGCACGATTTCAATGGACTCCTTTCTTTTCTTTTCTTTTTGGATGCTCTGTAATACTTCTTACTGAGAAAATACTGGAATTATTTCCCTTTATCAAAAGAAAGGAAACATTGATGGAAAGGAAAGGGAGAGAGAGGTAAGTTCGGATGACCACGTCTTCTTCACCGCCATTATGGGTTTATATGGGTCCCTACGGGATATCTGGAGTGGGGTTGCGGAGAGGGAGTGGAAGTGTAGGGACTGGAGGAACTGAGAGAGGGACTGAGAGAGGGTCTATGAGAGGGTCTATGAGAGGGTCTATGAGAGAGAGAGTGAGGGTGGTAGTGAGGGTGGGAGTGGCCTTCCAAATGGGGAAATTGGCTTGGAAAAAGACGTCATTTCTAATGTTGGCGGGGATGACGGCAGGGACTGGAGGAGGAGGGACTAGAGTTGAGGGCTGGGATTGATACATGCAGTACATTGGTGTACGGAATAGTCGATTTTGAATATTGGATATAAGTGAGTGGTGTCTTTTGTGTGAAGGGTTGGAATCGAGAGTACATGTATTTCCTTGAAGCAAGAAGTTGTTGTAGTACAGGGTGGGTTCAATGTTGTGATCAATTGATATCGACACGAGTGAACATGTCTTGTCCGGGATGAACGTATTCTACTTGACCTCTTGCAGTCAAACGGCTTTTCCCAAGTCCAGCACACCAGCGCATGGAGATTTGTCATCCGTGAAACCATTGTAGAACATGGAAACAGGAACAGACGACTACAGTGGTGTTCAGTCTTACTCTGGTGAAACCACTTCTCTTCGACACATGTCTTGCTTTCTGTGCTCTCACATGGCGTAGTTGAAGATGATGCCCTCGGTCGATCATGTTCTCGTAAGTATATGTCTATTTTCGCGCCTGTATATGAGGTATATTGATGTATATGTATATGTGCTAATCAAAAAGTCAAAAAGAAGGGAAAGCAATCTCAAGCAAGGATATATACATCCGACACAACAGGTCGATGATCAGATAATCGAACATGGTCATCAAAACTATTTGGTAAGACGCCAAACGTCCTCACCTTGACCGTCCTGGGCTCTCTGACGAAAATGTAGTCTACGCGACTCGGTCTCTCGTCCGGTTCGCCAAACGTGGTGTACGTGATGTGATTCCCATAGTGGTCATCTGACCTGACTAGATGGGCCATATCAGAGAATGTTCTTTTCTCTTTTCCACTCCCCTCTTCTTTATCTTCTTTACTTCCGTTTTTATCCTCCCCAGTCATGATCTTGTAAGCCGCATCTTGCGGACTGCTGTTGAAATCACCGACGACGAAAAGTGCCGGGACAGATGACGATGATAACTCCCCCGCCATATCGACAATCAGACGGGCAGACTCTTCTCTCGAACGAGCGCCTACATCATCAAGATGGACATTCATGACTACCACGTTGAAACCATCACTCTCATCGTCGTTGACACCGTCACCACCGTCAGCGGAGAAATGCCCAATGGTGACGAACCGGTCCACACTGGCGTCCCACCCGCGCGACGGCACAGAAGGCGTCTCGCTAAGCCATCGCGTCTCCTCCCCGACATGAGACCATGTACCCGACCGGTAAAAGATGGGCGACAAGAGCGGATTCTCCTCGTTGTCGATGGCCCTGCGACCCCCCACGTATGACCACCCCGATCCTAAACATGCCTGCACGTCTATGACTTGAGCGTACGTCGTCTCCTGGAGACATAGCAGGGCTGCGGGATGGCCCGTCGTCATGAAGCGCAGCTGGGCGCATATCTTTGGTAGACGGGTGCGCCATGGCTGCTCGCCCAGTCTGGTGGCTTGGGTGGCGTGATGGACGTTGTAAGTTATTATGCGTAGGGTGTTGGTGCTGCCTCCGCTGCTGCTACCGACGACCTGGTTTGTATTGATGTGTTTCTGCTTCTGGAGTTGATGCTGTGACGGTTGTTGTTGGTACTCCAGTTGGCCATGTTGCTGCTGCTTCTGTGGCAGTTTACCGCCGAGATAAAGGTCGATATCCCCCCGGCCGTACCATGATGCGACCAGTCCCAGGATAAGCGCCGCCCAGAATAATGTGTACAAGATTATATTGGAAGAGCGTATTTGTCGCCTCCGGGATGAGAATCCTCTGTGTGACATTTGCATGGAGGGATGGACAAATCAAATCAAGAGGCATTGGGATGAAGATGTTGAAATCGTGTTGGTTGATGAGAGAGGTTTGAAAGAGGGAACAGTAGATGTAACGGACGGAGAGGTCCGGAACGTCGACTTGTTTTAGTAGCCGCTACGGGTAGTAGGCTGTGCTAGCTACTCCGTACATGTATGCATGAGTAGGAATCGATACAATGGCGTACGAGTTTAAACGATTTTGAGGCGATGATAGTATTGGTCCGACCTTACTGGACTGTACTAGGTAATGGGGTGACAATCCAGGTCCGAGGTCCCCACATGGGGGTTCTTCACGTCTTTACTCCTTGTCCGGGGCCGCAGATCACCGACCGGTTCTTGGTTTCAGATGCAGGGT
Source organism: Geosmithia flava (assembly GCA_900188565.1). Lineage (NCBI taxonomy): Eukaryota > Fungi > Ascomycota > Sordariomycetes > Hypocreales > Bionectriaceae > Geosmithia > Geosmithia flava. Next base: position 80,352 of record FYEV01001773.1, read on the forward strand.
GAGAGATATCAATAGTGAGTACTAGGACCTTTACTGGCAATGATGAATATGACTTGTTTCGTTGGATGTGATGGATATGCATGTACTTTGTCGCCATTTTGCTCATCATTCAGTGTGACTGTAACATGTCGTATTTTCTTTGCTTGGTCTTTTTACCTTGGGATGTATTATGATGCAAGTATGGGCAGACGGGTATGCACTCAATAGGTGCATGTAATGGAATGATTGCGGGGTTGTGCCCTCAGGGTTCTTGTTATCAATCACTTTGGTATACCTAGCATCTAAGATAGGGAAGTGCACTTAATGCGATGCTTTGGGGTTAGACTAGCTCTCTTCCAGCAAGGGCTTTATTTGAAACTGCCCGGGATTTAAATGTCTTTGTAAAGTATACGATATCTCGTGTACCTGTATGCTAAAAAGGCCGTGGTGATGAGAGTGGAGTGCACCATGTGGCATATGCTGGCTAGCACTTTGGAGGGATCTATCTCCATCTCGGGAACAATAACGTCAATGGACCCCATATCACTCTAGTAGTGTCATCCCATTGTATTACAGACATTCGATTGCATCAGTTTATACTTGTGCTTCGCTACTACGTGTAGTATTGGCTGTGTGCCCTACCTCACGCACCTGCCTCCATCACCATGGCTCCTACCCTAAGCACATGCATCCATACGTTCACCACCATGACCACCGCAGTCACTCCCACTTCAAGCCATCAACATCACCATCCAACATAACTTAAACGAAATGAACAAGCCAAAAGAAACCAAGGCCTCAAAAAAGCGCCAAGAAGCGATCGAAACGCTCCAGAAGAAAGCAGATGACCACTACCGCAAATCGTGCGCCCTCACCCAACAGATCAAAACCATCGTCGCCCAAGAAGACACCCAACCGATGACGTTAGACGACTTTCTCCAGGACTGCCACAACCGTATCCAGCTCAACTATGCCCTCTCGCTAGATGACTCCGTTACAGAGAAGACACCCACCAACATGCCGACAGACGGCAAGGTCTTCCCCCAGAGACTAAAGCCATAGGACGGCTTCCTAGGCCAGCAGAAGGACAAGATGAAGAAGCTGTACACGGCCCTGGGGGGCGACAAGCACGCCTTCGACGTTGGGTCCCTCGCCGCCCTCGCCGCGCGCGAGACCCCCCTCTCCAGCAAGATGATGACGAGACTCTTCCACGCCTACCTGGTCGACCAGCCCGGCCAGCTCATCATGAACCTGGCCGCCGAGTCGGACAAGTTCTAGAGGAGCCTGGACCAGCAGTGTCCATTCAGCTCGACAGGCCAAGAGTCACACTACACCTGCCACTTCGAGCTACCGCAGACCCTCAGCGCCCGTCGGCTCCGCATGGGGCTCCGCGAGATGGACATCTTCGAAGAGGTCATCTGCCAGACTGCCGTGCCCACGGACCCGGACGAGCGCTTCCGCTGCCTCTCGGAGGCGAGAGTCGTGGCCGCCCTGACGCAGGCCTATGACGAGATGCTGGAGTCGGGGGAGGTGTATGGTCTGCTGTCGACGGGCGAGGCCCTGGTCTTCCTCAAGGTCGACTGGGACAGGGAGCCTGACACGGTCTTGTTTCACCTCTCTGAGCCGCTGGTCGAGGGCGATGATCCCGGCTGCGGAAGACGGGCTACCACGCATGTTGCGCAGTGTTTGGCGTTTTGTATCATGGCTTTTGGTGCGATGGATCGACGTCAGAGGGAGGCGTGGGAGCGCTTTCGAGAATGTAAAATGGCTGAGGATGAGGAGATATGGGAGACTCCTCCTGAATATCCAGAAGAGATTGGGGCCAAGTATAGTGACCTCGAGGGGAATGAAGAGGATCAAGGTGGAAGTTGATCCTTTGTTTGCAACTTGATAAGAGGTTGACCAGCCACCTAGACATGTGCATATAGTACTAGGTGTTAGACTGAAAGACTCAGAGCGTATAAAGGTAGATGTACTACCATGTTAGCGATTGGATAGATTCAGCGTTGTGTATATCAACCGTACATCTGCATGTAGTCAACTGTTTCACGCCATAGGGTAACCACCAAGACAAAGATATGAAGATGTGCCATCGTACAGAGGATTTCTTGAGATGGTTAGATAAGATCTCGATGTGCAACGAATGACTTTGTCAAGTAAAGTCCGAATGATATAATGTTATACCGAGACATCCCATGAGACCTAACGTACAGTGGGTATAATACGAGGAGTGTTCCTTGCAGTGCCGGGAAATCCTGCAGGTTGCGTCGCGTTCAAGGAGGCTCATACGAGATATAGATGCAGATGACTTTTTCTCCTCTCGGGGTGTTTGTCTCCCTTTCCCCGGTCTGCGTACGTCATTTGTGATGGGTCTATGTGTGATTGCATGTAGTTCGGGGAGTCCGTCCCGTCTGGGGATGGTCATGTGCACGCGGTATTGATATATCAGGATAAATGGAAATAAACCAAGATAAAAAAAAACAAATCCAAATAAATGTAAGAAACAAAATCAAGATACTGATAAGAAGGTAGCATAACAGAGTAGCCCCCCCCCCCCTGTCTCGGACTTGTATTACACGAGCTGGAATAGAATGGTATGTATGCATGTACGAGTAGAATAGAGAGTATGATGTAAGTTGGGGCTGAAGACTACAGGATATAGCGTACTCGTACATGCAGCTATTCTAGTGTACAGATTCAGCTCGACTCGCATGAATGCATCCTCATATAAGCCCTTGAATTTCAAGCTCTTGGAATCAAACGATTTTTACCTGGCAGTAGTAGTTATCAAGGAGTTTGCATTAGCACTAGAGACAAGGAGTGTGAGTGTGGGTGTTCCCCCCCCTCACGTGGATGTGCCCCACCTTACGGACGGATGACCTCTTTCTATCAAGGCATCAGCCGAGAGATTGGTACAAATGACTGGGTGGTGGAGTGAGGGGGATTTCTCAAGTCTACACGGATGACTCAAATGGGTACAAGGCTGCGTGTGTGTGTGTGTGTGTGTGTGTGTGCACGAATGATGAATGGTGAATGGAGAGTGTCCAAGTCAAATGGGTGTGTACGTGTGTACGTGAGGCGGGGGAGGACATATCAAAGTGGGTGTGTAGATGATGACGCCTGACCCGACATATTGGTCATTGTCAGCTTTTTGCGAGCGAGGCTTGGGAGAGAGAGAGAGAGCGAGGCTGTGATGTCGTCTTTTTGTCACAGTCCTTTGTGTGGTTGAATTATAAAGAAGGCTTTCCCCCCTTCTTTGTTCGCGCCTCCCCCTTTTGTCATTCTGTGCACGTCTAGACCAGTCTCCTTTGAACGTGTTGGTGTAACTGGGGGAAATAAATAGGACCATTCATCTTTGAATATTGAAACACACTCGCTTTCTTTCCTTCCTTTCTTCTTTTCTTCTACTCTCAAGCCTGCATCTTCTCTTCATACACCCGCATATTCAAATATCCCCGAAAAAGAAAAAAAAAACATGCCTACAGACTCTACCATGTCTCGTCGAGACTCTTGGCCACCAACACAAGTCCATCTCCAAGACCAACAGTCTACATCTCTCTCATCTTCATCAAAGGAGCCCCAACAACAACCACCTCTAGAGGAAATAGATCAGAACCCCCTGACATACTTCCTCACACCACCCAACGAAGACGACGATGACGAAGAAGAAGATGACGATGATGGAATGATCTATCTAGACGCTGGTATCGAGGATCCCAATCATCCTCCCGAACCAGTCCGCAGCATCAGTCCATCATCTCTACACGGTCTGGCCAAGCCACCATCGTCACCACCACCACCGTCACAGCGTCATAACTCGTCGAACCAGGGGGGATACATGAATTCATGCCCTTCATCGCCGGAGTACGACTCTTCGGGGATATCACTATCATCGCTCGATTCGGACGAATATGACGATGACGAAGAAGAATACACGTACGACGATACTGGCAGCAGCGTCTTTGCCAGACCAGTCTCGAGAGCAGGATATTACTCCCCGCCACCTGGTCGTATGACAAATGTATCGCCTCCACCGGCTATGTCATCCGGTCGCACGAGCACCGGTGCTCTCTTGTCACCTTCGGCGTTTGGTGTCCCACCGAGAAGGGGGAGTCGTATGGCTTTGACCAGGGGGAGAGGTTCCATGAGTATGAGGAGGAGACCTTCGCATCTTTGGAGGGAACCTAGTCCTGATGTTTGGTCTATCGAGGAGGAGAATGAGGATGAGATCGTGGAGGGCAACAAGGGGAACTCTGCCAAGAGTGGGAAGGGGGTGTCTAAGAAGAAGGTTAGATTTGTTTTGCCTGTACAGGGACGGTAGATTTGTTTTTTCCTTTCTCTCTTTTTCTCTCTTTGTTCTTCATTTACTCTCTTTTTGTTGTTGTCTGTGCTTGCATGGTTGGCGTTTTCTGCTATTTCATTGTTTCCTTGTTCGATTGTTCGACTGCATTTACTTGGGATGCATTTGCCGGCGTTAGATTCGGGGTGCGACTTACTGTTAATGGAATATCTATATCGGGTTTACTATGATCGCTCTTTAACATGAATTGCCGTGTAATGATATGCCACCATTGTTCTTAAGTAGAACATGAATCTTGGAGTGTCATCACCTCGAGTACATGTACTCATCCGATAACGACAGTCGCCACTTGGTTCAGTCAGCAGGACAAGGTCATCGTGTATACGTGCATGTATTCTCCAGCATTATATATTTGTACATATACATGTAGACAAAAGCTACAGGTAGATGGGAGATTCACAACTCCCATCTTTGATTGCTGTTACATGTACATTACGGGCACTCCCTCCCCGCTCCCACGATGCTGACCGCTTACAGTCTATTACGTCTTTCTCGAGCGTTTACTTGCATGTCAATGTCATGTCGCCAAGAATTGCCCTGAATCCAAGCCTCAATATGACGACATGTAGGAGTCTGTTCAGTGTTACTCCAAGAATATGGACAGCATGTACTCGTATACATCTACAACATCGTGACTTGATTTCTCTTTGACCTCGAATGATGCACATACTGCACGGGATGTCAATACATGTACGAGTATACATATGTAATGTACGCGTGTGATCCTCGACGGACCGAGAGACATTGTATCAGATCAGCCCGTGTTCAAGATAATGGTACATCTAATGGCTTGAAGACATGTATGAGCCCTAGAAGTCGGGACGAAGACTACACGTACATGCACACATGTACAACGCATCCATAAACGAACAATATACACGATGACGATAAGAAACCACCACGGTACACCGCCTACAATTGATCCTTCAACAGATGGTTGACGTACCTTACAAAACAACGCTGTAATCATTGAATACAAAGACATCATCGTGTAAGACGTCATTGATTGCACCTGTGCATACAACCGAAACAGAAGACACAGCCCATTTCCCACGCTTGTACTACTCTTTACTGTGCAGTTGAAGTCAATTGCGTTATCCGTCATGGTCAGATATTACAAGTCTACATACATGTATGCCAAAAGAAGATGCGTGGGATACGTCCTCTCGCCACGTGAACCACGTCGTTGGCTCGCACACGTCACGACACGCGAATGAGATTGAACAGCCAATCCTCCTCTGCGAGCCAACAGCCCGACAGCCCGGGGGTCATGCAACATTGTACAGGGGTGAATCGCATGTTGGTGACGTTACGACTTTTTGTCATCTTGGGTCGCCACCGGGGTCTACACTGCGCCGCAGAGGCGGTTCCAATTTCAGGGTCTGGCGTTTGTACTCCATATTCTTATTTCTTATCTCCTCAATCTTGTTTCCCTTTTGAACACAAAGCAACACATGTATAAAAGATATTAGTGGTCCCCCCGTTCATGTGTGTAAACGGCTTGCTCAATATCCACATCTACACCATTATCCGACATTAGAAAACATACATCACCATGACCATACACGAGATCAAAAAGGCCGCCACGGAGCCTGTAGCACTCCCCAAGGACGGCAACGTGGGAAACAAACAGTTTGCCGACTTCGACCTGCGAGGGAGGACGTTCATCGTCACCGGGGGCGGGAGAGGTCTAGGACTGTGTCTAGCCGAAGGGCTCGTCGAGGCAGGTGGACGAGGTAAGATCCAGATGTCCCCCTAGTCAAACAACAACAACAACCTCACCGAGAAAAAACAAACCGAATACTGACTTGTTTGAAAGTATTCTGCCTCGACAGACTAGATCACCCGGACGAAGAGTGGGACGAAGCGCAGCGCCGCGTGGTAACCGAGTGGGGCGGCACCCTGACCTACAGAAAGGTAGACGTGCAGGACACAGCGGACCTCGAGTCGGTGATCGGGGGCATAGCCGACGAAGCGCAGCGTCTGGACGGTGTCATCGCCGCCGCGGGCGTGCAGCAGGTCAAGCCGACGCTCGAGTACACGGCCTCGGAGGCCAACGACCTCCTGGCCATCAACTACACGGGCGTGCTGATGACCTCGTCCATCTCGGCGCGCAAGATGATGCAGTACGGCTGCCGGGGCAGCATCTGCATCATAGCCAGCATGTCGGCGTACGTGGCCAACAAGGGTCTCATCTCGCCCGTGTACAACTCGTCCAAGGCGGCCGTGATTCAGCTGGCTCGCAACCTGGCCATGGAGTGGTCCCCCCTCAGGGAGGACGGTACCGGAGGGATACGCGTCAACTGCATCAGTCCTGGTCATATCATGACGCCCATGATTGAGAAGATGGTCGAGGAGGACCCGGAGCTCATGAGGAAGTGGTGCAGGGAGAATATGATGGGGAGGCTGGCCAGGCCGGAGGAGATGAAGGGTGCTGCGCTGTTCTTGCTGAGTAATGCGAGTACCTTTATGACGGGGAGCAGTGTCGTTATTGATGGGGGGCATACGGCTTGGTGAGGTTCTATCAGAAGGAAGATGTATTCCGGAGGCTAGGTGTATTTCAAGAAGGAATATGGTCTTTTTCTTCTTCTTTTTTTTTCTAGATGATTACGACTGAGCAATGTTATCGAATTATGATGCCATTGTCTTGTTGGAGAAGAAGTGACTGTTGATGGTATCTCATTATAGACCTCGATAATCACACCCTCTAATGAAGACGGCTGAAAACAAGATAACGTACATGCAGACATGCAGATGAGCGTGACACAGGCCACACACACACGCGCAAAGAGGCGCAGAATATAGGCGAATGTGGATTTGTGGTTCGTGGTTCGCTCAGGCTGAAGGTGTGGGATGCAAGGCGGGGAAAATGAGGCCACACACCATGTGGTCAGCCGAGGGGAGTCAGATGGACAGTATTAGTTGACCAGCAGAATTGGATGTTGTTGTTTTGCCAGAACTTAAGGAATTGGGGATTGTATATTCTTCATATTTGAACATGGAAGTAGAATGGAGCGATAGCCTATATTAGCCAAGAGCATACATGTACTATGAGTATGTTCCCGTGTCTGTTGCTATATATACCTCTCCCCATGGCCCCATTGTGCGTCATGGTGCAGGTTAAAATGGCTATTACGAGATTTGGTGGGTTTTCATCTGGCACGTATGCGTCAAGTTCTGTACGACGACGTAGGAGTTATAATAGTGTTGAGAGTAGGTATTATTGCATGTAGTACGAGTATTGCATGTATTGACCAAGTATTGATATCGGAGTTGATGTTGATGTTGATGGTGCTGTATTTGTACTGGTATTGAATGCTCTCTCCCTGTAATATTCCGTACTCGTGGACAAACAAAGACAGACCAGGATCCTTCCAAGATCTAGCCTGTTGGGCCAGTCGGGTCTTTGTTTTATCATTGGCGGGGATCAAGGATCAAGGTTGACAAGGAACAAGGGCATGTTTTGGTGGTATTGGTGGTACAACCTACAGGTATAGGTGATGATGCATGAATGTACGAGTATTGTTGATCAATATTGGAATACATAGTACAATGGTGAATGTTTGTATGCATTCAGGGTAGATGACCCAAGATGCTGATTGAGACATGATAAGGGTTTTTATGTATCGCCATTTGATATCTACTGTCTACAGGTAATCCCATAGTTATGCTCCATGTGATATACTATGTAATATGTAAACAATCACCTGTAGGTCCTCCAGCGCCATGATGCTCTACTCGAGTACCTGACGCTCAAAGTATAGTGGGGGCGCTGATGAGATGCATAAGCTCCGTCCAGGTCCTCCTCACTAATACTCGGTAGGCTCTAGGCTCAATGGACCCACTTACACACCACCAATTCACCCCTGTAACTTGCCCAAAAGGTAAAACCAGTACTCGAGAATCCGCTAGTTTCTAGGTCATGGTACCCACCATGAAGCCGCTAGAGCCTAGAGGACACCACCCCATAGACGCTAGAAGGACACTGCTAAATTGTCTGTTTAGCGTATTGTTGTGCGTGCACCAAACAACATCCCAGGCGGGCAGTTACCTACCGTCGGAGCCTCAGCGCTCCTTCCTTAACTTCCATCGACCGGTGGGGCCGTTGGTTACTGTCCCGTTGCCGTGGCACCCGCCGAGTCTCTATCCCTCTACTGTGTGTTCTCGTCTCGGGTTTCAATTCATGAATACACTTGATAATGACAAAAATAAAAAGAAAGATACACCGTAGGGCCTTGATGCAGTTAATTGCGGAGCTGTAATACAGCATTACCTGTACCTGCACTCGTACTCTCTGCTGTAGTCCTGTATTACACCCTCGTGTGTGTGTTGTGGGCACCTTCACTCTTCTCCATCAATTACGTCGTAAGGTCGTAACTGCTTTCCCACCAACTCCGTACCTTCCTCCATTCCCTCCCTCTTTG
>FYEV01001773.1:89125-107007 GCA_900188565.1 Geosmithia flava
CCTCCCATCCAATCCAAACATCCCGCTTCAACCCTCTGACAGCTGCCGAGACAACCTGCCCACCAGTCTCACCGAACCACCATTCCTTTTTCCTTACTCTCTATTTTTTCTTTCCCATCTTTCCTTCTCCCTCGCTCCTTAGTGTGTTCCTATTTTTACAAACTACCCTTCTTTTATCCTTCTTCTTTTTTTAGCCCTGTGGTACCGCGACATTCGACCTAACCACCTCACCGACGTAGTGGTGCATATTACAACGTCCCTCTCTCTCTCCCTTTGCCAAGGTGATCGACAGTCCACATCCCGCCCGCAGCACAGCACAGCACACGCACACGCACAACCACGACGACGATAAACTCGAGAATACACTTTCGGTCTCGTGTCCATACACGACAACATTTTCTCTCCTTTCGCTCTGTGGCCATGCAGAGGTGCTAGACCTTTCAGCACATCTCTTCTGTTCCCCTTGGCCACGGAAGCGCGCGCAAAGACAAGAGGCATGTTGATGCTGTAAACAGTGCGTTGCATCCCTTCAAAATCTGTCCCTTTGTCCCCTCTTGGACACCTTAGCTAACGTCTGTCTATTTTTAAACCATTGTAGCACCACTGTCACCATGTCTCCTTCTCCTCCCCCCGAATCTCCAGAGGAGGCAACCACGACGACAACACACTCTCCCGAGCCCGAAGCTGCATCCGCGCCCAAGGACTCGACCCTCGACCCCACACAAACCACCACCGCCACTTCTAAAGACGACGACGACGACGACAACGACGACAATGACAAGGACAAGGACATCGACCAGGACTTGGACAAGGCCAAGGCCGCTGGAGGCGGCGGCAGCAGCAATGGCGAACAGACACCCGGGACCCCCAGACGCGGCCACCAGCGTCAACGTTCCAGCACAAACACAAAGAAGTTCGTCGAGCCACCTACCCTGCTGTCCGACTTCCTCAAGGGTCGGCCCTCGCCGGCACGCCGTGCCGCTGAGAGAGAGCGCAGGAAGAGCGTCGAGGCTGTCAAGGCTGAGCTGCGCCAGGAGATGCGCCAGACTACCGTCCGTAAAGTACAGCCACCTGGTGGCGTCAAGGACCGTGTCAAGGCCTGGCAGAAGGCCAATGCCACCACCACATCCGCCAACCCAGACGAGACGGCTACCGAGCCCACCGACCTGGCATTTCACACAGACGATGCCATCGAGAGCGTCACCGAGGAGGACAGGATCCGCATAAAGATGCGTCAGAGGAGGAAGAACTCGCTCAAGCTGAAGAGGCAGCAACAGCAGCAGCAGACCGCCGCCCCTTCTGCTTCAGCTGCCTCCTCCCCCTCTGCCTCCCCCTCCCCCTCCTCGAAACCTAGTCAGGAAGCTTCGACTATAGACAGGTCCGAGTTTCATCCTAAGAAGAGGGTCGTCAGCGACGACAATTGGATGAAGAAGAAGACGGGTGTCAAGGGCACCCAGAGACGCGTCTCGCCACGCGCCGTATCACCACGCGCCAAGCGCAACGCCTCGCCTCCCCGCGGACAGCCTCTACCGAAGGACTTCACCCTCCGCACCCTGCCTACGCCAAAGGTCGCTAACAGGACGAAAGCCTGGGCAGAGCAGCTGGATCCTTCTGCCGCCCCACCCCCACCACGCATCTTCCGGCCGGCCCGGAGTGTCTTTTCCGACGGTGACACGGATCTCGGAAGCGAGGGTACCGCCTCTTCCAGCCGCATAACCGCCAGACAGTCCCTGCGTCCTAAGCAACCAGGCACAAGCGATAACGGTATTCGTATCAAGGCCGTGAGGAGGAAGAGGACAAGCACCGACGACACGGCCACCGTGACAAGCTCGTCACTGCAAGACAGTGCGCTGGCCTACGAGACGGCCGCCTCCACCACACGCTCTGCACCTGCAACGGGCCTTGGCCGCCAGAGGAGTAAGACTCTGCCTTCTACGGCTTCACGCCCTGAAATCAAGGTGACAGCCGCCGAGTCATCAGCCCTGTCGCAAACTACAGCATCTCAGCCAGACGATGGCAAGACTGTCGGTGCTGATGACCAGGAGTCCGTCACTGACACCCCCACGAGGCGCAAGAGCAGGAGCAGGAGCAAGAGCCCGCGTCCGTCCCGTTCGCGTCCCAGCACCAAGCAGCGGTCTAGAAGTACCCACGCTGGTGTGACAAAGACTCGCGACGACGACTCCTGGATTGACGATGCCTCCTCGGCCGTCAATGCCTCACAGCTCCTGTCTGAGCTGTCCCTTGCCAATCGGTCCATTGCCGACCTCCCCGGCGAAATTCCCTTTGGCAACTCAGCCTTTACAGAGCTGGACCTGCCCCTCCACGGACCCGCCCGCAGCCGTCCCATACGTCCCAAGGTGGACCAGAGCAGCGGCAGCGGCTTTAAAGGAATTCCAAGCGTCTTCAAGAAGGTCATGGGTGAGGGCAGGAAGATGATTCATGAGATCAATGAACCCCCCCGCCCGCCGCCTGGATCCAACAAACCCCCCAGTATCGAAAAGTGGCTTAACAACACGGTCGATCCGTTCGTCGAGACGGCCAAGACGGAAACAGCAACTACTGCGACGACGGAAACGACAGCGACAGAAACAACACCAACGACACCCAGGAAAGCGGAGACGCACAGGAGCGCGGATCCTACGACACCGCAGGCGGAAACTCCGACACCAAAGAAGAAGCCGTCGCCGTTGCCGCGGGAGAAGACAGCATCTCCAGATGTGGCGAAGCGTTCGAGCCCCAGTGGGGAAAAGACACATCACCGCAGGGTATCCTCGCGCGGATCACGAAACTCGCCTACTCCGAGAACAGAGACCCCTGTCCGGGAAGAGAGATCCGCCATGACCCCCGAGACCCCCGAGACCAGGAGGACAGAGTCCCCTAGGATTGAAGAGCCTCCCAAATCAAAGACCCCTGACTCTGCCCTCAAGCGGAGGGCTGCTGTCAAGAGCAACAGGAGCAACTCGTCCGCGTCGAAGCCGGGCACATCATCCGCAGGCGGATCAACGTCAGCAAGCAAGCAGAAGGACCTTCTCAACATGATTCGGGATGCCTTCCAGGGCGAGTCCACAGAGGTGAAGCGTACCCTCAGCTACCAGAGCCACGAGGAGCGCCAGTACGAAGAAGAGACTGAGCGTCCGACTTCGGGACACAGCAGCTCGCGGTCGAAGTCGAACCTGCAGCGCGAGCCCTTCATGAATTCGGATCTCAGCTATTCCAGCAGCATCTCGGGCACCGACTCCCACTCGTCCCTGGCGCCACCTCCTCTGGTAACTCCCCAGATGGCTGGACCCCGATTCCGACCGCCCACAAAGGGAAATCACGAGCTGTCGACGATCCTGTCTGAGGAAGACTCGAGCGGCGGGGGCTCGGATCTGACGGCATCAGACCTCACGACATCGACCTTGACACAGTCTACCGTCCTTACTAAGGACAGCGAACTCTCCAGGTCCAAGACCAAGTCCAGGTCTACGAGGAGCAACAACCAGCAGGGTGGTGGTGGTGGAGGTCTCAAGAGGCGGCTCACGAAGCATTCTGACCTTGTGTCTGTCCTGTCCGTGCCCGACGACGTGAGCATCCCCGAGACTATTAAGGATAGGCGGTCGAGGCCCAGTTTGCGTAAGGCGCGCGGAGGACATGGCGGTAGCGGCAGGCCGTCAGCCGAGGAGCTTCTCAAGGAATTCAGTGACGATGAGGGCCTCTACATGAGGGAGCTCAAGACGCTGGTGGACGGCGTCGTGCCTGTACTCCTCACGCACGTTGTCCACGGCACAGAAGATGGCAGGCCGGCCGTCGACGATGAACTATTTGGGTGGGAGGCCCAGAGGCTCGACAGCCTGTCCAAGTCGGTGGTGGGCATGGGAATTGCGCTCGAGAAGCTGCGCAACGCACACAAGAAGGCCCCCCACCACGACATCCGCCGCCTAGCCCACTGGGCGCATGGGGCCGTGCCCATCTATAACGGCTACCTCAACTCGTGGCGTCTGGGCTTCCAGGACCTCATCGTCAACCTGGCTCCTGCACTGGGGGCATCGCCTGACGACGACGACTCGCTCCTCAACGCTATGCCGCTCAACGACAATGGCGATGTCATCAACGAATATGGTGAGCGCGTCGACGTCGCCCACCTGCTTAAGCGACCCCTCATCCGCATCAAGCACCTGGCCAACCTCATGCAGTGCATCGATGTCATCGTGGCCTCTGACGACACGCGCGATCTCGTCATCGACTTCCGAAACCTGCAGGACAAGGCACGCCGTCGCCATAGGGAGGAGTCGGCCCGTCTGGTCGACGAGGAGGCAGCGGCCACTGACACGACACGCTCGCGCGACCTGCGCACCCTGCGGCCATTAGACTCTGTCACCATCGACCCTCGCCGCCAGGTCAACGCAAAGGACCTCTTCTCCCTCGACCTAGCTCACTCCAACGGCCAGCGTCTCGAATGCCTGGTGGAACTTGTCTACCGCGACAACACAGATGACCCCGAAGATGCGGGCGACCTTCTCATTCGCGAGACAGGCGATGGTCGCCGCCAAGGTACCAGCAGCAGCGCATCCTACCTCCTATTCGCACCCATCTCGGCCGCCTACGTATCAGCACGCACTGGGGAAGGCCACCTGGACATGGTTATCATGGTCCGCGGCAACCACCGTGGCCGCCAGTGGCACGAGCTCCTCACTCTCACATCCGATAACGAGGACCAGATCCTCGACTGGCTCGACATTCTGGCCCTCACCCCCGTACCGCCCAGGGAGCCAGAACCGAGCGTCATTGGCGACGACGACGACTACCTCGGTGGTAGCAGACATCACGGCACCTCGTCCCCCAGGCCTGTTGACATCCCCGTCGGTGCTAGGAGCATTCGTGGGAAGAATCCACGCAGCCACAAGCGGAACTCGCCTCCCACTACCCCACCTCGCTCGTCGAGACAAGACAACGAGCAGAGGTCCCACCGAGACAGGACGCCTACGCAGAGAGACTACCTCCCGTCATCGAGGGACCCGGAGCGTAGCAGGCCTCTCAGCGAGGATATGCGGCCCGACGCATCGAAGCTGGTCAAGAAATCTTCCCCGTCCTCGCCCAAGCCTTTCCGCGAGGACGGAGCACCGCGCCCCCCGATCCACAGGAACCTACCTCCGGAGCCGCTGCCTTCCACGCCCAAGTCGAATTCTATCAAGCCACCCGTCGAGCTCAAGAGTGACAGCGGAAAGATTAGGCGTAGGACGTCGTCACCGCTCAAGCACGAGTACCTGCCATCGGAAGGATCCTCCGCATCGAATCTCTCAGGAGCATCTATTACGGACGACGCCGACTACTCGTCTGATACTGGCTCCCACTCTCCATCCCAGTCAGACTCTGACGAGGACGAGGACGATCTGGAGAGCATTGATGACGTTCCCGAGACTGAGGTCGGGTTCAGCATCAGGGACGAGGCTGAGCCAACAGAACTCGAGCCCCAGGCATCCAGGTCTGGGTTCAGAGCCCCATCCATGGTGGCCGGATCCGAGCTCAGCCTCACGCCGTCCAACTCAGCGTCACAGGCGGGTCTCGGACGTCCGACATCGCGGTCCGCCGTTGGAGGAGAAGAGCAGGAGGGTACGACGACGCCTCCCCCTCCGCGCGACACCACGTCGCGGTACACGGCGTGGGTATCACGGTGGTCCGACAAGGGAGCATGGAAGGACCTGGGTACGGACCAGTTCTTCATCACCGTGACGCCCGGCCTCGTCGAGGTGCATGCCCTACCGCCAGACACTGCCGCTATGGGAGCCGAGGGCTTCAACGGCAGTCAGCCCGTGCTGGCCATGGACCTGACGCCGGTGGTACTGATCCGACAGAGCACGACGGTGGACCTGGAGATCCGCTCGTCGCTGCAGAGGCACTGCAAGCTCGCGCAGACGCACGCGGGTGGCAACTTCCGATTCCGTTCCAACAGCCAACAAGACAGCTTCAGCATGTACATGTCTGTGCACCACGCGCGACTCAACAACGAGAAATTCATGCAGCTAGAGAACGAGGCACGCTTCCGCAGCTTCGGCGAGCACCGTCCTGGAACGGGCACATCGGGAGGCGACGGGACAGGTGCAGGCGGCGGCGCAGGCATGGACGATGCCAGCAGCACCAACACCAAGGGCAGAAGGCGCACGTGGTTCGGTCGCAAGAACAGCTACAGGGGATCAGTCCGGGCACCGACGGACGGGGCCAGCAGCACGCCCTCATCGAACGTGTCGGCCACGAGCTTCCTCAAGCGCCTCACCGTGGCGGGCAACCTGACATTCAACCTCGCCCGGTCATCAGTAGACAAGCAGTCTCGGCCCGGCAGCATCCGCAACAGCCTGTACTCGGACTCTGCCAGCTCTCCCCGCTCCCCGTCCATCAGCATCGGCCCATCCGGCCACGGCTCCGGCTCTCTGCCTATGGAGCTAGGCGACGGCCAGACAATCAGGATAAGACTGCACCTCCTCATCGTCGGATCCTCCAAGTGGGAAGACCACGGCAACTCTGTCCTGCAGGTCCGTCGCCCGCCGCCAGGATGGCACCAGGCCCTCCGGGCGGACCACGGACTCGAGAAGCGCGTCACCGTCACTGCTATACCCAAGAAGGACAAGGACAAGGCTTCCCCGCGTGTGATACTCGACGCCGTCCTGGGCAGCGGGTGCTTCTCCCCCATGGGTAGCAGGGGTATCGTCTGCGGCGTGTGGGAGGAGGTGAAAGATGATGATGGTGTTGTCGGTGGTGCTCCCGCCACGGGCCCGACGGGTGGTAATGTCAAGAAGTGGTGTTTCCAATTTGGCAGCGCTACTGAAGCTTCTTGGGTTCTGAGGATGGTTCATCAAGAGGTGTTTAGGGTGTAGGTGCTCTTATGCTTTTACCGCCTTATTCTTTCTTGACTTTCTCTGTTCCATTCTTCTTTACCCATTCTTCCTTTACCTACCCTTTTATTTTCTACTTTTCTCCTCTTATTTCCCCCCTTTTTTACTTTTATTTTCCTTGTTGTTCCCCCTTTTCTAACCCCTCACCCTTTTACCCCTTTTTCATCTCATATTATATCCCATCTTCCATCTCAAGTCATCTTATATCCTCTATACTTTCCATTCCTCCATTCTTATTCCTCTTTTCATTCTTCTATTCCTTTTTCATTGTTTTTTTGTCTTTTTCTCTCTCATCTATTCCCCTTCTATTCTTTTTCTTTTCTTTTTCTTTCCATGCGTCTCTTCCTTTTATCTCTTGTACATCTTCATCTCTTGTGCATCCTTTTGTCCATTTACACCCCCTTGTCCATGTCACATTGTAATCAACCCCCCCTTGATATCCACGTTTTATAGAAACGGCCTAGCATTTTATTTTCTCTTCTTTTATTTTCTTTCCTCTTTTTTTAGTCTTGGTGTTTCTTCTTTCCTTTCTTCTTGTTGTACTGTTTCTTCTTGTTTTTTAGTAGTCATCATTAGTATAGATGGGTTGTGTAAGGCGTCTAGGTTTTGGGAACATGGCATTTTGATATTCCATCACATAATAGAACTCTTTCGTGTCATTTCGTCGATTCATTGATCCGTTGCCCGTGATTCATATCCCGTAGTAATAGTAGCTCGTTAGTCGTTCCTTCCTGTTCTTGTCGTTCCTCCTCTTTCTTGAAGCTCTTGCCCTTCTTGTTCTTGTCGTTCCCCCTCTTGGTGTTCTTTCCGTCCGTGATGTTCTTTCCCTTCTTGTCGTCCCTGCTCTTCTCGTTCCTTCCCTACCTCACTTCCCTTTGTTCTTGCCCGCCTGCGCCTTCCTCCTCTCGAGATCCGCTCTTGCCTCCTCCACCCACAGCTAGATGTGCTTAGGGTCCTTCCACTTAACATTGCCTTGACCGAGCTCCTCGTCCGGGATAGGAGATAGCATTATCTCGGGGTAGGAGGCCCTTAATGGTCGCACCTTCCCGTCCGGGTACAGGTGGAAACTTATGCTCCTTCCCTTGGCGATGGCGGTCTTCCGTAAGGTGACGCTGGCGTGGTACGGGTCGCGCGTCTTCCACGACTCGTGCGGATAGACGCTCCCTATTCCTTCAATATGCCCTTGTCGCTCGCCCAGCGATCATGGTCGAAGGAGGTGAAGTATGGTCGAAGGAGGTGAAGTATGGGCTCTTACTTCAGGGTCATGAAGCCGTAGGTGGCTAGCCTCTTCGCCTTGTCAGGGAACTTGTCGACCAGCTCGTCGTGGTACTCGTACATCCGCCTTTCCGGCCAAGGAAGGCGCGTCCCAATGGACTTGCAAAACTCCTTGAAAAGAGAACGGGTCGGCAACATCGTGGATTTGGATTTTGGTATGGTCCCCAGCAAAATGAGGATGATGAAGATGGGGAATGGATTCATGATCTCATCAACGGCCTACGGCGGTTACATTACACATAAAGTGGCATAGAAATGGGAAGGAGCAGACCGGAGTTCCTGCCGTTTGGATTTCTTTTCTCACAACATAGGGAAGGTGCAGTCTGTCATGGGGAAGGGGGAAAGATGGGAAGGAGCGGCCAGGTATTGACGCACATGTAGTACCGCTGAACGGTACTAGTTCCCCACCACAAACGTCTACTACCACTCCTGCGAACGGCAGTTGAGCAGAGAAATTCTGCTACAGGCGCGTTCAGGACGATTTTCGAATCTATAATGGCTCTCTCAAGGCAGCAAGTGCCTCACTTGGTCGAAGAACGGATGATCCTGCAGCTCTTTGGCCGTTTTTCTGTCGCTCGCCATCCAGCAGAGCATCTGAGATGCCAGGTCGAGAAATTGTTCTTTCTCCTCGCCTTCCAAAGCTTTCACCGTATCTGCAAGCTTGGGTTCCCGGCCCAGCAAGTCCTGGCGGTAGATCTTTTTATCTTTCTCTCAAGCCATGTTAGTGCTTGGAGCTTGAGGGAGGTTTATATGACAACAGTATGAGGTTGGCGGCTCACGTACCTTTTTTGCGGAAAAAAGGACCTCCCCAAAAGGCATTCCATGTTGGGACTTGTTCCCCCATAGAGTTAGTGATAGGATCTCGACTCTTTTCCTGCTGGTAGAACTGTTCCATCTCCGTGAGAATCTCGGGCGGCTCCCCCAGGAGATCAACCAACATGGCCAGATGAACATGGCTGTCGTATTCGCCATTGTCATTGACAGGATCACCGAGCAACCGGTCACCTTCGAGGAGTTCCCACATCTATTGTTTCGGCATTTGGGTATTAGCGAAAAAAATGTATCTTCCCTCTTCTTGATCTCTCTTGGCTGGTCTTGGTCTTATTTCTCGCCATGACGGCCGAGAATACTGCACTTACATAGATACCCAAGTTCCAGATGTCAGCGCTATATGACCATTCACACCCCATGAAAACTTCTGGGGCACGGTGGTAGTCGGCTTGGACGACGCCGCCATGTCGGGCATACCCTTCCTCGGAGCCTACCTCACACTTATTGAAGCCACTCAGCAGAGGAAAGCCACGCAAGGACTTGAGAGATCCCATATAGTGGTCGGCTAGGAAAACGACACGTCCGTCGTCGAGGCGAACATGGTAGGATGGAGGGTTCCTCTTGCATCGGTCAATGAATTCGTCTAGTACAGACTCGTCCTCCAAGCTGACCATGATGTTATCTCCATTGATGCCTGTCATTTTATGATTTTGTCAGTGTCAGTGAGGAATATTACATAGGTTCCCGGACACAGGGCTTTTCTTACCAGAGTGGATAAGTTTACATTCAGTATGCAAAAAGTCCAGGGCTCGCAATAAAAAGTACAGCCAAGCTTTAAAAGTCTTTGGTGGCAGCCTGTTGCCTGGGTACCTCAACTGGAAAATCCGGAGAGGCTCCCTGGTAGCCTCGTACACCAGACACTTGCACCTCCCATGTGGAGTCTTGAAATGGAATGCATCATAAAGTAGATGGAGAAAGGGCTGCCCACGGTGAGACTGATCCGCGGCGCCTATCACCTTTAATGGCTCCACTTCACGCCACATCGGTGTAGAACGGGAGAGTATCTTGATGCTGACGTATTTAGGAATCATGGACGGAGACTCCTCGTCGCTGGTGGTAGTATCAATTGGATATCGTCAGTGGGACATACATATGATTTGGTGAAAGGGGAAAGGGGAAAGGAAATGATGACAAAGCTTACAACTTGAGGTTCTCTGCGAGCCACGTTGCGGATCCGGAATCAGTACCCAACTTTGTGATGATCTCGTACGTCTCATTGATTATCTCTCCAGGATAGTTTGGGTGAAAGTCCTTGTATGCATCCCCCGGTAGAAGCTCCTCGTCGATGGGATTTCCGATGACGCGGGTTGCCAGCCTTTTCGTAAGGTTCAAAGGTCGTGTTTGTGTGAAGCTCGAAGGGCCTGTTCTCGTGAATCTCGAAGGGCCTGCTCGTGTGAAAATCGAAGGGCCTGCTCGTGTGAAAATCGAAGGGCCTGCTCGCGTGAAAATCGAAGGGCGCATTTGACTCGAGATGTCCACGTGTGGTTGTCTGAAGAGACATCTCTGCCCGAGGACTCGACTGCATCTCTGTCCGAGGACTTGACTGCCCCCTTTGATGATTCTTGATGACATTTTTGCTCAGCTCTGGAATGAGTTGAAAAGGAGGTGGTAAGATGGGAATCAGAGGAGCAAGTTCAAGGTATCTGTATCCATATATGTACTCAAAAACAAGATTCGGTTCATGTGATGAAAGGTTTTGGGTGCACAACTCAAAGAGCCTCGTACCTTATTGGCGGAATGTTCATCCTCGTCACCAAAAAAAAAAAAAAAAAAAAAATTGCTTTCATTCAAGGGGCCTCAAGGTTGGCGAAAGATGTGGAAAAAAAATATGCCCATGCATGTCCCGCAGCTGTTCGATTTTATATACACCTTACGCCTGGGTTTCGACGAACTTCCTAGTTACCGGATCCCGCCCCGACCTTGCCTTCCCAGTTTCTATGTTGTCCACTTTCAATGCGAAGCCAACTCACCGATACTAGGACGCCGTTAAATAAGTTTTGAGGTACCTCTCAAAATCACGACAAGCTTACCTGATTTACCTAAGACAAAGCCTAACCACAATCCCATCTCTCAACCCCGTCATGTATTGCGACGCTAGCCACAACTCCGACCCCGACAATTCACGGTCAGTCTCTAGATTTGTTTTCCTCCTGAGAAGATCATGCATCTCATGGTACAGCCATCGCCAAAACAATGTTGCAAAATCCTCATTCGAAGCTGAGTACATGGCAGCATCATGCGCCTCATCTCACCTCATGTGGATTCTCAGCTGCCACTTCCTAATGAGGAAGGAGTGGCCAGTAGTAGTTGGTTGAAATTTAGTGGGGACCCTGGGGGCAGCCGCGTGCAGTCCACAGGGTACGTGATCATTATCGACCCTTTAGAACATGAACACACCGAACCCAATCCAGCTCTTTCCCCTCCAATCGTCGGAAGTACTAGCACAAAATACCCAAGGGGAAAATCATCGACACCCGTTCAGTAAGGACCCTCCTCATGATTAAGATCGGGATGGTCATAACTCGAAGCAGACGTGCGCCGTGGAGAGGTTGTCCTATATATCGCGGAAGGTGCTTCCTGTGGCGTACCGTGCGGCCAGGGGAAAGGGAAAAAGGGAGATGGCTCCGTGCTAGATGGAAGATAGGACGTGAGGCATCACAGATCACGAGGGCAAGGAATGTGCGTCGTGATAACTCTGATATGATGAAGATCCCGGAAAGGAGGGATCATGCTACTCTGCTGCTCATGAGCTACCTATGAGCCCCTCTAGGGGCGTTCCTTCCACTCTTGGGGCCCTTCCGCGCCTTCCGTGACAGGGACGCAACACTTTCTGCTGCAAGCCAGGACGATAAAGGAGGAGAGGGGATGCACTCCTTCCTGAAGAGGACCCCGACGAGATTATAGAAGGAGAAGGAGAGGAAGGAGAGGAAGGAGAGGAAGGAGAGGAAGGAGAGGTACGGAATAGATATATAAGATAGACGAGTAGCTAGATAGTAAGGGAGGAATTCCTCTCAGAATACGATCAATATAGACTCTTTTCCTTTACATTACTGCGGTGCCGTGAAGATCTTCATCTGAACCGTGAAACCCTGTGGCGGGGAGACGCTATAATATATCAGACATGCACATGTGGTCAAGCACTCCTTCCCGTCTAAAAATTCATGAATCGTGATACAGGGCACCCACAGTCTCCTCCATTTTCTGCATATTATCAAAGGCAAGAGGAGCCACAGGGCCTCGGGTCCCACTGAAGTTTTTTCCCTCGTTTCCTCTTCTCCTCCCACAAATGTGCATCTACGAAGTCCTGTTAGTTCACCAATCCCATTACTCATCACCAGCGTGGCCACCAAATCAGCCTTACTAGGTGTGGCGCAGTGAGGCGCAGCACCAGTCATGATCCCCCTAACCCCTGTCGTTCCCTGCGTCATACCTCACACCGTCACGAGCCTTGGCGAGATTGAGCCTGGGGGGGCAAAGAAAATTATATTTGAAGGGACATCAGCAACACGGGACACATCTCACTTTGATCCTTCATACACATACAATCATCACATACGTTCATATTTCAAAAACACAAACAAACAACGCACATTATACTCTCCTCATTGTCTACGCATTACTATCACGGACCACGCAACTACGACGACGACAAAGACAGCACCCATGGCTCACTCGTACGCGAGCCAGCGTAAGAAGCCGCTATGGCTGATTGAGCCCCGTTTAGACGCAAGCGAGTACCGCGACCGGCTGATTGGCAGCGTGGTGCGGTACCCGGACCTCCCCACCGAGAGACACGTTCCGTACCGAAGCGGCAAGATGGCGCGAGACATGGTGGAGGGGCTAGACCCCAAGCCAGTGCAGGTGCGCAACGTGCGGTTCTGGCAGAAGCGCATCAAGGACGCGGCCGTGTCGGCATCCCTCAACGACATCGTCGAGGCGTTTGGCGAGCGGGCCCGCGAGGACGGACAGCAGCGCGCGGCCACGGTAGCGCGCATGTGGCACATGGACTCTCCCGGGGAGAAGTTCAAGGAGCTCCTGCGCAACAGGGAGTACCTGGACGAGCTGTTCGACCTGCTGCGCGGCGCGGAGGATCACCAGGCCTACTTCATCACCGACATCGTCACCCTCGTCAACCTCGAGGTGTCGGACGAGCACAGCAAGACTGCGGGGGCGGGTGGCCACGTCTCTGCCCCGATAGCCGACGTCTCCATGGCGCCTGGGGTGGCCCTAGGCCTCAGGGCTGGTGCGGGTGGCCACGTCAAAGTCCACCGCGAGCAGGGCTACACGGCCACCTACGAGGATGAGACCATCGTCTTCCTGGGCTACCGCCTCGTTCGCCTGGAGAAGGTCACGGGCACGCGTGCCAGGCTCAGCCGCGCCATACTCGGTGACAAGAGGGGTCTTACCATCCGTGATGGGCTCGAGTACTGGCCCCAGGTCGTGGAGAGGCCCGTCGAGGGGAACGTCGAGAACTTTATGGATGCTAGGACACCCCGATTCGAGGAGCAGAAGGAGCTGGGTGATGAGGCGGAGGAGGATCAGGAGGGCAAGGAGATTGCTGATGAGTTGGGTTTTGACGTCGAGATTTTTGGCTAGTTGTTTTCTTCTCTTTGGATACCCCCCCCCCTTTTTTTTTTCCTCTTATGATATCCCTCCCCTTTGTTTTCTTACTTTTTTGGGTACTTTTGACTTTTTTCTTCTTGTTATACACTAAAAAGCATGTCTGGTACAAACGGCGTCCATTCCATTTGTTTGGTAGCGTATTTATGAGGCGGGAGCTAGAAGATGGCGTTGGTGTGGGTGGAACTTGGGGCCTGGCTAGATCAACTTTATTTACACTTTCCTCACACTTTATCTGGACTTCAAGTTGGATTAATAGTAGCTTGAATAAACAGTTACTTCTTATGCCTCGTCTTGCCTTGTTCCACGGCACTACGTCAACTTGCCTTGGGGCTTTGGAGCTTAGTTGTAGTTCCCCGTGCGTGTGTGTTAACTAGCTGGTGTTCAGCCGGTGATACAGATTCAAGCGTGTCGTCTTCCATGGATCACAGACACTTTCATAAATATGTCTCGTGTCTAATTCTTATATATTATGGCTTGCCCGTTCATACTCAAGATGCTGGCCTCTTCCTGCAAGAACCATGACCAATATACAAGAGTTAGGGGCGTCTTGACATGGCACCATCCAGTCACTCCCTCGGCCGAGCACCTAGCGAGAAAACTCAGCACGCCTATTCACTCTCTCCCACCGCTGCCATGGCAGTGAATACTGCTATAGGGCCCTTCTCCGCTCTCCCTCACTGTATCCCTCTGTTCTTTTTTTCTCTCCCCAGTCACCACACGCTCTCCTTGCCTCAGACATATCACTTTTGCTCTTTTCTGGGCATCACTTTCGTTCAAAGTCAAGCATTCCCTACCTATTCCTCCATCAGTATCTTTATGCACGACTTCACTATCCATATCACCAATACAGAGTTTTGATTTGTATATTACGAACAGTTACTACACACAGTCAGTACAAACGCCGAGACAAAAAGAGAACAAGGAAACTAACTGAAAAGGAAAGCTGATCACGAAGCAAAGACACGAGAAGAAAACTTGGGGAAGCTCAGCCACCATGGCTTCTTCCACCACGCCCCAAGAGGGCTTTCACCTCTTTCCTCTACTCCCGGCTGAGTTGAGACTTCATATTTGGGAGTCGGCAGTCTTCCCGCGCTTTGTGGAAATCCTGCTACCCGTGGACGCGGCGTACGGGTCCCCCCAGCCCGTAATCTGCCGCACGAAGCCTCCGGCGATCCTCCACGCCTCCCGGGAGTCCAGGACCATTGCCATCGTGGAGGCTCTGTACGAGCGCGCGTTCCGCCCTATGTCCTGCGGCCCTCGGTCGCAGTACACATGGGTCAACTTCGACGTCGACACCATTTGCGTGGCAAACTCGCGTTCCAACCCACTAGGGTGGGAACTACAATTCGGTCACAATACGGGTCTCATGATCGACTGCTCACACGACCCGAGCCGCGGCGGCGAGTGTGCCCTCGACATCGCCGGCCTCAGACTCGCCCGCCTCGACCTCGCCGGCCTCAGACTCGCCCGCCTCGAAGGGGACGGCCATCACGGACAAGGGAGCAATATACGGTGCCTTGACGGCTTCGCCTTGCTGGAACCGGAGTCGGACTCCCCTTCGCTCTTGCCTCGCAGAATGGAGGACGTGTCGTTCGTCGACCAGAGGACGGGCATGGTTCTCAGCAGGGAGGAGTATGCTGAAGTACTCTACTTCAAATACTTCACCTCTTTCGACTGTGATCGCTGGGCGAGCGACAGGAGTTTCTTGTATCATTTCTGCAGAGGATACATTTGTCTGCGTGCCGGCCTAGCTGTATATACGTCTGTCCGTATTCTTCTTGGTCCTGACGAAATCATCCGGAAGGCTCGTGGAAAGGATTTTCGGCCGTTGAGGAACCAATATATGGGGGGGGAGGCCATCGTTCTCTTCGAAGGGGAGGATCTTTACTGAGCGAGTGTCGACAATTTCCCCCTTGGCTGATTTGTGCTAGTAATTCTTACTATGGAAGGGGAAAGAGCTTGTTCGGGTTCGGTGTGCTGTTGCAAGGGGTCGAGAGTGGTGCGTTTCGGGATATTACGGTTCTACATTGGGGTGCAAACTAGCTTAATCAATACTACATACGGTTGCTTTTACTTGAAGACGCGAGACTGAAATCCATGTGTATTTGCTATTGATCACATTGAATGTACCGTATGTGAAGGTTCATGTTGTCGTTGTTATTGTTGTTATTGTTGTTCCATTCTCTCCGCGTGGTTGGACGCGTACACGGTTGCACGCGCATCGTCGCCTGTTTCCAGTCTCTGGAATAGTGAATTTCTTCCCCTGGCTTATGCAGCCAGGCATAGACAACTTCGAAACTCATTGCAACGGTCAGTCAAGCTTGTAGCCATTAGGTTGCCTGCATTCTAGCTTCTCTTCGGGTTCTCAGATGGATCATAATTACGAAACACCTCAAACGTGAGTGCAACAATGTGAGGTGTATTGATCATGATTCTCTCTTCGTCTCTCTCCCTCTCTCCCTCTCTCTCCCTCTCTCTCCCTCTCTCTCCCTCTCTCTCTATCTCTCTCTCCCTCTCTCTCTCTCTCTCTGTGTCTCCATCACTCTCTCTGTCTCTATTTCTCTCTCTGTCACCATCTCCCTGTCTACCAGTCAAACAAACATGTTCCTTCCCTTCTCCATTACCTTTTCTTTTCCATGGTCACCAACTTCCCTGGCATGCATGAGATCGACATTTATCACATCCCCCATCCCACTCTCTCATATGCGTTCCACGAGCTAACTCACAACTTGAACAGAGTCTTCTATCTATACGACTTCTATAACGCAGCCCTGGCGTGGCACACGATCTACGACAAAAGAATACTCTCGAAACTCTCCCCAATGGAAAGATGGCATCGTGAAAGCCCTCGTTCAACATGTGCGTTCTCGTCGACAAGACGATACGCCGGCCTGATGAATGTAACCGGCATGACTACAACAGTCGTCCATCATGGACACAAAGCAGAACGCACGTCCTTGGCATGCGCCATGAACTGTAGTGATAGACGCAAGGTTGAGGCGGTGATCACACTACCGCTTTTCCTCGTCTTGACCGGTGCTAGCTGCTATGCACGTGTACCTTTCTGCCAGTCTCATCACCGCCGACTCGATGTTGTACAACCGCGGGTGCGCCCAAGGCTGGCCATTTGACAGCCTTGGGAACCCTACTTACATACGTGATGGGAATATGCTCCCTTCCTTATATAGCCTCTTGTTTCGGCATGTTCCCTACCTTCTTGCTCTTCTCGAAATGCTAACTTCTGTCGTCTACGTCTCATCGTCTGGCTATCTCCATGCCTAGGCCTTGATCATCTTTTACGTCGAAACAGGGAGGGATGAAAGAAGCGCTCTAGACACATATATGCAACACACAAATACAATCCCTCGTCATGGGCTCCGATACAATAACCTTCCACGGGTTCGGTCGACTCCCAGCGGAGCTACGCCTTATGATATGGGAGATGGCCATAGGTCCCCGCGTAGTAGAGATCCGTTTCCGAACAGTGGAAGAGTATGGTCCCGGTTCAGAAGAGCTATCACACGTCTACTCGCCCACACCGGCACCCGACCTGATGCACGTCTGTCAAGAGGCCCGTCGCTTCGCCGTCTACAAGGGATGCTACCAGCAATACTTCACCCGGGGCAGCAACCCCCGGTACACGTGGGTCAACCTGAACAGAGACACCATCTCGGTCGGCAACAACACACACGACTTCAGCCCCTACGAACGTGAGATATTCAAAACCAAGTGGCTCCGCTGCGAGTGCACGCACGACGAGTACGGCGAGACGGATTTCGACAGCGCCACTCTCGCCAAGAACGGGGGGGATCCCCCCCATGTCACGGTTGTGTGTGCAGATGGTATCGCCAACTGGGAGGCTGAGTGGTCGTCTCCGTTCTTCTTTGGGCATTTGGGGTGCTTCTTCTCGCTTGTTGATAAGAAGACCGGTCTGGTGCTCGACCCCAAAGAGCTGGCTGAGGTCCTGCACTTCAAATACTTCACCTCGTTTGACTGTAAGCCCGAGGACAATGAGGGCTTTCGCGAGATGCGTCTTGCCTTTTGCAGGGGGTATCTCGATGCTCATTATGGGCACGACGCCGTTGCTGTGTATTCGGCTGGTACGTGGGAGTCGAGTGACATTGTTGAGTCGGTGAGGATAAAGAACTTTGAGGCGTTTAGGAGATATTCTGATTATGTGGATGCGCATCTGTACAGTGGAGAGGATTGATATCAAGGATAGAGTAGGGGGGTCGTTGGACTACCTGTGTGTCTCTGGGTTGCCGCTTCTTTGTCTAGGGGGGG
>FYEV01001773.1:107018-137241 GCA_900188565.1 Geosmithia flava
GGTTAGTGACAATGGCTTGTACACCTGGGCTTTTTTTCGTTGTTTCCTTGGAAGTAGATGGCAGGAGAAAGGTCTCGGTGTGCCACATGAGATTTGACCTTGTCGTCTTTGTTGGTCATGAAGGGGATAAAGGGCTGACTTGTTTTGGCTGAGGTGGTGTGATCAATCTCACCTGGTTGAGGGGGAGCCGTCGGGCACGTGAAGATGGATGACACGGTAGAACAAAGACGAAGAAGAAAGAAAAGCTTTATTTATGGATATCTGGATGACGTTACCCATGATTACGCTAAATGTTGAATTTATAACTATGACAATGACAAGACCTGAGTGTAGACAATGAATCAGAATAAATCTTCGAGATCAAGTATATCAAAGGCTGTAGGGTGACCAGCCTCGTGGGCCTCGCGTGGCTGTGGTCGGAGAGAGAACCAGCGCTAGACCCAATTCAGCCACACAACGGTCATACCTGTAATACGGCCCAAAAGCTGCAATTCAGCGGCCAACGGCGCAGCTTCACTTCATTGTCCCCTCCTCCTTCCTGCAATCCATTTATCTTCCCCCGTTCATCCCTCTCTCATACTATTCTTCCCCCCCATCTCATCCTTCATGTAGTACGTTTTCGAAAACTCTCAAACCTCCAGAATGGCCGAGGTTCTGGAACCCTTCAAGGGATTTCTCCAGCGAGTCAAGTCCGTGTCTCTGCACCGTGGTGCCATCAACGGCAGCGGCGTCGGCAACAGTCATAATGGTGGACTGCAAGTCATACGAGAGCCAGAGAATGCACAAATCGAGTGAGTATACTTTTTCACCCCTGAACACCTGCAAAAAATAAGATAAAATCTGACAATAATACGAATAGCATCGTTGCTGTTCATGGTCTAGGCGGCGATGGCTTCTCATCATGGACCACCCTGGACCCGACCCGGTCCTCGTCAAGGCCCAAGTCATGGCTGGAGGAGCTTCTGGCCCACGATGTCCCAGACGCCCGCATCATGACGTACGGGTACGCCTCTGACGTCTCTAGCTACCGCTACCTGGTGCGCAACATCCTGCACGGTCGCGCCCTCGATCTGGTCCGTGACCTGGCTGCTCGTCGCCGTCGTGACGGCTCTGCCAACCGCCCTCTCTTCTTCATAGCCCACAGTCTGGGAGGGTGGATCGTCAAGCGCGCCCTCGTCATATCGAGTGAGTCGGCGGACACCCACCTACGTGACGTGGAGCTGTCTACCTGCGGAGTGGCCTTTCTTGGAACGCTCGCCCCGGGGAGGCCATCGT
Source organism: Geosmithia flava (assembly GCA_900188565.1). Taxonomy (NCBI): domain Eukaryota; kingdom Fungi; phylum Ascomycota; class Sordariomycetes; order Hypocreales; family Bionectriaceae; genus Geosmithia; species Geosmithia flava. The sequence goes on from FYEV01001773.1 coordinate 108,294, forward strand.
CGCCTTCATCGCTGGCCCACGTCATGCGTAGGACGTCTGGGCTCGAGGATCAGGTGAAGACACGTCAGATTGGAAGCAGCAGAAGCAGCAGAAGCAGCAGGAGCAGCGGGAGTACTATGAGAACTCTCAGCGTTAGGAACGCTGCTAGCAGCAGCAGTAGGTCTCTTGGTCAGGGTATCACCAGGGTCCTTCAGCCCCAGCCCTCAGATGTCGAGTGGCTTGAGAATCAGCTCGAGGCATTCAAAGCCGTCACGGCAAACATTACGCGACTGTCGTTTCACGAGACAAAAGAGTCGCCCGACGGGTTCATTGTCGACAAGCGGGACTCGATTGCTGGCTCTGATGGTGCCCAGATTGGCTTGACGTGCACGCACTCGGACCTCATCAGCTTCCAGGGCCGCGATGCCAACTATCGAGTGTTTATTGATCGGTTCCGCTCTATGCTTGACAAGGGTCTCACGGCAAGGCTGCTCGAGGCCAAGCGTAAAATGTTTGATTTCGCCGCTGGTGAGTACTGCCACTATACCCCCTCCACCCCCCTGTTCTGTATGACGTCCATCTAACAACCTATTCCAGTCCACCGTATAGACTACGTGAACTCGGACTTTGCTATCAGATACACCCTCCCCTGCAGCCCGAGTCCCGCAGTTGCCCGTTCGCGTCTGATGGATGAACTCAACGATATACTGCGCCGTCCAGTCGACACCCAGAGCGTACACGTCGGAATTGCCACGCTCTGGGGCGCTCCCGGAACAGGCAAGTCGACACTCGCCAGGGAATATGCCGATGTTCACAAAAGCGACACGTCGTTTGTCTTTTGGATATACGCTCAGAGCTGGGAGACGACCGTGGCCAGCTACATTGAGCTTGCCAATGTCATCGTGTCCCACTACTGTGCCGTGGCTAAGAACGTGACGCGAGAGCATGTTGAAAACGACCTCGGCATGACGGGTGCGGAGGAGATGCGCAAGAAGTCTACTGGCGGTGGCGTCCTCGAGATTGATACCATTCGCGTCAAGTCTCTTGTGAGGGCGGTCAAGGACTGGCTTATGCGTCCTGGGAACGACAAGTGGCTCCTCGTCTTTGACAATGTCGAGCCATCATTCGCATTGATCGACTTCATTCCTTTGACTCTCTATGGCAGAGTCATTCTCGTATCTAGAGATAGGAAGACTTGCCCCTGGGGTGCCAAGTTGAAGGTCGCTGCCATGGACGAGAGCGAGGCCATTGAGCTGGTGGCCCCCACACTTGACAGAGACGATTTGTCTCAAGGTAAGCTGCTTCGTTCTCCAACATTTGCCATTCCATATGTGTTTCGATTTCTAACCAGAAATAGTCGAGGCTGTTGAAAACATCATCAGCGACCTAAAATATCACCCCGAGAGCCTGTCACTCGTTGCATCAACACGAGAGTGGAGGTCTCTCACGCCCGTCGCGTACCATGAGATGCTCCATTCAACCGACTCTGCCATTGCCCTGGGATCTGCCATAGATCAGTTCTCCACGGCTGGGGTTATCCTGCGAGTCAGCTCCATGCTGGCGACATCGGCAATCCCACTTTCCATTTTCACAACCCCTGCCCTGCTTGACGGCATCAACGAGCGATTGTCTGACATCTCGTCCGGGTCTTACAGATCCGAAGAGGTTGACAAGGCCCTCCGCGCTCTTCTCAGAGAGAATCTGATCCAGCTATCAGCGCCAACGGACTCACCATCATCAACAGTTTCCGTTCTCGTCCTCGATCAGAATGCCCGTATGCGAGTGCGGGAATCGTTGTCCTCAGGAGACCAGGCACGGTACTCCTGGCTGGCCTGCAGCATGTGTGTCAACGCCATACACCAGAACAAACTCGACTCCGAGACGACGTACAAAATGCTCCACTTCGAACGCATCATGGCACCACACGTCAAGGCCTGCTACGCGGATCTGTCAGGCATTGTACCCAACGACGAAGTAGCCTGGGATACCCTGGGACAAGTCTGTATGGCCCAGGGAGCAATGGACCAAGCAGTCGGGTGTTTCGAACTAGCCCTGCGCGAGGATTCGCAGCCGACCGAACGCGTTCAGACATCCCTGTCGCTCGCATGGATCCTCAGCCAGACAGGCCGTGAGAAACGCAGCAGAAGTCTCCTCCAAGACATCAACACATCGTCCATTGACGCTAATAGCAGCTTGTACTTCTGCGTATCATCAGCACGGGCCGCCGCCGCCGCCCTCCAGGGCGACCTCCTCGAAGCCTCAACAGCGTACGAGGCCCTCTCGCACTCGCAGGAAACACACCTGGGCCCAGCCGACCTAGCCACTGTGTCGACGGTGCAGCGCCTCGCCTCGACGCTGGAAGTCCTCGGCAAGCCAGAGGAGTCACGCTCCCTCCACAGAAGGGCCTACCTCTCGTACCGCAACGCCCTGGGCCAGGCCCACCCTCTCACCCTGTCATCACTCGACGACCTGGCGCGCACATCGCGCGACGCCAACGCCATCGACGACGCAGAGTCCCTCCACGCCCTGTCCGTTGACGTACGCTCGCGTACCCTCGGCGCCGACCACCCTTCTACTGCAGAGGCCCTGCACCGTCAAGCAGGTATGGACACTCTGCGCTGTCGGCATGATGCCGCCCGGGAGAAGTACACGCGTGCTATTGACGTCCTCGTTGCCACGGTGGGACGTGCTCACCCGCTGTGTACTGCTGCCATGGAAGATATGGCCCTCGGTTCGAGGTTGGAAGGGCAGTCTCTTGTTTTCTCTGTGCCTTATTCCTCTGATCGGTCTCAGCAGCAGCAGAACCAACAGCAAAGGCAGCAGCAAGAGAAGCAGCTGAAGGAAAAAGTGCAAAAGGCTTTTGATCTGGCGGAAAAGACATATATGGATGTCATACGTGTCAAGCAGGCTGTTAAGCAGACTGCTGGGCAAATCTATTCGGACGAGCAGGTGCAGGATACGGTGAGTCGGCTGAGGGAGATGTATGAGTATGATGAGTTTTTCGAAGGGGAGTGTGAGGTCAAGGTGGGAGCATTGCTTGACATGGTGCGTGATGGATGGAGTTGACCTCTTACACTCCTTCCATTGGCCACTTTATACACTCCTTACAACCCTTCACTCCTTTATACTTCCAACTTCATGCTCTCCTTCATACACAGTTCTTTCTACTTACAGCGTTTAATCCCCCTATTCCCTCCTTTTCACCCATTCTCCAAGATTTGTTCGCTTATTCCTTTCAAAAAAAGGATAGTATTTACAGTTGAGAATATATATAGTGTTTCTTGTATTTATTGTTTTAATATTCCCCAGCACACGCATACACTCCATTTTGTTATATATCCCAGCCTAGCAATAGCAGATACCCCCAAACTCATTCAAATAAACCCAGTTAATACTTTGGCAATAAAAGAAAGAAAGAAAACAAAAACATGATAAAAACCCATTTCTCCCTTTTTTGTTGTAAAATCTGACAAGATGATGCAAGTCGTTAATACTTTCGAGGGTGATATCCCCTCGTATGATGATGGTACAGAAACGCTAAAACAAAAACAAGCAAAAACAAAGACAAAAACCCATATAAAAACAAAAGACCGTCAAGAGAAGAGACAGGAAAGAATAAAGAAGTAAAAAAGACCGCCATATGCACTATCAGGAATAACTATACGTGAGAGTTGTGTTTGGAGAGAAAAAATCGTACCCTCCTCCCCTAATGAGGAGGCATAGGAGCAACAGGTTTACCACCATCGACGATGATCTGCTCATCAAGCCTGGCAGCCGTATTACCAGCCTCCAACCTCTTCCACGTAGTGATACGGGCCTCGTTGGTGTCCACCTCAAAGAGGCGCAGACGACGCACGTAGTCAAAGTAGCCGGCGTACCCACCGAAGCCGACACCACCAGCGTAGCACATCCACATGGCGGGGGTCGTGTCCTGCGCCGGCTGGGCCTGCTGGTGATCATCCGGCGGGATCTGGACTTCTTGTCTCGTCTGCTTCGAGTTTGCGTTCGCCGCGGCGTCACCACCTGCAGGGCTGGATCTCGGCTTGAAGGACAGAGAGCAGTAGTCGTTGCAGTGGTCGTGGCCGGCGCTGACCATGACGACGCCCTTGTCGACCAGGGCGTCGTGGAAGCCGCTGTTGTAGGTCGGGGCCGTGACGCCCTCGAGCCAGTTGCCCACGCGGGGGAGGTCCCAGTCCGTGTACTCGGTCAGGGGGATGTGGATGAAGGCCACGTCCATGTGGCGGTGGGTGTACTCCTTGTGGCGGGCCTTCAGGCTGTCGGCCGTGCGGCGGAACCAGTCAATCTGGGTGGGCTTCACCCACGCGTACCCCGGGAAGTGCCGCTCGTCGGGGCTGTAGGCGTGCGTGTCGAGGAAGTACAGCGTCAGGGCGGAGTGGTCCGACTTGCCGCGCGCGAGCACCTCGATGTAGTAGTTGCCCACGCCGTCGACGTTGACCGGTCCGGATGTGGCGAGCGAGTAAGGGAGGGATTCGTAGATCTTCATCTGCGCGGCGCGGCTCATGGTCTCCTCGTCGTCGTGGTTGCCGAAGATGGAGGCGTAGGGGATTTGCCGCTTGATTAGGAGGGCGGCGATCTTGAAGATGGCCTGCGGAGGGGGGTGTTAGTCACATGCGGCAGAGATGAGGGGAAGGAGGGCTGGATTTACCGTTGGTGCATCAGGAGCTGTACCCCCGTTTATCTGGTCACCACTAAGGACGACAAAGTCGGGTTTCTCCTCGTCGAGCATCTTGGCGACAAACTCGAGGGTGCGCGGGTCGGCCTCACACGGCCCGCCGTCGAAACCCTCGGGAACTGCGTCGCGGCAGACGCCCACGCCCGTGCTGAGGTGGAGGTCGCTGATCTGCATGATCTTGAAGCGGCCGCTGGGGGGGATGCGCGGGACGGGCTTCTTGGGCGCGACGTCGTGGTCCGCATCACCTCTGCGCATGGTGATGTGTGCGCTGATCATGTCCCTCCGATCGGAGCTGAGGAGGAGCGGGGTTCCCGTAATGGCCCAGCTGTCGCGGGCCTCGACAGCGTCGTCGCCAAACAGGACGTCCACGCCGGTGACGGCGAGGACGGAGTCGCTGGAGCGCTTTTTGGCGGAGCGCTTGATCCACAGGCCCGCGGGGCGCGATTCCCACCTGTCGTCCACGGCGGCGGAGCGCGACGAGGGGTCTAGCCGGCCGACGGTCAGGTCGAGGACCACCTTGTCGTCCGGGGAGAGGTCATGCTCGTGCTTGCGGCTGACGAAGACGTAGGCGGCCGAGGTCCACGATTGGCCGAGGTGGAGCTCCTTGTCTATGCGCTCCCAGCGGCTGGCGTCGAGCTTGCACGACGAGAAGACGTTGACGCGGGAGCACTCGAGGACCGTGATGTCCGTCACTATCAGCCCCGCGTGGTGCGTGGGCATGTACTCGTGCAGTGAGTTGGGTAGCACCCTGTAGTTGTGGTCGAGGAGGAAGACGATGGTCGAGATGAAGACGGCAGCTGTCGCGAGCTGCGTCAGGGTCCGGGCCTGGAAGACAAGAGCTGTTAGAGGAATGGGCTTCAGCAGAAAGAGAGCCGGGGGTCTTGGACAAACTCACAATGCGCCTGGTAATCATTGCGCCGGGTGGGCACGGAGCGGGCTACTAGGCGCCGCTTCCAATGCCGAGAGGAGGGGAGAGGGGGGTTCTTAATTCGAGAGAAGACGCCGCCCGGAGGTGCGCAGCCGGTCGTATATCATGGATCGGATTCGAGATTGGTTTCGGGCGGTAATACTGGTTGTGCCCGTGACGGCGCAGGGTGCATCTTCTGTTCCCCTCTGGTCAAAGAGGGAGGAGGAGGAGGGAGTGACGTGTCCGGTGGTCACTCGGTATCAGGTATTGATCCCCTCCTTTGTATGTTTGACGATGCGATGTTTTTCTTTCTTCTCCTTCAACGTGACACTGGAATAAATAAAAAAGGAGAGAAAAAGGGTCGGACTTCAAGTTGGGACAAAAGGGGAAAAGAAGAAAGAAAAAAAGGATAATGATATGCGTAATGTTCGGTACTGTACTCCGTATGCAATGCTAAAAGTGTGTAGCGGGTCTAGAACCCCTGGACGGTGCACGCGCTATTCTTTTTTGGCGATCCAGGATGAGACGCGCAACTCTTTAGGGGCTGTACCTGCACAGAGAGGAGCGGAAAAGATGGGGAAGGCTTTTCTTTTTGTGAATGAGATGCGTCTTGTATCGAAACGTCACGATGGGGAATGGCGGGTTGGATTGCGACAAGTCTGATTGTAGAGAGACATCGATGATAGTGATAGGGGTTCATTAAGGCGCCCGATCGGATTAACTCGTTGGCCGTTGAGACGGATGCATCTTCCTTTCACCAGCCACTTCTTGCCAGGTACATGTATAGACATGATTTTACTCGTACTTGTACGGGTCTAGGATGTAATAGAGTAATCATAGATTGTGCCGTCTAGACCAAGAAAGCTGTCGGAGTGCTACTCCTTACAGAGTAATTGAGATGCAGTACCCACAAGACAAACTGGAGTTGCACCTCGTAATCTATCTACGGAGTACGTACGACGTAGTATTCTTTACCTGCCTCATCAGAGTCGTACGTCGTACTACGGACATTTACTCCGTGAGCCAAAAACAGGACATGTAACGAATCAATTCAACTGCGAGCCATTCTAACAAAACACAACCGCCGCCCCTTGAACAAGCCACAAAAGGTACGTTGCTGCGCCTCATCGCCAATCCGGGGAAGCTTCCATTCTGTACCGCCATAGAGAGGTGAGAGTTGGTCCGTGCACTTCTACTCGCCTTCTCCCGGGTAAACAAAAAACATAGTCACCGAAGAGCAGGGAGACACGCAGAACAAAGGGTCGTTACTCGTTGGTCGACCAAACCAAGGGCCCAGGCCGCGCTCCCATTCATCGTCTAATCATTGAATCATCCTTCTCCATCACAACATCATCAACCACCCGCCATTGTCATCACCAGTCCCCCCAAATTATCAATTGTCCTACAGCATCCAATATCGCTCGCGTACATTTCTTCTATTGCGTTAGAAGCTTAGCTTAGCTTAAGCTTCTTAACCCCCTTCGCGCCTCGTCGCGCGTGTTCTCTTCCCCCAACAAGCTCTTTTTTTTCTCTTCGTCTTTCGCCGCCTTTTGCGCAACTCCATCCCATACCATGGCAACCGAATACTCGTCGCTCAAGGTGCCGGAGCTGAAGAAGCTCCTGTCCGAGAAGGGTCTTCCCCAGTCGGGTAACAAGGCTGACCTCGTTGCGCGTCTTAACGAGCACGACGAGTCTGCCGGTGGTGATGCTGCCCAGGAGGCCAAGCCCGTCGAGGAGAACAAGACAGGTGAGTTTCTCTTTCTCTCTTTTGAGAATATCGGCTCTACGCGCGCTTAGACCACCAGCTAACCTGACACCCCCACAGAGTCCAAGGAAGATGAGATAACCTACTCGGACGACGAAGCCCCCAAGGCTGCTGCCGCGCCTGCGCCCGCCGCCGAGACCAAGCCGGAAGACCAGACGGTTGAGAGCAAGACCCAAGAGGAGAGTGCACCCGCCGCCGCCGATGCTACCGAGGAGCCCGCAAAGGACGCCGCTCCCACTGCCACCGAGGAGGAAGCTGCCGCCCCCGCCGTCTCCTACGCCATGGGTCTCGAGTCCACGGCCGCCGAGGACGAGGCCAAGAAGCGCGCCGAGCGCGCCAAGCGCTTCGGCATCGAGGAGGACGACGATGCCAAGAAGCGTGCTGAGCGTGCTGAGCGCTTCGGTATCGACGCCAAGGCGCTCGCCTCCGGTCTCGACTCTGCCCTGCCCGAGAGGCCCCTCAAGCGTGGTCGCGGAGTCGAGAGCGGCAGCGGTAACAGGCCCGGAAAGAGGCAGAGCCTCGACAGGAGGGGTGGAAGGGATGGTGCTGGTCGCAGGAGGGGAAACAACAACAACAACAGCAACAGGAACGCTGGTGGCGGCGGTGGTGGTGCTGGCGCTCCTAGGTCTTCTGGCATATTGAATGACCCGGCTGAGAAGGCCAAGGCTGAGAAGCGTGCGGCTAGGTTCGCTGCCGCATGATGGGGAGGGTTGTGTTTTGTTTTTTGTACTATGAATGTTTCGGTGCAGGGGAGGGGAGTATTAAAAACGCATGAATATTTCTAGGTAAATCCATGATAATAAAAAAATAAGAATAAAACGGTAATCTGGAAATGGTAAACCACGACTTTCATAACCTACATCTGTTTATTGTAAATTCAGAGGAAACATGTAGTAGTTCAGTCTCCCATCAAAGCAATCCACGACCTTTGTGCAGATGATTTGCCTACCCGGTACAACAACCAGGGTGTCGACGACGACAATAGCACCAGCCGCCAAACAACGGTCGCCCGATACGTTAACGCCGGACAAGACGAGGAGTGGGAAGGAACACTGAAGGGCCCAACTGACAAATGCCGAAGACCTTCCCATTAATACAAGTAATCTACAAAGGACCAGGCCGTAGTGCCCGTCTCCCATCTCCGCAAGCCCGCCCGTCTCCACCGGCACCACCCGCTCAAAGGTGTACGTGAAGGGACCTACATCAATCGTGGATCATGTGCTCCGTCACGGCGCTTAAAATGACGGCGGTTGGCGGGGAGAGGGAAGAAGAGGAAGAGGACCATGGGGTGGGGCGACTCAATCTTTTAAGGGTGGCCATTTCAGAATGTGAACATTGTGAGTGGACATGAGGGGGACATGGAGGGTGTGAATGTGTGAGAGAGACAGAAAGAGATAATCAGTAAGTCTTGAAGAGGAAGTTGTATACAGACCAGGCGTCGGTGTCGTTGGTAGGCGTACAAAGATCATATCAGCTGATCCAAGTTCATCCCATCTTGGGAAAGCTCAGCTATCATGGTGGACCACTCGTTGACCAAGAAGAAGGAAGGACCATTGCAACTACTGGTCATATTGACATTAAGTCCCGTGTATGTGAAAAAGGCCAGATGACCAACCGAGAGCCAAGAATGACCACCCCCACGGGTCTAGGCGAGAATATGACAGGTTGACCTTGGCTGATGACGGATTCCTGCAGACCCATTCTATCGACCATGATGATTTCTAGACCAACGGGAAGCGCGGAGGACGATAGACGCGCTTCTTTTTTTTTTTAACCAGTACTCGTAACCAACAGTGATTCAGACAAGTCTACAAGTATTACTTGTATCTATAGTAGAAAAGGGCATGAGTGGTGTATATGACAAACTTGATACCTCGCTTACAGTTATCCCACCCCCTTTTGTATTTCCGCATGATTATGCTTTGTTTTGGAGGTGTGGACAATTCGTTTCTGTTTTGTCCATTACGAAATGTCTGACCTTTTTTTTCTTCTATGTCTCTGTCTATTCTTCTAGAGATGGCAAAAGAGATGTCTCAGGCTGAGCACGTGAGTCTTGGACGACGTGCACCATCGACTTTCTGACAAGTGAGGAACAAACAAAAAAAGGACAAGATGCAGAGAGGGAAAGGGAAGGAAGAATGAAAAAGTCTTTTGTCGTCGGCGATTCGTCGTTGACAGCTTCCTGGCGCGGCTCGTGGAGTCTCACTTACTGACCAATCAGTGGGTAGAAACCCCGGGTGAGTGGCAGATAGACCCTTGCTTTTTGGCCGATCCTCGAGTGCCGCCGCCAGTTGGTGGGGCCTAAAGAGGGGGAGAGGACTTGAGAGGGCTTGAGTGAGAGTGATGGTTATGTCCAAGGTTGTATTTGATGGCGTTGCGAAGTCGGCGAGGGGGGGTTAAATGAAGAGATGGGACGGTAGCAGTTTCTACTATACATATAATGAAGACCAGTTATCATTCATCAAGAGACAGAATTGAGTGGCTTGGTTGGTTCTATTTCTCGTCTCTTGACTCCGTACATGATTGACAAGTCTCGATTCAAGTGCATGCTAATACTCCAGCCTTGACTATAGGTACTTGCAATCTTTGACAGAGTGACATTTGACAGGGGTGTCTCTATTATTCCGTCATGCACGGGATGATCGGTTACGACTTACGAGTATTACAACATATTATTGCGAGTGCGAGTACATACTGAAAGCCAGGCAGTAGTAATAGTATAATGGTATTATTTGACCTGATGAAACCGCCGAGATACGCAGTAATAACCATACTGGGAAGAAGAGAAAGAGAGTGCGCGTACGAGTACAGCTAACACAAGGATCACGCATATTACGAGTGTATTACAAAGACTCCATTGCAAGCACGACGTGCGAGCATTGCATTTACGAGCTTTTGGATGTTCGGCTTCACCAGCCACAGGACATGTGCCACGTTACTAGCCTCAATTCCCATTCTTTCTTTCTTCCGGGTTGAGAATGGCCCAAAATGTGGCGAAGCACATTCAGATTGCAGACTGCAGTCTGCACCACCACAATTCTCTACACCGCTACTGGTCATTCTTTTATCCTTGATGTTATTATTATCTGCAAATCATCATAGCCACAATTCTTTTTTGACGTGCATACATACGTAGTTTGAATGGGTTCAGCTCTGGCGATTGTCTTGCTGCTGGTGCTCGCTCATCCATTCCCCCTCCCCCCCCTGCTTGACCGCCTGCGTGGCCGAGATATTACCTCATCTTCTATTGAAGGTGGCTTGCCTCGCTTGCTTCGCTGGCAAGAGGCTGTGCAAGATGTGGCTAATGCTCGATGACCTTGACCTTACCTCTAGAGGAATGAGTGGCGGACGGCCCGAGATATAGTAGTAGCACTATTACTACTAGTACGGAGTAGAGAGGAGGCGACCGTTGCTCGCTCCGTAATACTCCATACAGACTAAAAACTCGACTATCCATCCCCTGTGTGTGCATCGCATAGCATGGCATGAAGCGGACGCAATGGCGACCCCAGGCGGCACATGTTACTATTTGCAGCGTCTCTGCCGTCCGGTGCATTGAATGTTCATCATGGTGATGACGACAGCAACGGGCCGTCCTCTTTGAGGCCTGCCCGTCTCGTCATATGACGGCCGTAGTCAGGTGTAGTACTCCGTACTAGTAGCCTTAATGGCGAACTTCTTTCACCCAAGACATACAGATGAGCACATGATAACGGCATTCTTCCCCAGGTCTCAAGAAATAATACAGTCCACTAGTATTTTGGATTTCATAGGAGCACGGATTATTACGGCGTATTTGCCTTGTATTATTATAGGTCATAAATTATTCTTGATTCACAGACGGCAGACACAGAGGGCTGAGACATTAATAGAGCTGTGCTATTGGACTATAATGCATATCCCTTGGGCAAATCATATGCCATAAAACCACCCAAGCTAAGCCTGCCAGTGAATATGCTCAAATCAGGAGCGCCAGAAATCGTCCAAAGCACACTAGGCACAGGAAGGTGCATCCTGGTATGTGCCTTCCTTCCCCCTCTGTGATAGTGCTCGTACCGTACAGTAAAGTATGACCTGTATTACGACTTCTTCGTACTCGGCCGTACCACGCACATCTTCGTCTCGACCTTCTCGTAATATCGTTGCAGCCTGTCGGAAGCTCTCATCATAATCATCTTACAGTCCTCCCCTCCCCACCCCTTGCTCAACATCCTTACCCTCGGGATATTGAATCGTTACGTTGTAATAATGCTCCGTATAAACGAGAATCCCTACCATGGGAATATTGAATCATCAACTGGAAACATCCCGCTGGCACCGACCCACCACGAACACGAAGAAAATTTCCTAGTGAGCAGGACATCCCTACAAGCTACAAGTACGACTACTCGTACTGTACAGTTATCGCCCTGCAAACACTGAACAAATTCTCCAGTTAAACGGACATCCAAGCGCTGGGACGGGGAGGTGGAGAGAAAGGGTGTGTGTGGCGCTGTTTCTTGGAGGGTGGGTCAGTGCTGATCAAGATCCCTGGACAGCACCAAAGAAGGCAAAGAGGCTTGCATGCATGGCCCATGGTCCTATTATCCCGGGCGGAACAAGCCAAAGGCCAACTAGGATGTCGTCGTCGACCACCGGCGGCCGCACCCTTGGAGGTTTGGACCTGTCGGAAGCTCAAGAAAGAGTTGAGACAGCATCTGGGAAGCACGTCCTAGAGACGCAGGACTCGAGCCGACGGGCGAATCGTAACCATCACTGAGAGTACGAGTATGCAAGGTGCGTTCTTTTTTCCATCCTCTCACAATCAGTCCCTGGGGGAGCGAAAAGCAGTGTATCGTCGTACATGTCAACTGACGACCGGGGGACCCCCAAGAGAAGTCAAGGGCTAGACGACGCGCCCCGGTCAACATGGCACGTTTTTCTGCGACAACGCGGAACCAACGCATGAATGTCGACGAAATACAGTGGCTACTCATAATCAAAGGGGATCCGACCCTCAGGCCTTGGCGTCGGCTACATGCCACCCACCATTACATTATGCGCCACCAGAACAGGCATTATTCTCTTTGAATCGTATCAATCACGGCACGAGAAGAAGTTGAAAATGATTTACGAGATAAACCAAAAACAAGAAATGGAAAAATAGTGGAGGAGGGGGTTACTAGAGAGAGGCAGCAGCAGCAATGTGTGTGTGTGGTGCACACACTGGTGCGTGAGACGGACGCTTGCTGCAGACGGCGCGGGTCTAGGGAAGATCCGCAGACAGCCGTCTGTCTACCCACAAAGCCCCAGAGCTAAGGAAACAAAGCCAAGACAGAGCGGTTGGACGAAAAAGGCGCCTTGTAAGGGCCCCCGGCTAGCCAAAGGGCTTTTCGACAATTGATTGAGCAAGGGTCACCGGCGACTTCTGAGAGGCTTGGGGAAAACGGGCCTAGTCTAGTTGGACTCGACAACCCCACCCTCAACAGCCAGCCGCGGCGCTTGTCTCTGCTCGTCCTTAGTCTTGACTGTTCACCCTCAAGTCAAAAATACCAACCAAAGGCGGGACGGACGTGGAGCACCGGGGCCAACATACAAACTATCCGGCCAATGTTCAGTCTTGGTCCCCTTCTTCATGACCATTGGTCTCGTTGGACAGCGGCATATATGCAAGCCCCAGGATTGGTCATGATTCTGCTTTCTAAAGGTCCGCACCTCCGTCTTAGACTATTACAGTCCTTTACGGAGTCATACGCGCAGCTTGTGTAAAGAGACAAAGAAAGAGGGGAAGATAGAGGGGGGGTGTGCGCCAAAAGAAAGGAAAAGAAAGGTAAGAGAAGGAAAAAAAAATAGGCAAGACGGCTACTGCGACAACGGCCATCAATGTCCATGTGTGGCAAGTGCCGTGTACGTGTGGGTGGACGAAGCCGAGAGAAGCGTGTCAAGGTCTCAAAGATGACTGTCCAGTGTGTGTCCAGTGTCGCCTGTCCTCTTCAGACGACCCCAATGTTGATTCGTCGTTCCCGCATCGGCGACTCCTGCTTGGCCTCGCATCCTGCAGCCAGCGATCACAGGGGTGTCTTTTTATTTTTTCACCAATGCAACACGCCCAAGAGCAACCTTGGTTCGCCGTGTACCTGGTCCATGGACGTCAAGTACTCGTCCTGCTTTTACTAGCTTTACTCCGTCTTTACGAGGCAGAGCATGCATCTAAGGATGGGGCCAAAAAAATGCTATAACCCCCAGTCCTTCTCGCGACTATTATTATACATACTTGGCACTCGTATCTCTTTTACTTTTAATTGTTCTTCTCTTGTCTCTTCTTTCCCCTTCTTCTCTTCATTCCTCACAACTGGTTTGTTCAATAATTGCTCCTTTCACGTGCTTTCTTCTCTCATATTCTCCTTGTCTTCTCTTCTCTCTTACAGAGTCGTATTCCTGGAGGATCTCCCCCCCACAGGCACACGACCCTCGACAACTCCAGCAAGTTATTGCCTACGATAATATTCCCGAAGCGACCCTTGTTTTCTTTCGCCTTCTCTTTCTCTTCTCAACCGGCACGAAATATCACCCCCGCCACATTCTGTTCCGAAGCCCCTCATCCTCCAGCAAGTTCGTCGGGCATCTTGTCACCTTGAGTCAGACTCATATCACACATCAAATCACACAAGCTATCCCACAACTTCTCCGGTACCCCTGCAACTCGGCGCCAAATACCTCCCCCACCCCCGTCGAGCACAGACTTCTTTTCACCCCCCCAGTCTACGAGTAGCCCTCCATAATCTGGTACTATCTACCACCTTGGCTTAGCTCGTGGCAACGCCCCCCTCCATCTCATCCGTCGACTTCACTGCGAATCCACTCCGCTTGGTCCCCCCCCTTGGATACCACACCACACCCATTGACTCCGTATTCGCCCTGAGTTTCGAGGCAATATTGTTTTCTTTGGATATCTTTTCACGTTACCCCCGGGCGCGAAAGGTTTCTTGGATACTTTCATTCTCCTCTCTTTGTTTCCACCAAGGATTTTCTTTCCATCACTTACACCATTGCGAGGTTTATTTCCAACCCCTGCTTCTGGTTCATTAGTTGTTGTTGGTAATTGCCTGGAAGTATACAGCTTCACTATTGCCGGCGCATTGCGAAGCACACAAAACAAAGGTATGTTGCATTGCATTATATAAGTTTACATCAGTTGTCAGGGGACTAATTCGAAAGATCGGGTAGGCTGCTCAGAGCCATTCTTCCCTCTTTCACAAACTCACCCCCTCCTCCAAGCTGGACAATGAACAGGTGAACCGGAACGAGGCATGATAGGACCAGCCAAAATCAAGAAACAGGCTGGACAAGAATGGAATCCCTCAGAACGGGATATGGCCTACAGAAGAATAGGCCAACCGATGGGACACGCATGAGGCAGCCCGGTGCAACCGGATCCTCGTCATCATCTAGCAACTCTCGAATAGCGATCAAGAAGGCTCCAACGACCGGAATGGACCCTGTTCCAAGGATGGCTCCCGGCCAGAGCAGATTACCCAGCCGCGTACCCCAACCCACAACAACACCCCGCCAAGCAGGAAGACCTCAGGCGGCCCGCCGGCCTACATTGGAACGCCAGATGGGCACCGCAGCCCCGGATTCCGTGCGCTACGACTCATATCTCGCGAATGGCTCGGCGTCATCGGCGCCCAGAAAGTCAATCGAGAGTGACGCTCGTCAAGGAGGACGAGGTGTTCTACGCCGCAAGAAGTCAACCATTTCAGCTGATACCGCGGCTACCCAGAGGGAAACCGCATCTTCCTCGATACCCCGAACGGTACCGGCAATCGACCCTTCCTACTTGGAGCCCAGGGCCACTTCAGACGCCCAGTCGTGGGCTGCTTTGCAACAGCAGCAGCCCCAAGATCTGAACAAGTCTCCCGTCATTTACCCCGAGCTTGACCGATACAGGAACTTTTCGCAGCAGCCGCATCAACATCAGCAGTCTCGAGAGCCCAGCCGCGAACGAGGCTTCGGTATCCCCCACAAGTTGTCTACTCACGATCTCCCACCCCCCACCCCCGCCAGCATCCCCTTCTCCGGAAGTAGCAGTCAGCTCAGCGCGTCCCCCTCGACCAAGTTCTCTGGATCTCCGGCCCCCAGCCCCTACAGCCGCGACACCACACCGACATCCATGTCCTCCCAGTCTCCTGGCCAGACCTTCACTGCCAAGTTCAACGCCCCCAAGGCCAGGCAGCCGACACCCACGTCGATGAGGCCGCCGACGACCCGGAGGAGAGCAGGGAGCACTCCCACAGAGGTGGACACCATCTCTGCCGACCCCTACGGCCTGGCACCTGTTCGTGAATCGCTCAACTCCTCGTCTTCCAACTCGACAGTCAAGGATGGAGACCGCAACAAGAAGTCCAAGAAGGCGAAGCGCCTGGCCGCACCGCCCCCCAGCCCGCCACCGCGCACATCATCTCAGAACTTCCTCAGTGGCGACGGTGACAGCACAAGGTCGATAGACTCAAGGATCGGAAAGCCACGTTCAGCATCGGCAGGTGCATCGTCGATTGAGAGCCATGTCCTCACGAGAAACAACACGGCACCACCAGGCATCCCCATTGCCGCACCGGCACGCCCCAGCCGCGAGGGCACTCCCAACATCAACTCTCAGCTCATGGCCCCTGCCCCCGTTGTTCACAGCAACCTCTCGGCAGCGTCGCTTCCCAATGAGCGGCGAAGCGAGTCTAACGACAGGCCGCTGTACGAGCGAAAGAATGCTTCGGCCTCTCAGATCCCCCAGACCAAAGATACCGCCCTTCCCACTCGCACTGCCCGATCGAAGCCCCTCGGCATCCCCGAACCGACCCCTTCTGCTCGCCCGTCGCGCACCCCCAGTCCGAATGTCGGCTCGTCGTTCCGCTTCCCCTTTTTCGGCCGCAAGAAGTCGGGGCTGGAGGACAGCCCGCCCAAGGCAACAAAGAAGGAGGCCAAGGAGAAAAAGGAGAAGGAGAAAAGGCCCCCGCGCAAGGGCCCGGCTGCGGGAACTGGCCATGAAGGGTACGGTCGCCTCGGCGCGGTGCGTAGGCGCAGTGGCAGCGTCAACCTCTCCCGGGCCATCCCGGACAACCACGTGTCGCAGGAGAGCCTGACAAGCAACGACTCTTTCTTCTCGGACCGCAAGAACCCCGTCATCATTGCTGGCGGCGGCATGGTCGACAACCGCAACCCCAGCCTGGAACTCACCCGCACTGAGAGCGAGCAGAGCATTCCCTCCATGCCGAGGCCGAGCACCGATGCAGCCAGGTCCACCATGTGGCCATCGCCTGTCATCCCCCAGTCCGGGGCTAGCTCCCGCAGGCCTTCGGAGAGTGACGACTCAGAGGGACCCATCATGAAGTCGACTCTCGCGTTCAGGCGATCCATCCAGCGCGGCAAGGCGTCGCCCGACAGAGGCGCCATGCGCATGCCCCAGCCTATAAAGACAGATGGAGTCTCTGCGCCGTCCCCCATGACGAGCTTTGACACAAGCATCATGTCTGACGAGTCGCACCTGGAGCTGCAGAAGGAGCTCTCTCGTGGACGCAGTGTGGCTCAGCCGCAGCAGCACCCTGTTCCTAAGAAGCTGACCAAGAGGGAGCGATCTCCGCGCAAGTGGAACTTGTTTGGCAAGTCTCACAAGCAGCAGTCCGCAGCCAAGAAGGACGACAAGGTATCTGTGCCTGCTGTTGCCGCTGCTTCGGTTCAGCCTGTGGAGAAGAAGCCCGTTGCGTTTTACACCATGATGGACTCTTCGGAGCCTGAAGACGTCGCTCCGGAGACGACGGACATTCACAATGTTCTCCGCAGTGCGGATGTCTACTCGGAGCCTCCTGCTGAGACCGTTCCAGCTGACTTGCAGCCGGATGAGATGCGCCCGCCTCCCCTGAGCATCAACACGCAGGCAAAGGTTGCCCCCTCTTCCCCCGAGACAACAATGAGGTCGGGTCGACCTAGCAGGCTGCAGCATGTTGGCAGGATCCCCAAGGTTGTCAGCCAGCGACAGTTGCAGCAGCCCCAGCCCCAGCAAGCACAAGAGGCACAAGAGGCACAACAGGTACAGCAGGTACAGCAGCATCAAGAATCGGAGCCCAAGAGGAGCTTCTCGCGTCCATTCCGCGACAGCATCCAGACGCCACCTCAGCCTACGGATCTGTCTGATTTTCAGTCCATCGGAAAGGGGCCTAGCCCAACAAATGAGTTGACTGATGTAAGTGGAGGAGCGTCAATGTCCAACACGCCGGCCTTGACAACAAAGAGCACGCCCCCAGAGAGGTCTGGCAACGAGGAGTTCCTCCGATTCTCCCCAAGGAAGAACTCGGATGCGACTGTCGGCACAGCCAGCTCTGGCTCGGTCCGGTACCCCTTTGAGAACTTGATGGCTGCCGTGATCCCGCGACCTGAGGACCCCCCGGCCGAGGATGAGGTGTGGGACGAGTACGACGACCTGCTCGAGGGTGCAGCCAAGGAACCGCCGTCTGCGACCTCGTCCAAGGGTGTCCCCTTCCACCTCGAGACGTACCACTCCAGGCTCGTCAAGGAGAAGCCGATGGAGTCGCCCACGCTTGCGACTGACCGCGTCATGTCGATCCTTTCCAACCCAACGGCCTCGAGCTGCTACAGCGCCGACTTTACGGAGCGGATCCGCAACGCCTTCCAGGTTCACCCGAGCCCCACGTCTCCCGGGTTCGGCGATGTGCACGGCAGCAGCAATCACCAGAATGATCTGTGGGAAGAAGAAGAGCATGACAATGTGGTCTCTAGTCCGAGGGCGACACGCAAGAGTCTGTCGCCCATCCATGAGCGCTCCTCTGTCTCCAGCTCCAGCTGCTGCAGCTCGTCCTCGTCTGAGGACGGCTCCTCGCCGCTTTCGCAGGTCAATCTGCGTGTTGGCTCCATGACTGTCAGCAAGTGGCTCACCTTTGGACACGTTCTCTTCAGCGACGTGCGACACGACCTCGTCGGTGACGCCGCAGCCAACGCAACAGACAGACACTCGATCCTGGTTATCGACGGACTGGGCAACGACGACTGGTCCTTCTACGCGGCAGAGACGTACCCCGCGGCCACATTCTACAACCTGTCCCCGCGAGCACCCCTTCCCACACCACCGGAGTCGAAGACGCCGAGCTTCCCCCTCACACCGCCCAACCACCACCAGATCCAGTACACATCTCACCTGGACAAGTTCCCCTTTGCAGCGCAGAGCTTCACAAGCGTGGTGTACCGATTCGCCGTGGCCGCCCCCGACTCCCACTACCGCAACATTCTCAGCGAGGCGCGTCGCGTGCTCAAGCCAGGCGGCTACCTGGAGCTGTCCATCCTGGACGTGGACCTGAACAACATGGGTCACCGGGGCCGTCGGGCCGTCCGCCACCTGAAGGAGAACATCCACGCGGCCAACACGGACATCAACCTCGCCTCCACGGCCGACCTGATTGTCCGACTGATTGGACGAGCTGGGTTCTACGACGTCAAAGCAGCGAGGGTAGGCGTCCCAGTTGCCAGTCCGAGGGCTGGAGGCCACGTCAAGAAGGAGAAGGACTCCAAGAAGCCCAGTCTGTCGGAGATGATGAGCGACGACAGCTCCACTGCTGACGAGAACATTACCAAGATGGTCTCCAGGGTCGGGAGGTGGTGGTACTCTCGGTGCTATGAGAGTGCTGCTGCTGGCGAGGACTCTGATGTGGATGAGTCTATCTGGGATGATGGCCGGTTCCTGCGTGAGTGCGATGAGCTTGGGACTAGTCTTAAGCTCATGGTTTGCTGTGGGAGGGCACCTGATCGGGTGTCTAGTGTTTGAGGGTCTTATACTGGGCTCACCCCTTCAATTTCTGGAACACAACCAGTCATCATGTCATTCAAACGACACTCTTCTTCTTTCCCTTTACATATTTTCTTCTCTCACCATTCAGGAGTATATCACTTTTCTTCCTTTTTTTTCTTTACTCTTTGGTTCTCTTTTTGCACCCTCCTCTTTCTCAAGAGTACAACACTCTTCTTTTTTCCACCTTTTTATACCCTCTTTCCTAAGAGTACAACACCCCCCCGATCATGACACCTTATGAACAATCTCCTTTACCAAATCGGAAGAATCAAGGCGCAAGCCTAAAAAAACAACAACCCTGCATACATTTTATACGGCAAGAAACAAAAAAAAAAAAAAACACCCTCACAGCAGAAGGGTACATTTTGCATGGTATGGCATGATGATATATGAAACAAATCTGGCTCACGCCGTTACTTTTTTTCACTTTTTTCATACTTTTCTTTTCTTTTCCTTTCTACTATCTGGTTGTCGTCTGAGACGTTTCTTTTCTTCGTCTGCGACGTTTTGTTTTGCTGTCTGAGACGGTTTTTCTACTCGTCTGGGACGTCTTTTTTTATTTCTCCTTTCTTGACTTTATCGCATAGCGATTTTGCTTCTTCTTTTCTGTTTTCTTGCCTTTTGCTTTGCTTTGATTTTTGTTTTGCTCTCTAGCGACTGTCTTTGGGCTGGCCCCCTTTTATTCTCCTACCAGGGGGCATTGATGATGGAATAACGTTTTTTTTTTCTTTTCTTTTTTATGACTTGGATTTCTTTTTTAACGACATTTGGCATGTGGGTTGGGTTAGTAACAGACGAGATACCCTGGGGATTGGCACGGATAGCGATAGTTGATAGTACTGGAATATTTAATGGTACAGATTACAATGAAGCAGTACGAAATCATGTGAAGCAGCACAGTATACCAGGCAGTACCAAGGTGACAGTCAAGTACACGAACAGCAGCCAGGAAATACACGACTTTATATCGACAACGTACAAAGAGTAATATACAAGTACATACAAAGATACAATATAATACAGCTGTTGTACACTTTCTCATCTAAAACACAGCCATCACTCCCTCTCATCACCCATCACTTCCACCTCCTCCACCTCGGCATCCCCATCGGGAATCCTCCTCAACACAGCAACAAACCCACCACCAGCAATCCTATCACCGACCCTCGGCCTCATAATCTGCACCAACTCCCCATTCCCCTCCTTGGGCACAACGGTATTAATATTCCACGCCCTGCCCCCATCAGACTCCTGAACGCCATACTCGGCCGAAGAAGAGGTAGGCAGTTCAGCGACGCGGTCCATACGCAGCGGGTGTCCTCCCTTAGCAGACCACGCCGCCAGCGCGGCAATCTGGCTGATGGACGGGCTGAAAGCCACGAGGGTAGCGTTGGGGCGCAGCGCCCTCAGCACAATCTCCGCGTGGTCCTCTGGCGCGGGGAGGTCGAGCACGGCCCTCGAGAGGAACGGTCGCCCGTCGCGGGATGCCAGGCGCTCGCTCAGGTACCCGTCTATCGAGGCGCCGGCGTGGAAGTCCACGTTGGATAGGTACATGCCCCTCCTGAAGCGGCGGACCATGGAGTGCGCCATACGCGAGTGGGCGGCTTTTCGGTCGAGGGTGTGCAGTACGGCCCGTCGCGTGGAGGAGTACCGCTCTGCTTCGGCGGTGAGCTCCTCGGGTAGCTGAAGCTGCGAGAGGTCCAGGGTCTGGAACTGCGGGTCGCCCTCTGAGTCGGTGGTGGTGTCGGTCATGGGCTTGATGGGTGCGGTGGCTAGGGCGGAGCGTAGGGCCGGACTGAGGGGCGGGTTGGCGGCGTGTAGGGCTCGCGCGATGTGTAGCGTTAGACTGCCGGCGCCGGTGCCGGCTTCAAAGACTTCAAAGGGTTCGTCGGTGTCGGAGGTCTCGGTCTCGCCTGGTCGGTCTACGTGGATGTCCATCATTGATACTATGGTGCTTGCGTCGTGGGGGTAGATCTAGAACTGTCAGTCAGAGCTCTCTTTTTCTAATCCTCGCTACGCTCGCTTTTACTCCCTTTATAGGTATTACTCTACTTGACGAGGTTACGCTGCGCTGGCTTTTTTTATCCTCGCTGCGCTCGCATGTCCTTTTGGGTTCCATAGCAGCTGGAGTAGATACTACGAAGAGGACGTGCGAGCGCAGCGAGGATAAAAAAGGCCAGCGCAGCGTAACCCCGTCAAGTAGAGTAATACCTATAAAGGGAGTAAAAGCGAGCGTAGCGAGGATAAGGAAGAAAGACTTACGGGTACACAACGGCGTTCACTGTGGGTAATATGGTTGGCCATACTAGCCTCATAGATGATGACCTGACGACCCGTCGAGTCCTCAAGACGATCCATCAGCCTCTTCCCCACGAGGGACTCGTGCGAGACGGTAGCCCCGTAGGGAAGCTTGACCGTCTTCTCTTTTCCTAGTCGGAGGGGTGTCGTGAGACGCCATTTGGGACTTCGGTTGCCGCGCTGTTTAAGGAGGACGACGTCGTTTTCTTGTGGCTGTCGCGTTAGCTGTGCACGGGGAGAGATGGCAGGGGGGGGCGGATGGATGTACCTTGGACGAGGCGGTCGGATAGAAATGTGCGCTGCTGCTGTCGACATGTTGAGAGCGGTTGGCGCAGAATGGCCGGTCGGGAAGAGAGGCGCATCATCATCGTGTGGTAGTGTTGGTGATGGTGATGTTGGTTTTGGGTTGTCAAAAGTTGAGGACCCTTATGGGGTGTGTGGGGCCGTTGTCGGCGCTTGGACCTTGTGTGCTGGGTACAGGTACGAGTTAATTGAAGTCGATTGAGTCAAGTACGCTCTAGAGTACACTCCATCAGGCTTGCACTCTATAAAGTAAACCCGTTTCCTATCTAGGGTGTACCTTGAATACAATTAGAATGTCAACGGTCCGGTCCGTTGGACTAAATATAGTTTGGCGTGTAACTGATATGCGACCTGTATATGCGCCCCTGATCCTTTGACGCGGCTATGCTGTCTGTCGTGGATTATGCCATTGTGTGTGTGTACTCCGTAGCAATGGGATAACTGTACCTCGTAGTAATAGAGTAATTGTACTCCGTAGTAATAGGATAATCACCCAGTGTGGGACATATGTATCCCGTCGGCGCGTCTGTTGGTACACCCGCGATGCGGCCTATACCCCGTGTATCAGGGTAGGTCGGTCTAGGCCGGCGGTTAGAATACGGCGGTTAACGTTGGGTAGATCCGTACACGGTCCGGGTTCTCACGTATAAGTTGTCGTCCGTCCGCAGTCTTCTTTTCAACATCTACATTCTTTATTCAATCAATCTCAACCTCAATCAACATCACAACCTCAATTCCGTCAACTTCCATCCCTTTATATAATTGCGACCATGGCCCCAACACTATTCAAACGTCTCGTTGGCGCCTCCTCGTCCAAAAAGACCGGCCTAGCAGACGGCCAGGCTCCCCGGGGCGAGTTCCAAGCCGCGGTAGCACAGATGCCGAGCCCGGGTCCCGACGTTGCACACCACAAGAACGGTCTGGAGATCATGTACGACTGTGCGAAGATGGGACACGCCCCGCGTGCAGAGTACGTACACCCATGTGTTGAGCATACTACACAATCCCTGTCTTGTCATCAACGCCCATGACTCGTCTGAAACCCCTCTGACAGGAATATTAGCATCATCGCTGTTCATGGCATAAACGGGTATTCGGGACAGACGTGGACGGCCGACAATGGCATCAACTGGCTCCGCGACATCCTCCCCAGGGACGTGCCCAACTGCCGCATCCTGACGTGGGGGTACGACGGGAACACGTACAACAAGCGCCGCGTCAGCTGTCAGGATATACACGATCATGCCCTACAGCTCGTAGGCGATATTGTGTGCAAGCGTACACTAGAGGGGGTATGTTCCCAATCTTTTTTTTATCAACTTGAGACGCATCTATATAGGGTAAACCAACCAGGACTAACATGGCCGACCACAAAAGACAACCCAACGACCCATCATCTTTGTAGCGCATAACCTCGGAGGCATCATAGTCAAGAGTGTGAGTTCTACCCTCTTCCACTCTGACATTGGCATACTGAAATCCGACATCTGACATCCTGACAACAAACAGGCCCTCATCCACTCCAACGCCGCCGGAAAAGGCAGACTCCTGCACCACCGCGCCCTCAGAGAAGCAACCCGCGCCATCATCTTCATGGGCACCCCCCACCGGGGCGCAGACGGCGTGCCCCAGGCCAGGGCATTCGTCAAGACCATGGCGGCCGTCATGCCGGCCACCGACATCGTTCTCGCCGACCTCCAGCGCGACTCGGCCTTTCTGCGCCGTCAGAGAGAGCAGTATGCTCCTATTGCTGGGGATTTCACCACTTGCTTCTTCTACGAGGAGAGGAGGGGTACTCCTACTAGGGGGGTTCCAATCTTGGTGAGTGCTGTTGTCCTTGCGTGTACATATCTGTACAAGTGTGTGTGTGTGTGTGTTAAGATAAAATATCGAGCTGACGATAATGGATAGAATGTACCATATGATTCAGCCGTGATAGCTGGACTACGGGGTGCTGAAGTCGTCGGTATGGATGCCGATAATCGCGCCATGGTCAGGTACACTTCGGACAAGGACGCCAACTACAAAAAGGTTGCTCTGCGTCTGAAGGGGATGGTGGGAGGTATTGGGGGTAGGCGATGATGGTGTTTAGGGTATATGTTTTTAGGCTGTGTTGATGGATTGTATGGGTATGTGTTTAGGGTATGTATTCGTTTGTCTGTCTCTTTGGTCTTGGTGTCGGCGTTGGATATGGCCTTGATCTCGCTTTAGGGTATGGGTTCATTGTTGATATTAGCCTTGGTCTCAACATTGGTTTGGTCTTGGTCTTGGTCTTGGGGTCTGGGAATTTGGTTAGCATTGGGTTCGATCTCGGCGTTGGGTATGGTCTTGATATTAGTTGGTACTGATCTTGGATACGACTTGGATACGAAATTGATACGATATTGGATGATATTGATGGACGACATTGGTGGATAGGTAGCCTTGTTAGTGTTTGTTCATTGCATTATTGATATCAAGTCTTGCTTCTTCATCTTGTTGATATCCATCTTGTCCGTGTTGTCTATGTCGTCTTTGGTCTTGTTAGTATGGTTGACATTGTCATATCGCCATATCTTCACATCGCCGTCTTCACACCATTCACTACCATGTCAAGCAAAGAGCGGAACCCTAACCGCAAGCCCAGAGATGATGCAACGTAATTATATTGGTATATGATATCATGTACAAGCCACAGCCATAGCTGTCAAGTCAAGATGTATCCTCATCCACACTTCCCTCATCTCCACCTTCAACCCTCACTCATCTCCCCTCACTCTCCTAACCACCCCTAATATCCTCTCCCACTCAAGGTATTCGCAAGTTATAGTCCCGCTTCCCGCTTCAAAAAGAAGATGCAAAAAAAACAGTTGCTTCCAAAAGTAATCAAAACAACCAAAGTGATCAAAAATGTCCTTCCCAAAACGACGAAACAAAATCCCAAAATTCCCAAGACAAAAAAAAAAAAAAAAGCTGGCTGTCTCTGACCCAGTATATCATCACATTCATTTCCCCCTTTTTGGAATCAAGAACATGTTAGAAAAGAAAAAGAAGAAACACAAAAACATTCAAGACGCCATGTTAAAACACCCCATCACCCATGTACACGTTAGAAAAGAAAAAGGAATGATGGACAGGTTTGAAAGAGGAAAAAGAAGGATTGTAAGACGGAAAAAGAAAAAAGAAAGGATTGAAAAGGATTGAAAGGATAAATCCCAGGCGGTGACCAAGGACCCAAGGACCAAGGAACTTCCTATAGAAACCTCCACCTCGATGTGGGAACAGGTTGCCCCATAACAGCAGACCATGCACTGCTCGCTTCCGGCTCGTCGTGATGATCCGCCGTGTGGAAATCCTCCTCGAAATAAGGCAGGATCTTGACGTCGGCGTGCTTCTCCAGCATCTCCACGACCGAGTCGTACCGTCGGCGGCAACGCTTTGTCCATGGGTCGTTCTTGACAGCGCAGTGGTAGCAGAACGTGTTGGGCTGCGAGTTGCGCACCCGGAAGAGGAGCTTCTCCTTCTTCATGTACTTGACCAGGTCCTTGGCCGCCTTCTTGCACTCGTCAGACGCCGGCCTCGCCGCGTACAGGAGCTGGCACACGGCATAACGTAGTGCTAGGAGATCGCTCGGCTCGCTGTTCTCCTTGCGTCGCTCCATCTGCTTGTGCTGCTCGCGCAGCTCCGCTGCCAGCCTCTCCAGGCGCTCGCCATCGCGCTGGTCGTAGAAGAGCGCCAGGTCGATCCATGTTCGCGCCACGTACGGGTGTCGTCGCCCGTAGATGGCCTCGAGTTCCTCTGCCACCATGGGCGCACTGCCCCACAGCAGCTCCGACACCATCATGGCTCCGTGCTTCTGCTGCACCTCGTATAGGCACGTGAGAATCTGCCGCAGCGGGTGCGGTCGGTCGTAGTTGGTCGTAGCAAACGCCGCCACGTACTTGCACAGCGCCGTCATCAGGCCCACGTCCCGCCGCACCATGCCGAGCAGCATCTCCATCATGGCCTGCGGCGACAGCTGCTTCAGATCCATCTCCAGTTGGTTGAAGGCGTTCATGAGGCACTGGCCACCCGAGTCTGCGTCACCGGCCTCAAAGTAGAAGTTGGCCTCGGTCAGCATCTCGCTAGAAGGCGCACCCCACACCATGGTCGACGTCCACCCGACCGTCTTGTTCGTCTCCATCTCCCACTGGCGGCACTGCAGGAAGGCCTTGCGCATGTTGGTCACGACCAGCTCCTGAGCGCGCACCAGATCGGGTGTGCCGAGGTAGTCGGGTGCCGGCGGCGGTGTCGGTGTCCGGCACCGGATGTGAGACGGCAGGTCGACCGGTAGCTCAAAGTCGACCAGGTCGTACTCTGTCACACCCTTCCTCTTGAGGTAGGTGCCGAGGTTGATGATCTTGCCGTTGCGCACAAACTCTGACACCTTGCCCTCTGCGTCGCGCTGGAACTTCATAGACAGAAGCTTCTTTACTTCGTCTTCGGTATTGTTCTTAACAAACCCCCATTGCGAGAAACGAGTCTTGTACATCTTGGGACTGTGGGTCATGTGTCAGCAAATACCAAGTCTGGATTGGGAAGCTATTGGTCCTCTGAGAAGATTGATAAACATACGTTGCATGGAAGTTGTACTTTTCAGCCATGACGGACATTACTTCCTTGAGAGGCTTCCGCTGCTCCAGGTACAGGTCGTGAATCTGGGCCTTGTGCTCTTCCCAAGACTCGGCCGACACTTGTTCCCGTGCATGAGGGCGACTTCCGCCGGCTGTGGGCTGAGGGGTAGACTCTGTGAACTTGGGTTCCTGGATATGTTGGTTAGTTCTGGCTCTAGCTTTGTGCTTCTTTTCTTGTATCTCCGGGTTTCCTTTCTGTCCCCTGTAGGGTTCAAACAAAAGTGATTGTTGACTCACCTGGATATCTTGCAAAACACTCGACGCTAGGGATGGTTCTTGCTTGAGGGTCGGGGGGAGGACGACAGGCGACGCCATCCTGCTACTAGCCGAGAGGGCCGAGTTGGAACTCTTCACCTTGGGAGGCTTGACTGGAGCCTTGCCCTTGGAGGCCATGCCGGGCTCTAGTTCCATGATGAACTGATTAACACCAGCAACGGAACCCTGGCGTTGCTGTTGCTGAGGTGGCGGCTGCGGCTGCTGATGCATGTGTGGAACGTGTGACGGAGGTACAGCAACGGCGGCAGAGGTGGGTACCGGCGTCATGGAGGTCTGCATCGGCGTCGAGGGGAGTCGTGGTCGGAAGTAACCGCCGCCAGGGCTGGTGACTCTTCCTGGATGTCCGCCCGCCACCGGGGAGGGCTGGGACGAGTAGGGGTTCGGGGTATAAGGCTGAGGGGTGAGATGTTGGTGGAATGGATTGGTAGACTGTGTCTGCTGTTGGTGCTGCTGAACAGGAGCAGCCCAGGCGGCGAATCCCGGCGTAACGACGGCGGCGGCAGAGGGTGCCGGCGTCGCAGGTGCCGGTGACGAGGCCATGGGGCTCGCCGACACGTGGTGATGATGGTGGTGGTGGTTGCTTTGGTTCGGGGTGACGAAGCCATCGAGGCTGCCGAATATGTCATTGGCCGTGGGTACATGAGGGTTGGCGCTGGCAAACGAGTGGGCGCCAAAGGGCGTAGGATGCGAAACAGTGCCAACAGAGGCATCGAAGCTACCAAACGGATTTGCGTGCGGATGCGACTGGGGCGGCGGCGACGAGGGTGGCTGATGTATAGGCATGGGACTAGCATTCTCCGTCATCATGGGGGTATCGGTATGACGCGGGGGCAAGGGAGGTTGGTGTTGGTGATGTGCCAGGGAAGAAGTCGGATCCATGGCGCCGTTGGACTGGTGATCCAAGTAGTCGGGTTCCATTTTGATAGTAGGCGCCGCGTCTTGAGGTTGCGGCTGCTGCAATGAGCCGCTGCCAAAGTTGGAGGCGAAGTCGTTGCCGAGCTCCTGTGTGGGGGTCCAGTCCATGGCATCGGAGCCGAAGTCGGAGGGAGTAGGTTGGACATGGTGGTGGTGGTGGTGATGATGGTGGTGGTGGATAAGCTGAGGACCGGCGGCATCGTGATTGACTTGCTGCTGCTGCTGCTGCTGCGGCTGTTGTGGTGGCGGCGGCTGTTGTTGCTGCTGAACAGGCGTAGGGACGGTCGCAGGAGCAGGGGCAGAAGGCGTAGCAGGACCATCAAAGGTGAAGCGTGACCAGTCCTGCTGGGGCGTAAAGTCAAAGGCGTTGTAATCGGGCAGCTGCTGGGGCAGCTGTTGGGATTGCTGATGGTGGTGGTGGTGCTGGAACTGATGGTGGTGCTGATGCTGATCGCTGTGATGTGAGACGGGCGTGGGTTGGTGGTGGGGCATATGCTGTTGGTGGTGAAACAGTTGATCATGTCCACTATCCACAATTACTGCACCGGCGGTAGGACCCTGGTTGTGGCTGTGATGCTGACCCTGTTGCGGCTGGTGGTGATGGTGTTGCGAGGGCTGATGTTGGAATTGGTGATCGGGCTGCTGGGCACCAGGGTTGCTGGCGTTGTGACTGTTGTTGACGTCGTCGGGATCGAGGCCATTGCTGGCACTGGAAGCGTTATCATTGTGACCGGCGCCGAGACCGAAGGAGGCAGCAAAAGCATTCAGCTCAGCCCACTGGCGCTGATCAAACATTTCGGGACGGGACCGCGGGCTCGTGGCCGAGCACGGCGACACAGAGAGAGGGGCCCGTCGGGCTCAGGTTCGGAGCAGAAGGCAGAGAGTAACGTCGTCGGCGGTGATGGTGACGGCGGTGGTCGGGCTCGGACGCGTATATCGACTCGGGACGGGCAGGATGGCGACTCGATGGTCGAGTTGCGACGCATGCATTACTCGTAGGGGAGAAGCGGCGGTCGTCAAAGGGGGAAGGGAGGGCGCGAGGAAACTCTCAGGAGACTCGACCGGGTGTCTTCCTGGTGCCCTTTGTTCGTTATCGGTGGTTCTGTAAATTATACGGCGTTTGCGCCCATGTTCGAAAGTGTCGAGCGATAGACGAAAGGGCGCGCGTGCGTAATGATCGAGCGACGTCGTCTTCTGTCTTGTGCCTCGGTCGTGACAAGAAGAGAAGATTCGGCGAGATCAATTGCCGAATCTTGGGACTTGTTGGCCAAGAGTCGGATCGTTGGTGTTTTTTTTTTTTTTTTGGTGTGTCGCACGAGTGATTGCTGAC
>FYEV01001769.1:0-51288 GCA_900188565.1 Geosmithia flava
ATCGCTCTTAGTCGGTTATAAAGAGGTAGTCGTCGAGGTCTAATTTCTACTATATTTAGAATCGCTATTACTAATAAGAAGCCTTTTTACCGTTAAATTTTAGTAGGTTAAGGAGTAGCTTCGTCCTTACTCCCTCTCTATAGGGTCGCTACCCGTTCGTAAGCGATACCTATAGAGCTTTAACCTAGTCTATAAGTAGCCTAACCTAACTTCTTATTATATTGGCTTCGTTAACCTAGTTAGCTTCGTTTATATACCGGTCTATCTCGGCTCCCTCTTAGGTAATATATCGAGAATTCGCGGCGAGGATAATCGAATAATATATAAAGGGCTAACCTTACTAAACGTTATTAGTAGCCTTAATAGAGTCTATTATTCGATAGAGAAGAAAAGAGGAAAAGGGAAGGAAAAAGGAAGTAAAGTAGAGCCTCCTAGCTATATATAAAGTAGGTTACTATAGAGTCGTAGCGGCTACGCGGAGACTTTACTAACCTCGTGGTATAGCCACGTGACCACCATCGGTAGAACCGTAACAATAGTAGCCTAGAAGTTAAGTATAAAGTTAATAATTTTATTATAATCGCTCGAGATAGCTCTCTTAAAAAGCTCTTTAAAATAGTTAAGGATAAACTCCTCTTAATTAAGGTCTTTAGCTTTAAAGTAATAGAGGAGGGTCTCTTTAAACCGCTCTTAGTTATTAGAGACTTAAGTAAGTTAACTAACGGTATACTTAATACTATCTTTATACTTCTCCTAGAATTCCCCTATTTTATCTCTATCTTTAAGGTCTATACCTTTAATTAAGAGCTTAAAATATTAAAGGTAAGAGGAGGTATAATTCTTAAAGAATTTCTTATTAAGAGTAATTAATAAAGGTAGAATCGCTATTAGACCTCTTAAGTAAAGCCGCTAATTAGACGCTATAGTTAGCTTTCTCTTAGCGTATCTCTAGCGAGAGTTATTACTATAGACTTATAGCTTCGTTAATAATTTAATAAAAAAAAGAAAAGATAAAAACTTAAAAGTAAGAGGAAGGTCTCCTAGCTTAAGTATTAGTATAGTAGGTATATTAACTTATAACCTTTTATATAAAGATTCTAATTTATTATTATAGTCTATATAACGAAAGGAAGACTATAATATTAAATAAGTTAATAGATTCGTAGATAAATTAATTAATTAAGATTTAAAATAAAGAGACTATTAAAAGCTTTTTTAATAAAGTAGACCTTTTATTTCGAATTCTTTTTAATTTCTTAATTTTATTTAAAAACCTTTAATTAAGTCTATAATAAATATTCTTAAAGTAATTTAACTTATTAATCTTTATAAAAGATAAGCTATAAATTACCTTAAGTTAAGGCCTTTATTAGAATCTTTATTAAATTAATAAAAAGACTTAGCCTATTATTATATTATAGCTAGATAATTATAGAGATTAACTAACTTCTAACTTTTTTATTATATCTATTAACTAACTCTTTTTATCTTAAGTTATATTATAATAACTTAAAAAGAAGAAGAGCCTCTCTTAAGATATTAATAAGTTTTAAGAGCTAGGCTAATAAAGAGAAGTAACCTAATAATAATAATACCTTAAAAAAAAAAAGATAAAATAGAAGGCTAAGACGTAAATAAGAGGTATCTTTATAATAGTAATTAATAGGTTAACTAGAATATATAATAGGAAGTTATTACTAAGATTATAAGTAGTCTTAGGTCTATAATAAAGGTAGGATAAAAAGTAGTAAAAAAAAGGATTAAAAGAATCTTTCTAGATAACTTAAAAGAACTATATAAAGAAGAGATATTAAAGATTATATATATATAGTAGTTTTAAATATAACTAATTAATTAGAATCTAAAAGATAGATATTATCTAATAAAGACTAATTATAGGAGTATTAAAAGACTAGTCGTAGTAAAAGTAAAGGTATTAATAATAGTTACGAAAATCTAGAAGAAAGAGCTTTTTAAAAGTTTAGATAAAAAAAGAAGAAGTAATTAATTAACTATAAAAGATAGGAAAACGACGACTATTATATATAATAGAAATCCTAGCCTTTATTATTTAATAGGGTTAGTAATCTTATTACCCCTTAACCTCCTTATTAATAGTAATATAATAAGGATCCCTTAAAAAGGGATATTAGCCCGGACTTAATATATATAGTAGTTTTAGGTATAACTAATTAATTAGAATCTAAAAGATAGATATTATTTAATAAAGACTAATTATAAGAGTGTTAAAAGACTAATCGTAGTAAAAGTAAAGGTATTAATAATAGTTACGAAAATCTAGAAAAAAGAGCTTTTTAAAAGTTTAGATAAAAGAAGAAGAAGTAATTTTTTTACTATAAAAGATAAGAAAATAACGACTATTATATATAATAGAAATCCTAGCCTTCGTTATTTAATAAGGTTAGTAATCTTATTACCCCTTAGCCTCCTTATTAATAATAGTATAATAAGGATCCCCTAAAAAAGGACGTTAGCCCAGACTTAATATAGGTATATAAAAAAAGGGGATTTTAAAAGAAAAAGAAAGAAGGAAAAGAATTAATTACTTACTATTATTTATACGATAGTAAGGTTGCCTATTTATATAATATACTACTAAAATAAAGGAGGGAAAGGAAAAGAAGGGATAGAGGTATAGAGGAAGAGTGACTCCTCTGCCAGCCCCTAACTCATTATATATACTATAGAATATACCTAATTCTATATTTTATTTATACTAATTAATATTATCCCTTTTTTCTTTTTTATTTTAAAGTACTCTATTATAGTTTTATTTAAGATTCTTTTAACCCCCCCCGCGGGGATAAGTAGGGCGCTAGTTTATATAGTAGTTTTACTAAATCGAGGGTTAAAATACCCGATCTAGGTAGTTAGGATGCGTTCTAAATCCCCGATAGCTAGGTTACACAATCACGGGTACTAGCTTTCAATGCATGAATATCCTAGGGCAAACCGGCGTTTTCAACCTAGAACCCTAGAAACAATAGATGAATCCGTCCCAATCCGCGGCCAGGTAATATCCACAGCAGAACGTGAACCTGTACTGAAAATGGTCGATGAAGAAAAAAAGTGCTAGATGTCGTCGCCATTTGTCGTCAAGTTGGTTTGCCTGTAAAATCCGCTCGTCCTCCCCTACATCGTTTAATGTTCTCATCGTTGGCCAACGAGGAGGAAACCAATGAGCGAGATGAACGCGTTCACTTGCAGCTTATGCCATGCGGGGTGCCATGGTGCGCTGCGCTGATTTATAATCCCTAATCCTTGAGTCTATCATTCGGCCCCCAATCTCACCATTCTACCACCGCACCTACGACTAGACAAAACCACAAAATGTCTTCGGACGATCTCTATTGACTATATTTCTGGATTGCGCCTTCTAAAGTGTTGTTATATACCCCGATGAGATTATACGTCCTTCTCTATGGATCAACACGATAGCGACGCCCCGTCAGGCCAAGGGGGCAGCAGTCAGAATGCATGTGATAACGGTATGCCCTTCATGCCAGTCCCCTCAAGCCAGCTTGATCTATTGCTCATGCACTCCGTAATATCACTTTAGCATCCAACCTAGGTCAAACATTCCAATTTATCACGATTCAGAATCCAAGCCAAGCAAAGGATCGGGCTCATAGGCGTCTTGCTCAATCACATGCTATAACAGGTGCCCTACGCAAGAAACAGAAGGTGCAACAAAAATCCGGTCAAAACTTTCGCATCTTTTCTCTGGATTCCGTTGCTGGGAAAACCTCAAAACAAAGTCAATGGAAAGTCCCCACTGCAATAACGCCACGTTACCTTTACAGCAGTACTCAGGGCCCCTTGAAAGTCCTATTGGCCGGGGGGCCACAGCTTCAGGAAGTGCTTGGTCGGTGTAAGACCGCCCTACAGTATTCCCTTATACAGAATGACTTACTCAGTTGCTTCTATTAGGGAGAATGAAAGGAATCACTGAGTCGGCAATTAGTGTTTCCGATGAGCTTGTCTTCGATGGCCTGCGCGCAGTCATCCAACAACGTAAAGATGACGACGTATTGTTGAGTGCAGTCGTCCTTACGTTTTCACCTCTTCCAAATTCTACCGACGTCGACGGTGAGTACGTTGGGTGTCACAATCATGCGCTCAGGACCCTACGGAAAAGGCTGGGCCAAATAGAGCTTGCTGCTACCGAATCGACCATGGCCGCAATCCTATTACTTGCTGGCATAGAGGTGTGTATTCAGACAAGTTACAACGAAGGACACTTCATTTGTGTACGTATATCTCCATGTGTTCAACTGACAGACTGATAGGCACGTCTTGGGATGCCCCAACAAGTTCAGGTGCATATGGGGGCTGTCCGGGAGCTACTCAATGTCTGCTGGACTTTGGGCATCAGTTTAAGTGACGGCATCAAACGGGCCATATTCTGGTAAGCGACAAACACTTATTGATTGGTGCTCTTACTGAAAGAAAATCGGTTTATAGGCAAGACCTCAATTGCTCCGTTGTGACTGGATCGACACGTTTGGTAGACCACACGACATTTTCCGAGCTACAATGGAGACGAGAATCTGGACCTAGTTTTTCCATGGTCCCGCCAGGGTTTCTTTCTCTTGCAGACACTCTTGGGAAAGAATTCTTTGAGATACTTCAAGACATCGACGCCCTAAAACGTATCCGAGAGTCTTGGTTTTTCCCCGGCAAAGAACGGGCAATTTCCATGGCACAGATCGATAACCACCAGGCCTCCATTCAATCCAGGATTGTCAACTTACCCCCTCGTTCTCCTCTTTCAGAATGTTGTCATCTGGCGGTTTATCTTTGTTCGACCATGTTGCGTTGCCAACTTTGGCGGACCTCAACAGTCCCTGTCAGTTTACCGCCAGTGATACGACCAGTGTATGCATCTTACTAACACACAACTAAACAGTCGCAACTGTCATCTCGGTTACTCCAAAAGTTGCAGCAATCCGAAACCGACCCTGTATGGGACCGACATTTAGATTTACTTATTTGGTTGATCTGCGTCGGCGGATCTTTCTCTCCATCGGGTCCGATAAGGTCTGGTTATGTACAGCTCATTTCCTGTAACCGGGGTGTTCAACTGAAGAGACATTACGGGTCACAGAGAGGGCTCTTTCACATCATGAAACAGTTCATCTGGTCCGATACAGTTTTTGAATCACAAGTCCAGGCGTTTTGGGACGACGTTTGTGCATGCAATACCACCCAGTAGAATATAATACAGGAAGACACGCACAGTCGATCGCCATCACTCATTGTGAATGCCTATTCTAGTTTCGTGTAGTGTTATTATATCAACGTTTCTACGTTACTCCTCTGTCCACTATTGTAATATTTTAACCCATTACACTAGCCTACGAGTACGAGGTACCGAGTCCTTCGCAGCCGCACGTTGTAAAATCTGCTCAGTACGTGCTCGTACGCTCCTAAACCACATACTCACTAATCAAGCGTAACGAACAGCACAAGAGAAAAGAAATTTTCTAGCAACGAAGTTCATGTGCCCTTCCGAGCTTAGAAAAATATAATCCGTGATTTGTAATTCCCTGCTCTTAGAGGAGACGGTGGCCGCCTGGTCGTCGGTCGCCGGTCGGTGGGCGTATACACAATTTTTAGCGCTGACGGTGGACTCCTTTCCAAAACAGGACATGTCTACTTTCCATTTTGGGCAATATCTCTCTGCCCGATTGAGAACAGTGTCCGTGAGATTCAGGAGGTCTTACGGAGAATGATATCTGGTTCTCAGTATAAGTACTGCATTCTCCTCTCTTCTAACACATTGAATTCTCTATTTCAGTGCTTCATCAAACAATTATTTACTTTCAAACTCCCTTTTCCATCATGACACAATCCATCGCCCCATCCCGCCTTTTCAGTCCCATGCGAGTTGGCAATGTCGAAGTACAACATCGCATCGGGATGGCGCCACTCACCCGTCTACGGGCCAGCGCTGACAGGGTACCAACGCCCTTGATGAAGGAGTACTACAGCCAGCGTGCTTCTGTTCCTGGAACATTCATCATATCCGAGGGGACATTTGTGTCGGAAATCTGCGGCTTGTTCCCCCATGCGCCCGGAGTGTGGCGCGATGATCAAGTTGCAGCCTGGAAAACAATCACGGATGAGGTTCACAGCAGAGACTCCTTCATCTTTTGCCAACTCTTCTTGGCAGGCCGTGTCGCTGATGTCCAAGTATCTAAGCAAGAAGGGGTTCCCATCATGGGTCCCAGTCCAGTTCCTATGGACAATGACAGCCCAATCCCTCGCGAGATGACTATTGCGGACATCAAACAAACGGTCGATGATTACACTTCAGCGGCAAGGAACGCCATTCGGGCAGGATTTGATGGCGTTGAGATCCATTGCGCCAACGGCTATCTCCTTGATCAATTCCTCCAGGACATGAGCAATCAACGCACCGATGCTTACGGTGGCAGTGTCGAGAATCGTTCTCGGATCGTTCACGAAATCCTACAATCTGTAACCGATGCTATCGGTAAAGAACGGGTGGGAATACGCATTAGTCCCTGGAGCACATTTCAGGGGATGAAGATGGCCGATCCAATCCCTCAGTTCACTGATCTGGTGGAAAAGGCCAAGAAATTACAAATTGCCTACATACATGCCATCGAGTCTCGTACGAACGGTCCTGAGGACTGCGACGGTGACGGAAGCTTGGATTTCATCTATAACATCTGGGATGGCGTTTTCCTTGTGGCTGGTGGCTACACAGCCCTGGATGCTGCAAAACTCGTGGAGGAGCATTCAGACAAGAATATCATTGTCATATTTGGCAGGTATTTTGTGTCCAACCCTGATCTCGTATATCGGGTTCGTCAGGGTTTGTCTCTGAGTGCATACGACAGGAAGTCATTCTATGTTTTCGGATCGTCGGTCGGATACACGGACTACAAGTTCAGCAATGAGTATGACCAGATACACCTGATTCAGTCTCAGTAGATAGTTTGTATTCTTATTTCTAGGTCTTCACCTACATTTCCCTACAAACGAATTAAACTTGAAATTTAATATTCGTGCCCGTTTGCACCATATTGTACGAAACTCCAACAGTCTTCATTTCACATTGGGTTCCAGCTCTATACTACAGGGTATTCAACTTCAAGTTGTAGTAGGCCGTACAAATCTCGCGAGCAAACAAGGAACAAAAATGAAGCTGTATATATGCTGGTGACGAATAAGCAATCTCCTTCCTGAAAATTCAGAGTGCTTATATTTATGAAACATACATTTCTTTGCGTCATTGTGATTCCATTGTGTGTGAAGAGCCGAGTAAAATCGTCATGTTCACATACCCGATCAATGGCTGCTTGTACGTACCGTGTTCTCCACTTCACTTCCACCCCGCCATTTCGTATGTTAATGTGACGTCGTTCTATCGGCGAAACTCTCCATCAACATCATTAACAATCCTTGTCTCTCTCGTATTGAAATAACAACGATTTCTTGCTACTACATTTTGAGCTACGGGGAAATTATGTCGGCAAACGCAATTAGAGGTCTTCAGGAGACACTAGATGCTCTGCCAGAGATCAAATCCAAGGGCCTACGGTCCTCGACACGGCAAAACCTCCGGTCTGGCAAGGCCGGTGTTCCTATTCTTGTCGTCCTCGACGACGACCCTACGGGAACACAGACATGCCACGACATTGTCATTCTCACAACATGGGATACCCCGAGGCTCGTTGAAGAGTTTGAATCCACCGAGTCAGGTAGCGGCTTTTTTATCCTGACCAACTCGCGAGCCATGCATCCACCGGACGCTCGGGGTCTCATCACCGAAATATGTACCAACCTCCAGTCGGCGTCGGGGGAAACGGGGACTCCATTCGAGATTGTTCTCCGCAGCGACTCCACTCTTCGAGGACACTTCCCGCTTGAACTGGAGGCTGCAGAGTCTGTCCTTGGAGAAGCAGATTCGTGGATTGTTTGTCCTTTCTTCCTCCAGGGTGGAAGGTATACTATTGATGATGTGCACTACGTCCAGGAAGGAGACAAACTTGTTCCTGCAGGACAGACTCCCTTCGCCAAGGACGCAACATTCGGCTATAAGAGTTCAAATCTCAAGGAGTATGTCGTGGAGAAGGGTCGGGGGACAATTGTTCCAGAGCGCGTGGTGTCAGTTACGATCGAGACAATTCGAACTGGGGGAACCAACCAGGTTCTAAAGCTTCTTCTCGATACCATGCAAACCAAAAAGCGACCCATCTTTGTCATCAATTCGGCTGCTGATGAGGACATGGATATTGTGACTGAGGCAATCCTACAGGCGTCCCATATGGGGAAACGCTTTCTTTTCAGAACGGGCGCGGCTTTCGTGTCTTCGAGGCTCGCAATCGAAGGTATCTCCCCTATTTCGGCCTCCAAACTACAAATGTCTAGTGACGAGGGAGGCCTCATCATTGCTGGGTCTTACGTACCCAAAACAACGACCCAGCTCGAGGTCCTTAGGTCTAAAAGTGGATCTCGACTTACCTCCGTTGTCCTGGACGTGCGGAAGCTTCTTGATTCTCGGGATAGCTCAAACACCGAAATTTCAAAGGCTTTAGCTGTTGCCAAGGAGGAGATAAAGAAAGGCAAAGACGTTCTAGTCATGACGAGTCGTGAGATCGTTGTTGGCGAGGATGATACCAAAAGCCTCAATATTGGATCAATCATTGCCGAGGCGTTAGTATCATTTCTTGTTCACCTGGACCAAAAGCCGCGTTATGTAATTGCAAAAGGGGGTATCACATCATCAGACATGGCAACCAAGGGGCTGAAATTTAAACGCGCCATAATTGTCGGACAGGCGGCCCCAGGGGTGCCACTTTGGAAAAGCGAGGACCCTGGGACAAAGTGGCCCGGTATTCCCTATGTTGTCTTCCCTGGAAACGTGGGAACAGAAGACACTCTGTACGAGGTGGTTGATGGATGGAGGGTCACAAAGTAATGTTACATCTAGACCAGCATGAAGTACGCATAGTCATAGTCAACTGTGAATACTGAATCCCAAATTGTTTCATTATTATATATTTTGATTTATTATATGTGCAAATCCAATATTGAAGTTACAAGTTCAAGGGTGTGCACTGTTCAAGTTCTATATTACATGACAGAAACTACCCTGGGATTTACAGGTATTCAAAGAGGCCTCGCAGCGACTTGCCCTTGTATCCGGTGCTGAGGGCCAACTGGAGCATGATGCGAGCCTTTTGCGGGTTGAGGAAACCGCCGCCAATTCCAAACGTGCCAGTTGGCTCGACAAAGCCGTCCTGAGGGCGCCTGGAGTAAACGACGGGGGTGCTGGTGGCGTTGAACAGCTTCTCCAGCTCCGCATTGCCATCGTCAGTCCAACCGCCTGATCCCATACCGGCAAGGACAAGTCCAACAGCACCATTGTCAACCACAGCCTTCGGGATGGTAGGGTCGAGATCCTGGTAGCCATAGAGGATCTCAACCTTGGGCAGGTCATGTTCCTCGCTGACGTTGAAGTAGGGTCGGTGAAGGGGCAGGCTGGGTGTGGTGTACCACAGAGGCTTGATGTTGATGAGAACTCCGAGGAATCCTTGCTCAACGGCTCGGAACGTATCGAGCGAGTTGGCGTTGGACTTGGTAGTGTAGAAGGCACTGGAGATGCGGTCGTTGAGGAGAATCAGAGTACCACGCTCGCGAGAACTGGGGTCCGCAGCCACAGTAACAGCTTCGAGGAGGTTGATGGGTCCGTCGGCGCTGATAGCGGTAGCTGGGCGCATGGAGCCAACAACAACGAGAGGCTTGTTGGTCTTGACTGTCAGATCAAGAAGGAAGGCAGTCTCTTCTAGAGTGTCGGTGCCGTGGGTGACAACCACACCCGAGCAGTACGGGTCGTCCATGGCGGCTTGGACATGCTGGGTCAGGTTCAACAGAATACTGTCCGTGATGCTAGGGGACCCAACATTGGCGATTTGAATCCCACTAGGATTGGAGACGTTGCGGACCTCAGGGACGGCATCGATGAGAGCCTCGATGCCCAATGCACCAGCTTTGTAACCGGTGGTCTGGTCGCTGGAGGCCGCACTTCCGGCAATGGTTCCTCCCGTAGCAAAGATGGTGATGTTAGGAAGGCTGGCATTGAAATGTTGGTCATCCCGAGAGACCAAGGGGGCCGGGATTGGTGCGGGAATAGCCGACACCGCAGCCGCGAACAAAACGTTGGAAGTGAAGATGGCTTTGAGGAGGGCCATAATGAACAATTGAAGAGATAGATTTGTATTGAGCTATCAGTCACAGCCGTTTCGAGTGCGAACGTCTTCCCATATTTATACATCTATCAATCTTAGGGTGACCGCTTCTTGTTTACCGACACCTCCGGATAATGCGAGGATTCGCTGTACCATATCACGGTCATGACATAGACGGCTTCGGTTTAGAACCGACAGCTGTCTAAAATAGAATACTTATCGTTACATTGTGTCTTGGCAGTAATCCATTATTATCTAATGGATTTCGCCGCGGTGTTGTGTGATCTTCTAATCAATTTCCCCGCTCGTCTTGATAAGATTTGGTTGAAGCGTAATAGTAACCAACGGGCCGATAGATAATGGGTTTCCCAGATCGTGCAAGTGAGGCTATCACGCCGGGTCACCACTTGGTGGGCCTTTATGAGCGCTCAAGTGGGAACGGGATTAAGTAAAGTTAATGTAGAGGCCGCTTTTTGAGGTAATTTCTTCTTTGCGAGAACTGAAGCATTTTACGTACACATATCCATATCATGGGGAACGGCGAGTCATTTTCGTATTGCGGCGGAGTAAAGTACCGGCAAGCAAACGGACAAGTACCGAGCAAGGGTCCCGATAGCGCTGGCGGGTATCGTGGAACCGAACATGGCCCCCACTACGTGTGTATTGGTATTACGAGGTGCAGCCATCAATTGCCGATAAAAGAGACCTTCATTGTCTACGGCCACGTGGGCGGCAAGTCAGTCTCGGTTTGCTACAGCAAATAGCCTACTGTATGCATTGCCTGCTGAACCAGTTGTTCACGTCTTAACACAGTCGGCGGCAGCATGCGTGAGATGAAAGGTTGCTGGTTTTATATAAAGAGCTTCGAAATATCCAAGGTCTTATCTACATCACCACTAGAATTAAAGAAATGAAGCTTATCTTCCAATGTCCACCTGCACCCCACGAACCCCCGCTTCCCCCGCACCTCCTCGCCGTTGGAACATGGCATCTTTACCAACATTATAAATCCCTTGATTTTTTACAGTACACAATTGGTATGTCAGAATTTAACATCGTATCTCTCTCTGATATTTTTCCCGTATTTCAAAAATAGCACTGGCACAGGGACGAATGCCAATGATATGAACCCAAGCAGGGAGTTGCCCCATCCTAGGCCCATGGCCTCAAACAGTTTTGGGCCGGCTAGAGGAAGAGTGGCGCCGAGTAGCGATCGGGATGCAGTGATGGCGGCGTTTGCAGAAGCCGCATATTTGTGGTATGAGTCGATAACGTATGTCTGGATGCAGAGCCATAGACCCATTAGACCAAAACCAAAGGGAACCATGCCGATGATTGGGACAATCCAGTGAACCCCCTTGTCGACAGTCCAGCCGTACCAAAAGAAGCCGATGGGACAGAATGCAGAGTAAAACACAAGAAGAGGAAGTCTCATTTCCGGCTCAAACTTTCCATTGTTGCGTCTCATCAATTTCACCATCATTCGGTCGCTGGTATATGCATTGAGTACCAATCCCAGAAGGAATCCGAGGCCGATACCAAGATATGTCAATCCCGAAATTCCCGGGGAGAACCCATACCTTCCCGGGAAAACAATCGGAATGGTTGTGAAAAACAGGTAGAGCAATCCGTACTCTACGGCCAGGTATGTGGAAAGGAGGAAGACGATTGGTGACGTGCAGAATAACACGACAGGGCGAACGAGATCTGTTTTGAGGGTTGCCAAGAGAGATTCGCCACTTGCCTTGCCTTTGTAGGCATTGTGTAGATCGTTTCGTCCGAGCTCTGCTGCTAGGTGGGTCTTTTTCCGTTGCATGAGAACGGCAGCATATGTCTCCTGGTTCAAGAGGTCTATAACTGCTGACATTACAGTCCCAACAATGAGAAGAATCCAAAAAATCCAGCGCCAGCCGACAGTCTCAGCTATGAAACCTCCGCATACCGGGCCTAGAACTGGGCCTACCAACAGACCCACGGTCCAGACGGATGTCGCCAAACCACGTCTTTCGATGGGGAAGAGGTCGGCAATCAGTCCGGCACCCAAGGTCAGACAACCAGAACCTCCCATGCCACCAAGGAAGCGGAAGATGATCAGGGATGTGATGTTTGGAGAGAGTGCACATCCAATCTGCCAAAAGACAAAGAACCAATTGGACAGGCTTAAAACGATTCGTCGGCCGTATATCTCGCTCATCGGGGCAAGAAGCAGAGGTCCGAACTGGAGGGACAGCAGTCAACACACTGAACAAAAAGGCCGCTGTCAGAACAAGTATTGGACCCAACATACCGAATATCCCAGCAAATAAATGCTGACGCTCAATGACAGCAACGTCTGGTTCGTGACACCAAAATCGGCGGACACAAAGGCAACAGCGGGTGACAGCATGCTTGAGGCAAAAGGCGTGACAAAGGTCATTCCGCTCATTATAGAAAGAAGCGTCCATCTTTTGCTGCTGGGGAAATTTCGAGGGTTTTCGGGATCATCTTGCCCGTCCCAACCAACAATTCCGCGGCTAAGATCCATTTCGGGGAACAGGTGCTGGTGTGGCATGGCGCACTCTGCGTCCTTCTCTGGGTTTTCATTTTGGACAGGCATAACGTCACCATCGTCACTGGAAGGCACATATTGTTCGGTTGTAGTCGATATCATTTTGTAGGTTCTGTGTTTGAGCCCAGTCGTATCTAGATGATATCTTGATCAATGCTAACTTATATACAACCAACATGTCCGACAAACCCGATGATCCGGGGTGGTGTACCAAGTAAGTCGAGAATTGGAAGGTGACAGGGGCATAATATTTGGGAAGAATAAATAACAGTATACTCTAAGAATCAAGGTCCTGTTATATACTATTAGCATAGGTATATGATTGTTCAGTAATTATTCCCGTAATTTTTGTCACCAAGGCCGTGTTATACAAAATTGAAACAACATGGGACGCATTCACTAGTTCATGTAAAGTCCGGATCCTTGGCTTTTAGTAGAAAACAATACAGAATCGTGAATCTCTTGTAAATGGAAGTGCAATGGCAAAATGCAACAAATACGTGAATTGATGGCCTATGAATGAGATACCCTTTTGTACGTGAACATCCCGATTCAATTCTACCTGTTGGCGTCTGTAGGGTTGGCGTTACGCCGCATGTGCTGAGATCTCCGATATCCGGGAGTGTCTGACAAATCAGATATCCGA
Organism: Geosmithia flava; assembly: GCA_900188565.1. NCBI lineage: Eukaryota > Fungi > Ascomycota > Sordariomycetes > Hypocreales > Bionectriaceae > Geosmithia > Geosmithia flava. Next base: position 13,439 of record FYEV01001769.1, read on the forward strand.
GATACGCGACAACTCCGAGGCGTGCCCGGGTTTAATCACAGCAATTATCACCTGTACATCATTTAAGCATTTATCGTCATTTCGTCTCATTCTCAAGATAAAAAAAGTTCAAGGGTGCCGTAATCAATGAATTCCTTTTTAAACGACGATTCGGAGCCGGCACCGACGTTGGTGCAAAGGAATAGCAGAAAACGGAGGAACCAAAAGCCCCGTGTTTTGTTCTCTTGCAGCGCCTGCAGGAAACACAAGTACGCCGCCAATTCCGCGTTCTCGATTGTGGGGAGGTTGATCATCGTCACTAACTAAACGCTGGAGGTTGAAATGCGACCGGCAAGAGCCATGCACGAATTGCGTCAAGAGAAATAGACAAGAGCATTGCACATATGGCGACAGGCAATACACCACTGTGAATTCCACATCTACCTCGGGCGCAGAGGAACGATTTCATTCTATCGACCAAAGACTCAAAAGTCTGGAAAGCATCATCTCATCACGCAATGTTAATCATTCGTGCGTGCAAGGTAGCTTCCAGCTAACTCCACAGGATCATACAACCAACAGTGATTGTAGCCAGGAAGCCCACCCAGCTTTGCGACTGACGTCCATAGGCCCAAACTCACCATGGCCAGAGGACAGCGGGCAATTTTTTAAGAATAAGAATCATTGGAGGACTATCATGTCCGACGCAGTAAGTCGGCTGCATGTTGGATTCTCTAACCGACATGGAACTCGCATCTTGCGTTTTCTTTTCTAACACATCATTAGACCAAGGAGCTGGGGACTTCAGAGAAGAGCGACAAGTTACAGGCCGAATACGATAAATCAAGGAATTGGCAAGGGCCAGCGCTTTTCATACCACTATTGGACCAACTCGACCTTTCAGAGCACTTCAAAGCGCTCCCATCCCGGAAAGTCGTGGACGAAATTGTCTTTGCTTTCGTCGAGGCTGGAGAACCATTCATGAGTAAGTGGGGTGTCTCACAGGCACAGGAGAGTCGACGACTAACGTCTTGGGTATGAAGTCTGTATACACGCTGCCACCTTTAAGCAGGAGGTATGTGCATTTAAGCATTGAGAATTTGACAAGTCCGTTTGTCACAAGAGCAAGCTCATTTTGACACCAAGGTTCTAGTGTTTGGAGTTTTGGAGGTTCCCAGACAATTTCCCTCCGGCATGGCTCTCTCTTCTGTATGGGGTGATGTGCTGCAGTGTTTGGATCGAACATCAGTCCGATTCCAATTCGAGTGGAACAAGTCTGCCGGGAATTTTCCACGTGTATCGAACTCACGCCGCGGCTTTGCTGGCAAAGTCCGACGTCACCGTTCCTGGCCGCTACAAGGTTGAGGCAGCAGTAATGTATATGGCAATCGAATACCTTCGTGCCGACACACTAAAGACCAATGTTGGGGTTTTGGCGGGGCTTGTCTCCCGGCTAGCCATTGTTTCCGGCTATCACCATGAGCCGCAGTCGCCCATTGATATGGTTCCATTCGAAGCAGAGATGCGCCGCAGGGTCTGGCTCGACCTCTTGATACTGGACTCTGCTATATCTATTCATACGGGGCTCCCGCGAGTTACACCTAGGCGGCTCGGTAACGCAAAGCGGCCACTCAGCATCCTTGACCAGGATTTCGGACCACTCACCGCCTCTATGCCATCATCCAGGCCGAGCGACAAGGGCTGCATTCGAATCACATATCTGAGCAGTCTGGAATCGATATTGTCAATATCCAGCGATATCACAGACATCTCCCCCGGGCCAGAGTCTCTTTTGGACAGAACCATCAAACTTAATGCAGAATTGGACGCTATCAGAAACGATATTCCGGAGGCCCTCCACGTGCCACCTGTTGGGCCTCCCATGACGGAGGAGCAATCAACTCTATGGCGGTTCAGCCTGGCCATGAGCTACCATCGCACAAGATGTATCCTCCACAGACCCTTCCTCGTGAAAGACATATTTGAGGTACAAGAAAAATTGCTCAGGGAGACTTGTGTGGCTTCCGCGCACAGAATCCTAGAGCTAGAGCAACAGTTGCTTGAGTTCATGATACATGGACAGCAGATGCGTCGCTATGTATGGTTTGGAGCTCCCCGCTCTGTTTCCGACGGCTTGACAGCGGCAATGGTCGTGTGCCTTGAGTTAACCTACCGTAAGGCACAACCAGTTTCAGGAAGCGCCATACCTTCTCACCAGCTCATTCAGTCACTCGAAAGCATTCACAGCCGCTGGAAATTTGGCCCAAAACTTTCCCCGGAGATGGACAGAGCCACCGAAGCTATTTCCATGATGCTACGGCAAATAGGCAACACAAACGCCCCTGTCGATCTAGAGGCTGCACAGGAGACCCCTTACGAAAGACCCATAGGGCCGGATGGATCAAACATTGATAGTTCAATGTCACAAGCTCAATTATACGAGCTACTGGAGGGTGACCAGGGAGATACTTTCTTTGACTGGGTAAGTACTGCGGGACTGCACACACCCTTTGTTGGCTACTTTGATCTGATGTATTTACTGACATAACAATCCATGTACTCCAGGGAGTGTGGGATCAAGAAGTACAACTGTTCAACGGGGCGGGATGGTGAATTCAAGTTATTGACCACATCATGATCTGGCAGTAAATGAGAAACGCCATGGCGTCAGATGTAAATGTCATTTCGGCCTAGAATTGATTAAAGGTCATTATTATCGTCGTACACAAATGCACATTGCTCTCCATGTTACCAGTCGAGAGTAAGCTTGGCAAATGCTGGAATGTGACGTGCGCACATGACAATACCCCGCCTCACGCATGCATGGCGCCCAGTATCCGGACCATAAGATGAATGAGTTCACGTGGGAACACCAAACACGATACCTTTCGCATCTTTATTTTTGTTTCGTCTTATTTTGTGGAGCCCAGGCACGCCACTGTCCGCCTAACCCCTGTTCGGTCAATAAAAGGTTAAGTACGAGTACGCTGCCTCTCCCCGGTCTCGAATGAGGAGGCCTCTCCCCACATGTGTCACATCTTACTCCGCCATTTCTGCCATTGACAACTTCAAATCACTCGGCGCGTTCAGTGTTTGCCTCCGTGAGGTCGAAGCTGCACGACCGAGGAAGGCACAGCGACGATATTTTCATAAACCTCGAACCCTACTCAATTCAACATGACTACTACCCTGATGAATATGGTGGCGAGAGCCGATGATGAGCGTGTGAAGTCGCAGGGCGGTGTGATTGAGGGCTCCAATCCCACCGAGTACAATCCCAAAGACCCTATCATCCTCTTCATCATCCAGGTACGTGATCATGTTCAAGTGTTTTGCGCATTTTTCATACCATTGCTAATGAGTCTTCCACCGTTCATCAGGCTTCATTCATCATCATCCTATGCCATCTTTTGCATTGGCCGCTATCTAAAATTCGTCAGCCTCGTGTCATTGCAGAGGTTATTGGTGGCATCATACTTGGTCCCTCTGTTATGGGCCGCATCCCCGGATTCACCGATGCCATTTTCCCCTCTGAGTCGATACCTGGCTTAACCCTCATCGCCAATCTGGGTCTTGTGCTTTATCTCTTCATGATCGGCCTCGAGACTGATGTCCGATTCCTTGTTGATAACTGGCGCATCGCCTCAGCGGTGGCTTTCGCAGGCCTCGCCCTTCCCTTTGCCCTTGGCTGTGCCCTCGCGTGGGGCCTGTATAATGAATTCCGCACTGATGCCGGCATTGTCGACATTGAATTCACCACATATATGCTATTCATCGGTGTTGCCATTGCTATTACGGTACGGTCCTTTGTCTCTTCCGCCTCTGCTCATGTGCACTAATCCAATAAATTATCTAGGCCTTCCCAGTACTATGCAGAATTCTCACCGAACTCAACCTCCTCGGGACAACAGCTGGAATTGTCACACTCTCGGCAGGTGTGGCCAACGACGTCATTGGTAAGTGCAGCTCACCTTGTAATTGACCCTATTGATACTCAATTCTGACGACGCTCAGGCTGGATCCTTCTTGCTCTTTGCGTGACATTGGCCAATTCTGGAAATGGACTATCGGCCTTGTGGATTCTACTGACTTGCTTCGGTTACCTTCTCTTCCTGATTTATGCTGTCAAGCCTGCCCTCCACTGGCTGCTCGATCGCACCGGAAACTTGAAGAATGGCCCCTCGCAAGTAATGATCTCCCTGATTCTTCTCATCGCCATCGCATCAGCCTTCTTCACCGGTATTCTTGGTGTCCATCCCATTTTTGGCGGCTTTATGGCCGGTCTCATTGTTCCCCGGGACATGAGCTTCGCCATCAAGGTGACGGAAAAGCTCGAAGATCTTATTGGAGCCCTGTTCCTACCTCTCTACTTCACACTTTCCGGCCTCAACACCAATCTGGGTCTTCTTGACAACGGAATGACCTGGGCCTATGTTATTGCTGTTACATTTACTGCGTTCTTCAGTAAAATCATTGGTGCCACTTTGGCTGCGCGGTTCAGCGGTATTGTTTGGCGAGAATCGTTCACAATCGGGGCCCTCATGAGTTGCAAAGGCCTTGTGGAACTCATCGTCCTAGTAAGTTATATGGTACATTCGGAAACTTTTCAAACTGTTAACACTTCTGTGCAGAATATCGGACTACAAGCCAAAATCTTAAGCCAGAGAACGTTCACCATCTTCGTTGTTATGGCTTTGCTGACAACCTTCTCAACCACGCCACTAACCACCGTTTTGTACCCACCGTGGTACCAGAAGAAATTGGAGGCTTGGAAGCGCGGGGAAATCAGCTGGGACGGCCAGGAGCTGAGTGGTGACAGCTCTGTCAGCCCCAAGGAGGCGCCTCCTCACAATCGCGTTGGCCAGCTCCTCGTCTATCTCCGACTTGACAGCATGCCCGGACTGCTAGGAATCGTGGCACTCTTTGGACAAGACATCCAAAACACTTCGTCTGCAGTACACGTCGACAAGGAGGGTATGACAACCCAGGTGGCTCAATCTACGCCACCCAAGAGGCATGTCCGGGCCCATGGTCTGAGACTCTTGCAGCTTGGAGACCGTGACTCTTCGGTCATGACTGTTTCTGAAGTCGAGCAGTATACCAAGAATGACCCCATTGTAAACATGTGGCGCATGGTGGGCCAAATACTCAAGGTATCTGTATCGGGCGAGGTGGCGACGATGCTAGAAACTCGTTTCTCCGAAGCATTGCTCACCAAATCATCCGATATCTCGTCGGATTTGTTGCTTCTTCCTTGGAGCGGCACTGGAAATCTGGGCGATTCTCAAGCACCCTTTTCTGACGACAAAATAATGTCTTCATACATATCTTTCACAAACTCGGTCCTTTCCTCGACAGACCAGAACATCGCCGTTCTTCTGCCCCAGTCCCAGGGCCCGCAAGATACCTCGCGGACCGCCGACAGACTCAAGCTGCAACGCGCCTACTCCTTCAGTGACATTCACCATGACGTTAACCCACTACCTGTAAAGGACAAGGCGCGACGCATTGTTGTACCCTTCTTCGGAGGAAATGATGACAGGCTTGCGCTAATGCTGGCACTTCAATTCTGTGAGAGGGAGGAAGTGTCGGCCAAGGTTTTGCACATCATGGCCGACCATGCGACATCAGCCACTGAAGACCGAGAATATCTCAACAATATCAGTGAGAGTCTCTCGTCGGACGTTGCATCCCGGGTGGAGTTTGTTTTCTCCCCAAGTAATGATGCCGGTGAGGAACTTGTGGCATCGGCATTGGGATCGCTTGGTCAAGATTCTGGAGACGTTTCTTGGGATAACCTTGTGCTTGTTGGGCGCCAGGGTTCCGCTGGTAAACTCTCCCGAGGGATTGGAAAAGCACCTGTTGCAATTTCAGATGAACTGGTGGGTTGCATTGGATACGGTGCTGCCCTTCTTGTCGGAGCAGGTATCAAGGCGGACCTCCTGGTTGTGCAGGCCAAGTCTACGAAGCCATGATGCCTTTGCATATCACATGTTTGATGATTAGGTTTGTGGGTGCGTTGGATGGTCTGATTTTCCGTATATACCCCATCATTTACTTTTCTTTATCCCCCGTCCATTTTATATAGCCTGGCAATATAACATGTTCCCACATACATACTGTTTGCGCAGATAGTCCCAAGTGCTCCCCAGGCTGGAGGGATCTTTCTGTACATGTACTTTTCGAACCTTCTGATGCTTTCAGTTCCGTATTAGCAAAAGCCTGGGGGTGTACATCCGCCAAAAACAAAAACCCTTATTAAACAGGCCATACAAGCTGCGCACACGCACGCTCTCGTGTAACGCAATTAGGTTGTTTCTTTCACTAGCTTAGGGCCATTAAAGACACTGTGGAAAGATGTGAAATTTCAAGAACAAAGGATCAATGGTACGCCACCTGCACTAGCTGTGATATGCTTAATTACACCGCCGTATCTATGACGACGCAAAGCTTTTTTAATGTTCCACTACGGAATACGATCCGCATACGATACCATTATGATTCTCCAAGTATGATTGCCACTTTCTAGAAATGTAGAAGGGACATCTATGCCAGATTGATAATCACTGCCTCGCTGCTCGGAACCTTGACAGTGAATGTACCCCCCTCGCCTTGGACGTCCTCGCTGTCGTCCCTGACCCCTTTGATTTCCTTTCCAAGGCTTACGTATGTCCATTGACTGCCTCCGTATGTTATGGTCGAGGTGTCTGCTCCGGCTCCATCAGGGCTACTCAGCCTGCTTACATGGGCCGTGTCGCCCGCCCCAGGGACAGTGAATGTGAACTCGGTGATGGGGCGCTCAACACCCGACGAAGTTTGGTTCCAGTAATCAAGATTGACAACGGCCAGTCTCTGTGGTTGGTTTCCATCATATGCAACATAAGCCGCCAAGTTCGGATTGACGTCTCCGCCAGTAACCTCAATCTTGGAGACTGTTGTCCTCCCCGACTTCCCGACGAAATCTCCCAAGAAGGGCTGGGCATAGAATGTCGCAAATAGTTGGGGGTCAAACCCTGAGCTGGCAACAGGGAGCCACAGGTCGAAGCCGGAGTGCATGATTTGCTGGAAGTTGAAACGCTTGACTCCAATGCTCAGGCTGTAAAGGACAAAGTCAACAGCCCACAGGGCGCTTCCAAGTCGAGCCTGGTATGGGTATGAGTTGGTCGGCTGTAGTGAGTTGCCAATCTCGTTGATGATAAAAGGGAGGTCTGGTCGATTCTCTCGGAGCCAGTCAATGCGAGACTGCAGGTAGTCTAGGTTCCTGTGGGTGACACTGACATCCATGAGACCTGTTTCCAGGTCTTCGGCGCCACCTGCATGGTTCTGGTAGTAGTGATGGGCAACCTCTTTGATGATGTTGTCATTATCAATGCCTAGTCCAAAGCATTCCCGAGGATGCAACAGCCATATTGCGGCTGATTGGTCTCCGACGTTCGAGGCTACATCAAAAGCCGTGAAGAAATGGTCCGGCAAATCGATTTCGTCCCTGATGGCGGCGGCATACTTGGTATAGTTTCCGACGTAGGTCTCATTGCTCAAAGTTCCTTGAAAGTCGGGGGGGCCAAGGTATTCGTCACGAGCACCGTGGAATGTGTCCGAGTAAAGGTCGGGCTCATTTCCAAGCTGGATAGAATGTATCTTGTCAAGCCCGATTCCCTCGACTGCTGCTTTGGCCCAGGCGACAGTCTCGCTCACGTTGGTGGTAGCTAGAGGGACCTGCACCATATACTTCGCCCCAGGGAACCGTCGTGTGATATCCCAGAAGGTAGGTCCTATGGTGGTACCACCAATGTCTTGGTAGTTGTCTTGCTCGGCGATGGGGAGAGCAGGCTGCTCTTGGCCAGGAAGGTAATGTCCATAGTCTGGGGATGTGCCGCCTATGCGGATGATGGGTGTTCCTCCTGTGCGGTCATAGATGGCGGCAATGAGATTTTGCGTGAACTGGTTGATGTTCCCTTCATCATCAAGGGCATAGCGAACCCACGACGATTGCTCGAAGGCCAGACCGATGAAATCAGGATCCACGGCTTCTGAAGCATGTTTGGCAGAGGTTGTAGAGATGTCTACATTGAAAGACAGCAGCCCCCTTGGAACGGATGCTGCATCAACATACTGTTGATAGCCGAAGAGGGCGAGAGACCCCAAGGTGAAGATTGACACCATTTTGGATAATACAGGATTTCCAAAAGTTGGCACGTTTGTGAAGGCAAAGGGCGTGTTTGTCCCCTCCTCTTTCAGGCAAGGGACATGTTCCACCAGTGGCTTTATATAGGGAAACTTGTCTGAAAACGGGTTCGCAACCATCTTTCTTTATTGTGGGGGATTAAACAAAGGCGTAATTATTCCCTGACTTGTACGAGTACATGTATTTCATGGCTGTAAATGGGAATAAGGGATACATCATCGTAGGGTCTGGGGTGACTACGGCTTGGCGCATGGCGCTGAGTCCACGTCATCTGGGCGGACGGTGATGTGATTGTCTTACAGCCCAGACCCCAGACTCCCGTCCTCGGGTGTCGGTATTCGGCTGCAAGGTTCACTTTCCAATATACGAGTACGCATGTAAAGCATATTACAATGCACCCACGTTTATAAAATGTTAAATGATGTTTACTCTGTGGGGTAGAGGTAGGTAATAATGTCGCCCCATTGGTGATGGCATCATGGATGCTGTCGGGCGCATGACCTTTAATAGCTGGATACCGTTTACCATATGGCGGGAGTCGGGGAAAACCAGGGCAATTATATCTTGGCAGCGCGAAAACGGAAAGGAGGATGTCTCGTGGACCAGTAGTCGATGCAGGGAGCTGAGACTAGACAAGACGTTTGTTCGCATTCCACCGCCGAATGTAGCAGTGATGATCTACACTTGTCGAGTGTCGTACACTTTAATGCCCATTGTTGGTTGCAGGGTAATACAGCCCAGCAGCCGTGATCACTGACATCAGATAGGGTTGCGCCCGAGGGCCAAGGAGATAAAATACACTTCTTTTTCCAACGCACTACAGCGTACGTATTTATTTTCGGTGTTTTTCCCAAAATTCACGAACTCTCATTCTCGTATTCTTTGAGGGCTTGCACCTTCTTTACAACGCGCGCTGGTGCGCCCATAGCCACACTCCAAGAGGGTATGTCCTTCGTTACAACGGAGCCAGCCGCAATGGTACACCCGTGTCCTATGGTGACACCAGGGAGGATAACAACATGGCCGCCAATCCAGCAATCGTCTCCTATGGTAATCGGCTTGGCATACTCAATGTTCTGGCGTCGGCTAGCCACCTCAGTCTCGTGGGTTGCAGCCAGGAGGGACACATTCGGACCAAAGGCAGCACGGTCGCCAATGGTTACAATGGCGCAGTCGAGAATCGTCAGGTTAAAGTTGGCATAAAAACGTTTGCCAAGGCTGATGTTACAGCCATAGTCGATGGAGAATGGCGGTTCTATGAAAGCTTCGTCATCGCCAATATGCCCAATAATGTCTTTGAGCATCGACAGCCGGGCTTCAGCTACGCCATCAAACGTGTCCGCGTCGGGGAAGGTCGTATTGTACTTCATCGCCCACTTTCTGGCACGGAGTCGGACAATCTCGAGCTCGGGAACAAAGGCATCGTACCTGTGGTATGATGCTGGCAGTGAGTAATAGAGAGCGCGAGCAGTCATTAATGGGTGCGTATTCTCTCACAGCATGCCGGATATCATCTTCTCATATTGTTCACCCCCCGGGACATGGGCCAACTTGGCCGCTTTGGCCATTTCCTCCTGGTTCTTCTCCGATGCAGCCATGGCGATGCCCAGTGAAGATAATAACGTGACCAGAGTATCTCGATAAGATATGATCCCAGCCTCTGTCGTAAGCCTTGTCGTTCTGCGAGACGAAGCGAGCGCTGTCCGATGCTGCTGGGGTGAGGAGGAGGGGCGTTACTCCACTGTTTCCCAGATTGAAGACACGAATGCGCCCGGTTGGGTCGTGACTTCCATGTGCTCATTAGCTAAGCCATGTTACGCAATTCATCAGGCATAATGGAGCTTCGAATGATAATACATGGGTCTTGTCGTCAGTATATGATGATTTTCAAAATTCTGAGCATCATCATCGCCGCCGCGCAGTCAATTACAGACTTGGCCCAAGAACTTGAAGAGCCTCGCGGACGACCGTTGGCCATTAGTTTCAGCACTTGAACCAGCCCGCCGGAACAATACTCGCGGAGATGGTTGCCATATGCCAATCAGTGCATTTCGATTGCAAGCTACGTAATAATTGTCGTACCGGTCTGTAACAAATGCGGGGTGTGAACCTCCTCCCGTCATGATAACGCTAGCTTCTTAGTAGGTCTGGGGCCTTTGGGCCGCACTGATAAGAAACCAAGATCCCGAGATACCGGGTTGCGCCCACCAATGTACGGATATTCGTAGCTATATCGCACATCTCCTCTTCCCTCGTTCATCTTCATCCCTACATCAAACAAAATAAGGCACAATTCACCGTTGACAATAGTTACGTGAGTTGGGCCACACAACAAGAAGAAGCGGCATCGTGTAGATGCTTTGCGCATGTTGAAGCCGATACCGGATCATGGATCAACAACCGTCACAAGAAAAAGCCAAGAAACACCCCGGCGCCAGGCTAAAGACCAAAGGGCTGAATCGATCGCGCGCTGGGTGCCTTACATGTAAACAGAAGCATGTCAGTTGAATACCATGTACCTGATCCATGAACCCCAGCCATACACCATGCTGACTAGCGGGTTAAAAAATGCGCGCAGGTCAAATGCGATGAGACTAGACCAACCTGCCGAAAATGTGCTCAAAAGGGATGGGCCTGCGGGGGTTACACGTCGGGTGTGAAATGGTCATACAAACACCAGCACACCTTTGTTGGTGTTCGGTCGTCTTCCGACACCAGCAGCAGGGCCGTCACTGAGGAAGCAGTGGAGCGCGAGACGTCGCAGGCTCCTAGTGACGACGCAGTCGGCAATCTGCAGCCCTTTATCTTCGACCCCGTATTCTCGCCCAGCAACTTGCCTGCGCCCTTTAACGGTGCGGACAAGGGGGATGGCAACGATGCTACCGAAGACATCGGATACCAGACTGGTGTAGCTGACGATGCAATCATGCTCTCCTGGCCTGAAGATGACGACGCGATAGCGGTTCTGGACAATACGCTGGAGCAGCCATGTTTTCCGCAGAGCCAGTCCGATACTTCTTCGACGATAACGACGTTGGATCACGACTTTACCAGCAACGTTTTTGACATGTTGACGATGAACATTCCACAGATGCCGTCATCATCAGTAACCGGACCAGAGGCTACTCTCAAACTCATCAACAACTGGTTCGACACGGTCTGCCCTGCCTGGTCCGGTTTCGACTCGGATGTGAACATGAACCGCAGGCTTGCATCCGAATTTTGGCAATCATCTTCAACTGTTTTCCACTCTCTTCAAAGCATGTCTGCAAGCTTCATGTCTGCCAGAATGCCTCACATGAAGCGGCCCGCCCGTCGATTGTTACAAACGGCCGCCACGAGTATCCAGACCGAAGTTGACTCGATCAAAATAATGGGCGATAGGCTCAGCTACATGCCCACCAGCCTTCTGTTTTCTCTCTTCTGTCTTGGAACCACCATTTGCTGGCTGGACCCGGGTCTCATCGGTGCACCCTTTCTCGAGGAGGCCAGGTCGTTGCTTCAGCGCACAATTGACCAGTACCAGACTGCAGATTTCAAGAACCGAGCCCTGATATCCTTCTTCAAAAAAAGCCTTGTGTATTGGGAGATGCTTGTGTCGGTAGTCGATGACAATAGTCTGCGGACAGAGGCTGACGCCGCGCTATTGACCCAGCCCTTGGAGTCTATTGACGCCGAGGTCCTGGACGAGGCAGGCACCGACGTGGCCTTGCACCCTTGGACTGGAATATCTTCTACGACATCCCGTCTTTTCGCCCGGTCTATGCGCCTGTGCCGCACATATCGAAGGAGAATTACCAATCCTACTGGTCGTGCCATCAGTCTGTCGACAGCGATGCAGGAGATCGAGGAGGCGCAGAAGCTTGAGGAAAGGCTCCTAGAGCTTGACTTCGCCCCTCCTATCTCTCAGCTGAATACCGACACTGGAGATGGCAAAACGCCGTGGTTCCACCTTGCGAAAATTGCCGAGGCCTACCAGCTTGCCTCGCTGCTCCTTCTCTACGTCACCTTCCCGGACCTTGTTTCCATACGACTTCCGCATGAGTCAGTGTTGGTTGGAGAAAATGATGTTCCTTGGGATAAATGGATCGTCCCGTTGACACTACGTCTCATATCGGTTCTGGAACAGATTCCTCCAGACTCGGGCAGCCGTGTCATGCAACCGTTGCTCTACATTTGTGCGAGCACCGGTCTCCGCTACAACCTTTCTACACCCTTGTCCCACTTGAACCCTGTCGGCCAAACCATCCACCAACCGAGGGCAGCTGAGAGGCACCCATGGCCGCAAAGGAGTGGTCGTGGTATACTGGACTACGTCGGACAAATTGATGGGGGGGATGATGACGAAAACAGTGAACATCCCAGCATTTCAAATGTTGCGGTAGACATTGGAAGTGCGCGACATTTCGTCATGTATCGCCTCAGCGTGCTAGAGAGCACACTTCAACCGAAACCGATTGTTGTAGCCCAAAACCTGGTCAAGGCCATATGGGCCGCCTACGACAATGAGCCCATTGGCTCCGCATCGGTGCACTGGCTCGACGTGATGAAGAAGGGTGACCTCATCTCACTCTTTGGCTAGATGGAGGTTCGGGAATTCGGGATTTTCTTTTTGTTATACCATGTTCGATTAAAAAATTGCCTCAACTTCCGTACGTAACAAAATTGTAGCTTTTAAATACAAATACGCCGTAGTTTCTATAAGTCTATTTCAAAGTTACATATCGGCGTGTCGTACGTCCAACCACAAGGTGGCCGATGCACCGAAGGAAATGGCGGGGAAAGGAAACTATTGCATTGGTTGATGACGATCACTAGCGGGCGATACGAGCATTATACAAAGACTATGATGATTATGAAATAAGAATGGCTAGCTAACAGGCTGATGAGACAGTCTGTACATGAGGGGAAGCCCTTCTTCCCTGACTTCCCTTCCTTCTCTGAAACGTTGCACTCTTAATAGTCGTTATCTTAAAAGTCATTCTTCTTCCTCTGTCCGACGTAGAAAGCAAGACCGCCATTCTCCGTCGTGAACGTAATGGTAGAGCCCTTGGGGAAAAAGACGACGTCGCCGGGCTTGGCCTTGGTGGTCTGGCCGGTACCGTCGGTGATGGTGTAGTCACCTTCGAGGAAGATCTTCATCTCGTCATACTTGTATGTGTATGTCAGAGGCTGGCCCTCCTTGAGACGGAACAGGCCAGAGGAGATGGGAGCGTCTGAAGTGCCTTCGCTTGAGAAAAGGTCACCAAGGTAGGCATTGTCATTGGCCAGGAGGGGGATTTTGAAGGCGGACTGCGCCTGGGGGTGGAACTGGAAGGCTGGCGATTCTGAAGACATTTTGAAGGCTTTTTGAGACGTAATTGATGTTGGAAATCTTGTTTTATTGAAGCTGGTTGATGTATCCTAGGACCGGGAATACAAGAGGCCTGCAATATATACTGCCACGGTTTGCTTGCCAGATAGGCCCTCCACCACCGGTCTCCCCAGAATTCCCAAGATAGGAAGTTTTTGGCTTCACCTCACAAGTGATTGGGCTCTGTTCTTGCGCTTAAAATTACGGGGGATGGTATAGATTGCCGAAGGTTTGTTCAAGTGTCTAACATACCAATGTCGACGAGGGACGGGAACCTAAGCATCGTGTATACTTTCCCTTTTGGGTAGCCCTTTACGCCAGTACCACTACCGCCACCACCATGTCACACAGCCGTCGACAATTTGGCGGGGTTGATAACAAGTCTGTAATCGTAGATACGGATATCAGCCATCAACATGGTAACTCATAAGAACCGCCAAAGTAGGATATTGAAGATGAAATCAAGAGCACCTTGTCCGATAGTATTCTCGTGCCCAATTTGCTGGGTCTTTCATCTCCAAACACCTTGAATCTTCCAAAATGCTGGGTGACTGGCTTATCAAGGCCGGGACAACGCCTGCTGTGCCCATGGTTATACTATCAGCATTCATCTTTTCCCTTTGCCTTTTTCTCATATCCGGAAAGGTGAGAGCAAGAGTTATCGGGTCTACACAACCGAAATCGACCCCCGCAGATCTCAACGAGAAAGCAACTGGTATACTCTACAAGACACCGGTACCCCCACCCTACCCAGAATGGTCTATTGAGACAACCAAACCACTCCCGTATCGGGCATTTCGATATGGCCCCAAGTACCATGTTACCATGGGGCTGAGAACCATCACATCGGATGAGTGGATCGAGCTCGACAACAACTTCCCCAAATACCATGCCGATAAGGCCGCTCGCATCAGGGACCGGGGCACCAAGTGTGTCGACACGCACCCAGATGCATTGGATGCGGCTCTAGAGCTCCTGGAGGAGCTAGCAAACTACCTCCCAGCGAGGTACCCGAGTCTATTCCGGAGGACGGCCGTTGGTATCGACAACCTCTGGTCGGGCGAGACCTTCAACATCGTCGAACGACCCCTAAAGGAGGATCCCATGGCCATTTGCGCACGTCTCGTTCAGGACGACCTCGCCATCATGATCCCCCAGCCGGACGGGCAGTACAAGCTCCTGGCAGGTGCCATCCTGCTGGCTGGTTTCTGGAGGCTGTCTGACAAATATGGCATGACGCTATCCGAGATCCACACGTCGGGTGACGTGCCGCATTTCAAACAGAAACTCGAGGGAGGCATGAACAAGTTCTTTCAGAGGCTCAAGTGCGATACCGTCTACAGTCGCAACAATTACTTCCTCCAGGTCGACGACTCACTACCCTGGAGTCACAGCATCGGCGACGAGGACGCTGCGCATGTGAGCTGGAGCACGGCTGAAAAGAACAAGGCTGTTGAGCATCACTGGTTTCGTTCTGAGCGCCAGTCTCTGCGTAGGCTTCCGAAGTCCCAAGCCGTCGTTTTCACGATCAGGACCTATTTCCACCCGATAACGGAAATTGCCGAGGAGGACTACGTTCCTGGCAGGTTGGCGAGTGCTATCCGCAGCTGGGACGGGTTTGTTGCCGATTACAAGGGCAGAGAGAAATACGGGGATGTGCTTTTGGAGTATCTTGATGCAAAGAACGAGGAGCAACTTGCGAATGGCCTGAACTTGGACCGTGAGAATGAGGTCAGAAAATATCCATGGTAGCTATTACTTGTCGGTGTTGAAGTACGTGATGTATCAATACCATCATAGCTGATTGATAAATCTACATGGAATTGATGTTACTATGAGTACATAATCGTAAAAGATTAAACAAATACTAGCGCTATGACGTGTAGGTCAAGAGTGATGAATTAAATGATCAAATTGCAATAAACAATATCCAAAACACTTCTGAATATGATGTCCCTCGATGATAAGATTCTCTATTGCCAAATTTCCGTGACAAACTGAGTTTCAGGGTAGGCGTTTTGGTGATTTTTGCCGATACGTCATCGCGACCCCGCCATTCAAGGGTCCAAATTTTCCCACAATGGCACTGACCGAAAGGAACGAAATGGAAAAGAAAAAAAAAGTATATTGACAAGGTATCTATCTAGTATTCATCATAAATTCAGACCGCTTTTACAGTTTCGAAAACACACCCTTGCAGGCACCCTTACCGAGCTGGACGAGGGTGCTCTTGGTCCTGGTGTAGGCACGGATACCCTCGGGGCCGTTCTCGACACCAAGACCACTCATCTTCCATCCACCAACAGGCATCTCGGCGGGCGACTCACCCCAGGTGTTAATCCAGGTGATGCCGGCCTCCAGCTGGCGGACAACATCCTGGGCGAGGCCGATGTCGGAGGCGACGACACCGGCAGCGAGGCCCATGGGGGTGTCGTTGGCGCGGCGGATCAGCTCGGGCAGCCAGTCCTCCTGCTTGCCCTGGGTAGAGTAAGGCAGAACGCACATGACGGGGCCGAAGATTTCCTCGCTGGCGATGCGCATGTTGTCCTTGCAATCGGAGAAGATGACGGGGGAGACCCAGAAGCCCTCGTCGGTGGGCTTCTTGCTCTGAGCGTCGACGCTGCCGTCGTAGAGAACCCTGGCTTTGTCGACGTTCTTTCCGTGGTCAATGTACATGTTGACCTTGTCACGCTGGGCAGCGCTGACCATGGGACCGAAGTTGGTGCTCTCGTCGCGGGGGAGGCCCATGCGGATACCCTCCCGGGCGCGCTGGATAAGGGCCTCCTCGACGGGCTTAAGCAGAGTGTCGGGGACGAAGACGCGGGTGCCGTTGGTGCAGACCTGGCCGGTAGAGAAGAAGTTGGCGACCATGGCGACATCGGCGGCCTCCTCGACATCAGCATCGGGAAGAATAACAAGAGGGCTCTTGCCACCAAGTTCCATGGTGACGCTCTTCATGTCCTTGGAAGCCTGGCTGGCCACCTTGCTGCCGGTGCTGACCTGGCCGGTGAAGCTGACCTTGGCGATATCCGGGTGGGCGACCAGAGGAACACCAGCACTGGGGCCATCGCCGTAGACAACGTTGAAGACACCGGCGGGCACACCAGCCTCAATGTAGATCTCAGCGAGCGTGTTGGCGTGCAGAGGTGTGACCTCGCTGGGCTTGTAGACCATGCAGTTGCCAGCGGCCAGGCAGGCGGCCGACTTCCAGAGGGCAATCTGGATAGGGTAGTTCCAGGCGCCGATGCCGGCACAGACGCCGAGGGGCTCGTGGGTGGTCAGGACAAAGGCATCCTGGCGCAGGGCGGTGTTGTGGCCGGGGTTGCCACCGGCGATGAAGTGGGCGTAGTACTCGAGGACATCGGCGCCGGTGATGACGTCGACGGTGGAAGTCTCACCCCAGGCCTTGCCGGTGTCGAGGGTCTCGGTCAGCGCAAGGGCGTCATTGCGTTCGCGCAGAAGAGAAGCAGCCTTGAGAAGGATGGAGGCGCGCTTCGGAGCGGGAGTCTGGGACCACTCGGGGAAGGCAGCGTGCGCCGAAGTAACGGCAGCGTTGAGCTGGTCTGGTGTCGTGGTGTAGATTGTGGCGAGGGGCTTTCCGGTGCTGGGGTCGACCGACTTGAAGGTGGAGGAGCTGTCGGACGAGGAAGACTGCGGCCTCCCAGAGTGGAAGGTGTGGATATCGGCGGCGAAGGTCATTGTGAAGGTGATGATGGTGATGATAAGAGTATGTACGCGGGAGGGGGGGTTGAGTATGTGCGGCGTAGTGGGGGAGGGGGAGGTTGGAAGAGTGAGGAACGGATATGGATGTTTCTAATCGGCTGTCTATAGAGGAGATGATAGCTTGCCAGGATATCGTCACTAATGGTCTAAGCGCAGGTGATGATTTAGTCCCTTGGCACGAAGCGGCAAAAAAAAAATTATGAGAAAAAAAAAAAGAGGCCCTTGTTTCGGGATCCCTCGTGTACTCCGGGTGGGCTAGCTAGTCGGGTTGTCGGGGAGAGTTTATTACGCCAGAGAAAACAATCAAGAGTGCCATGTACGATTGCGATGAGAGACTGCATTACGAGTAATGATGTGTGAGTGCGAATAAGAAAGAGGTTTACTGTATAGATTCTGCACGTCGGGACAACTCGAACGATTATTACGCAGCAGAAAGTAGAACAAATGCATCTCTGACGAGAGAAAAATACGATTTTCGGGGCCGAGGTGCGTTCGGAATCAGTGTAAAAAGCGTCTAGATAAAAATGACTAGTGACTTGGAGTCTTGGAATTGTGCGTATGTCGTGTCCGGTCATGAGGCGAGAGAAAATTTGTTCGATGGCATCTGAGGCTAAGAGGTGGACTGGAGCATGGGAGAATGCCGTATGAGGCAGTTGGGGCGCACGCAGCACAGTGGTGGTGAGAGGGAGTTTCGGGGGATTTTGGGGCTTCTTGGGCTTCTTGGGCGGCTTCCGGGGGGCTTCTGGGGGTGGTGGTTAGTGGGGGGGGAGGATGGCCTATTTGAGGCTATACAGTGCAATCGAGGACCCGCCGGGGGAATGCTCGCACAGGATAATGCCTAAGTTAGGGTTAGCGTCATGGAAAACTGGTATCCAAACCAATGATGGCCCTGAATTGGTCCCACCCTTCCCAATTGCGTCAGGGCGGTCAACGCGCTTCTCTTGTACCGGCCATGGGCCCTGGGGCTATTCGGGGCCACCCAAACTCTAGCACAGTGCCCCTCTTTTACGGTCTATCGCCGTCTCCCGCTGCGGCATCAGTGGTGGAACCCTTCCACGGCCGGTCCGTACGAGTAGCACACGTACGTAGCACTCACTCTACCGTTGCCATTCGGTGAGCGGGAGCAGGGAGGTCTAGTCTTTTTTTTTTCTTTTTTTTTTTCCTGCCAAAGATTATGCCATTCAGCCTCCTCGTGAAATAACAGTGCGGGCGCTCCTGGTCGAGTCAGGACCAACAAACACCTTTTTCTTCTTATCGTTGAATTTCTCTTTTCTCCCTCCTCATCCCTCCTTTCTTCCTTCCTTCCTTCCTTTCTTCTTCTACCCGCACCCTCCTCCTCTTATATCTTTCTTGGTTGCTACTGCCCCTCGCAGTTCATAACCATCCCACCTTCCCTCTCCTCCACATCTCCATCTTCCTCCCTCTCTCCCCCACCTTTCAAACTCCATCCTCAATAAATCACAATGGTTGCCGTCACTCAGTCTCTGCCCGCCAACGCGGCCGACGCCTTTGACTATGTCATTGTCGGTGGTGGTACCGCTGGCTGTGTCATTGCCTCGCGTCTCTCCGCCTACCTCCCCGAGCGCAAGATCCTGGTCATCGAGGGCGGTCCCTCTGACCTCGACCTGGGCAATGTCCTCGACCTCCGCCAGTGGCTGACCCTGCTCGGTGGTGATCTCGACTACGACTACGGCACCACCGAGCAGCCCATGGGTAACAGCCACATCCGCCACTCGCGTGCCAAGGTCCTCGGTGGCTGCTCTTCTCACAACACCCTCATCTCTTTCCGCCCCTTCCGCCACGACATGGAGCGTTGGGAGGCCGGTGGTTGCGAGGGATGGGGCTTTGACAACGTCATGCGCCACGTCGACAACCTGCGCAACTCCATCCAGCCCGTCCACGCCCGTCACCGCAACCAGCTGTGCAAGGACTGGGTCGAGTCCACCTCGCAGGCTCTCGACATCCCCGTCATCCACGACTTCAACCACGAAATCTCCAACAAGGGCCAGCTGAACCAGGGTGTCGGCTTCTTCTCCGTCTCCTACAACCCCGACAATGGCCACCGCAGCAGTGCCTCGGTCGCCTACATCCACCCTATCCTCAAGGGCGAGGAGCGCCGTCCTAACCTGACCCTCCTCACCGAGGCCATGGTCTCCAAGCTGCACGTCAAGGGCGGTGTCGCCTCCGGTGTTGACGTTACCTTCAAGAACGGCCAGAGCATCACCTTCAACGCCCGTAAGGAGACCATCCTCTGCGCTGGTGCCGTTGACACCCCCCGCCTGCTGCTGCACTCGGGTATTGGCCCCCGCGACCAGCTCGAGTCTCTGGGCATCCCCGTCGTCGCTGACGTCCCCGGTGTCGGCGAGAACCTCCTCGACCACCCCGAGACCATCATCATGTGGGAGCTCAACAAGCCCGTTCCCGAGAACCAGACCACCATGGACTCGGATGCCGGCGTCTTCCTCCGCCGTGAGGCCACCAACGCAGCCGGTACCGACGGCGACGCCGCCGACATCATGATGCACTGCTACCAGATCCCCTTCACCCTCAACACCGGCCGCCTTGGTTACCCCGAGATCCCCGACCGCTACGCCTTCTGCATGACCCCCAACATCCCCCGTCCCCGCTCGCGTGGTCGCATCTACCTTACCTCGGCCGACCCAACTGTCAAGCCCGCCCTCGACTTCCGTTACTTCACCGACCCCGAGGGCTACGACGCCGCCACCTTCGTTGCCGGTATCAAGGCTGCCCGCAAGATCGCTGACCAGGCTCCTTTCAAGGACTGGCTCAAGAAGGAGGTCGCCCCCGGCCTCAAGGTCCAGTCTGACGAGGAGATCAGCGAGTACGCTAGGCGTGTCGCTCACACCGTCTACCACCCTGCTGGTACTACCAAGATGGGTGATGTGACCCGTGACGAGAAGGCCGTCGTCGACCCCAAGCTCAAGTTCCGTGGCATCGGCAAGCTCCGCATCGCCGACGCTGGTGTCTTCCCCGACATGCCTTCCATCAACCCCATGGTCACTGTCCTGGCCATTGGTGAGCGCGCTGCCGAGCTCATCGCCATGGATGATGGCTGGAAGGGTGACGCCAACAGGTCGCGCCTGTAAATTATGACAAGAGAGCTCAAATTGTGAGCTGAGGTCGAACGGCGCCTCCGGCAAAAAGACGAAGAATGGCCACTGTGCCGTGTGTGAAAAGAGCGTGCATGGCATCGACATGTTGTACTGAAAATATCCCCTGCTATTTACTTCATAAAAGACTATATATTTGATTGGCGTACGATGACAAGATAGTTACGAATCTACTTTTTTATTATTTCATTTATTTCACTTTGACTATGCAACCGTTCCTGGAGACCCAGCATCCACGTAGTCGTATTAATATGTCCATCGTGATGAACTATGAAGGACACCTGCAATGAAAATGAACGTCCACGCCAGAATGTGGAGATAATCATGCATCGATACCGGCTAAATACGGGGATCATTCTCCGGAACAGCAAACGGGGTAGTCGAGCCTGGACCCTGCTCGTACTCGTACGATGATCTCGAAAGATACCATTCCAATAGATAATGCTAAGAGGATAATTCACCAACGTCGTATTGCGGTTCAATGCTGTGTGGGTGGGGGTTTCCTCCGCACCGACCCCGGCCAACACGGAGTACGGAGTTCGGGAGCCGAAGGGGGGAGCACTAAAGCAGACAGGGGTCTTCACAAACACAAATAGTGAGCGAGGGTCCGAGGGTGAGATCCCAACTCGGTTACTAAGGTGCAGCGGCTGCATTTGACTCTCCCTACGATAGCACACTGGCATGCGCGTCCATGGTTATAGACAAGAAACCAACCCGAGGTACTTCAACATCACATTGTAGGCATTTCCCTTTTACAGTAAAGAATGTGGCTATTGGTAGTTTGGACGCCACCGACGCCTGGTGGCTGAGACGGACACGGGTATTTGATGCCGAAAAGCGCAGATGCTAATGTTGTTCAATGTGTACGCTCAGGGTGCGTCGCATCTTTGAGGGAAGAAGATATATGCCTAATAAAAAAACCGATATAACCATGCAAGGAATGCAGAACAAGAAAATGACGCGATAAGTACAAATCAGAACAGAAAAATGAAGAAGAAGAAAAGCAAAAGCCGGCTATGCTACAGCATCGTATATAAAAAATGAAATTTGACCACCAATGTCATTCATCGCGTACTTTGTAGAATACGGGAAAGTTCTTGGACTAGCTGAGTTGCATCGTCCTCACCACCAATTGCATTGGCAGGGCCAAAGACGCCGATGTCTAGGCCGCCATCATGCAGGGATGCCTCGACATCAATTGCCGGCTAAAATCACCCGATGTTAGTAAACGTGGTATTTTGAAGAAATCGGAAATAGTGATGACATACCGGGAAAGAATCCCTGACAGGAACACTGCCCTTTTGCTGAACAGCCTTGCGCAGACAGATTTCACCAGAGGACGGGGCGTCAGACCCTTGCATTTCAGTTATCAAGGGTCTGGTGTCATCTTCGTCAGTGCTTGGGCCAGATAAGAAGTTGACAAATGATGTGACCTGGATGCCAGTCCACTTGTTAATCTCCCAGAGGCCAACGTCCGCTCGCCCCTCAATGCTGATATCCCCAATATCTCTCTGAATCTGTGTGGCAATGTCTCCCAATTCACCTCTGACATGCACCTTTAGAGGAACAAGATTCAGGCGCGGGTACGTATCTGGGACTTGCCGGCCGTCGGTGTCCGACACACCCCTGTTGGCGAGATAGATACCAAAGACGACGGTGTGCAGAGAGGTGGCATCGCGAATGCCCCGTCTTGCTGCAAGTATATTGGCATATGCAGCGAGGAAGAGTGATTGTATACTGAGACCGAGCCGGGCCGCATCTTGTCGGAGACTGGAGGCATCTCGGATTGCCGATCTCTGTATATACGATACGCGCTCAATGGAGTAACGGGTCGGTGCCTCCGGTGTCGATTCAGGTGAACAATTGGCGAGGTATTCCGTCCAGAACTGTTTTCTGATGGCTCTGGCCTTACCAGTCGTGGGATATGTACAATGTCCTGACCATTCAGGCACCCCAGCAGTTGTTTCATTTGCGGCTTCGCGTCCTGCTGAAACATTGCGCGCAAGCTTCTGCATAATCGCCGGCAGGCTGAACCCATCGTACAGGGCGTGATGAATCTGCAGCTTCAACATCCAACCGTTGCGCTGCGCCACCCACAGTGCCGTAAAGTCAACCATGGATTGTGAGGTCGAGGATGAAGTCGATTTGAGCACCACTTGGAGGACCGGGGTATCCTTGCTTTTGGTGTAGATGAATGCAGTCCGGAGCATGGGGGTCGAGGCTACTGTTGCTTCCCATGCCTGTTCAATGTCCTGAATGCTGCAAGACAGGGACAAGAGGTATGTGAAGGTGGGGTAGAAAACAGTCCCGTGAGCGTTCTCCCACGTCCCAAGCATATAGACTTGCATGGGAAGCGCCGGAATAACAACGTCAACATCATTCCCAGAGAGCCCATGTTTCTCTAAGAGATCGGGAAGGTTCATAGATGCAGGCGGTTCCCACTCAGCCGTTTCGCGACTCGCTACATGGTGAGCGGGCTCTTCGTTTGCCAACTCCGCCATGTTGGCGATGCTTGTCGCTCCAATGAGAGCACGGGGGCTGAGGCTGACGGCACTCTTGCGAAGTACAGATGAGACCTTGAGTGCGCTTATGGAGTCAAGACCCAAATGGTATAGAGTGTTGTCCAGACGTATCTCTGAAACTTCAATTCCAGACACCTTGCTGAGAACATCGCGGATGGTACTCGAGGTCTTAGTCCATTCCTCGGCCTGTTCAACATTTGTCGGCGGCACAATGTCTTGAGAACTGCCAGTTGAGCCCAGAGCCACCGGCAGTTGACCACAGATGGACACCTCGGATCCAGAGAAAGAGATGATGTCTGCATCAGGAGATCCCATGTAAAATCCAACGACCTGCTCAATAGATTCCAGAAGGTCGCCGGCTCCGTTATGCGAGAAAAATTGGGAATCGCAAGCCACTCGCCAAACCAGTGTATCATCTACCGCCTCTGCCTCAACGCTGACTGGGTAGTCAATTGCTGACATTCCACGAACGGATTTGAGGAGAGTGTGAGACTCCTCGTCATGGGCGGCCTTCTGGAGAAGGAATAGAGAATTGAAAAGTCCTCTGGATGTAGCATTTGCGGCCGTCTGGATCTTTCTCAGGGGAGTGATTTGGTGCTCCCTCACGTCTCCCATGGTGTCTTCCATGTATTGCAGGAGTCCGGAAGAGGATCCGTGAAGAATGCATCGAACGGCGACGGTGTTCATGGTAGGGAAGACCAGTTCTTCGGCGCCCTCAAAATCGCGCCCAGATGTGACGACGCCAAATGAGACGTCCAATTGACCTGTGAGCCTTGCGAGAACCATGGCCCAGGAAGCTTGGCACAACACCTGCAAAGAAATTGACGATTTCTTGCAGAAGCTTTGGATTTTTGGCAAACTCGTGCTGGACACCTTGCTGGCCCTGTGGATTGTCGTCTCATGAGAATCACTGACAGGGAGCTGTGGTATGAACGTCGGTGTGGAGTCACGAAGGTAGGAGGTCCAGAATTTCCCATAGTCGAGCTTTGAAGTGTGCTGTATGTGTCGGAAAAGGCATTCTGCAGGTGTCGTTGAAGGAGACTCTCCGCCGTATGCCTTTTCCAGTTCTCTGAAAATGAGACCCAGAGACCATCCATCATACAAGGCGTGGGCAATAGACAAGACGAGATATGATTGGGTTCCAACCGAAAGAAGTGATAGCTGGAATAAGTCTCCCCGCCCCTGCGACAGCTTGGCTCGGGTTGTAGCTGCCTCGAGTATGTTGTCGGCATCGTCGAGACTGCTTGCCTCCGATTTGGGATTCCAGACATCGGTTTCTTTGCAGACAACCTGGCAATAGGCTGCATCGAGCTCTGGATCTTCCACTTGCACGAATCTTGTCCGCAGGATGGGGAGTCTCTCGACAGTCTCGTTCCAAGCCGACTGCAACCTGTCCACGTCAACTCCGTCCGCAATTTGCATCACGTCGTGATTGAAATAAAGCGTGAACCCGGAGTCCACCATTGCAGCGACCATAGATTCTTGCAAAGGAGTAGCAGGCAAGGCAGTCTCAAAGTTGGACATGGCGAGTCCCTGGTTACGAAGGCTCTCCCGCAACTTGGCCTTGGTAGCCTCTATGTCATCGTATCTTGGCTGTTGTTTGGTCATAGACTCTTGGGCGGCGGCAGCAATCTTGGGAACCGTCTGGAGGCGCATGATTTGAGATCCCGGAATGTCGTATTTGAGGCTTCGGAGTCTGGCCGCCAACTTCATGACATCGATACTGTCCAGTCCAAGTTCCAAAAGAGATGTAGTTGGTCCAATCTCATTGCTGTCAACGCCTGCAAGGGAGGCAATTGCTTCCCGGATGGCACTGGTCTCAGGGCTCCATGAAACAGGGTCAGGGGATGCATTGCGCACGGTCGAATTTAACTCCAAGTTCTCGTCGGAAGGTCCAGGAACATCTTCCGCATCAGCGACCCGTTCATGAGCACAAGATACCATGGCCTCAAGATTCTCTGCAAGTTGATCCAACAACTTCTCCAACGCCTGTGAGTCGGCAATGTGACCCTGTGCCACAAGCGACGCCTTGACTGAGCCATCCGGGTTGAGTGTCACTTCAAGTGCCAGTGGGTAGTCCGGGACTGTGACCTCATCCGAGACCTCCCATAGACCTGATTGCATCTCAGAGGCCATCGACCCTGCATGGAGAGTGAATAAAGTGTCAAATAAAGGCTGGCCCCTAGAGCACCACTTTTGGATCTTCTGTAGAGGCACATGCTGGAAAGGCAGAATTTCTGTTCCGTAGCTCTGGCACTTCCGAACAAGCGAGGCCCATGTCTGTCCCGAAAGGGTCCGGTTGAAGAACGGTAGAGTATTGAAGAGGGGCCCAATGGTATGCTCAATTCCAGAGAGGTCAAGAGACCTCCCTGCGACTATGACACCAATTGTCAATCCTACTGGATGGTGTTTCTGCAAAACCGACGTCCAGAGAGCAAGAAGCACGGATTGGAGTGAGGCATGCTGGCTCTCTCGAACTTTCTCCATCATCGAGGCTGACAGTTGCCGTGTCGCAAAAGAAGCACTGTCCGTGGAAGATGCAGACAACGGGGAAGTCGTTGACGGACGCCAATTCTTCAGATGGTCTGCCCAAAAATCACGGCAATGGTCAAAGTTCCTCAGTGGGCCAAGGGATGCGGCATCCAGGAATGACGGGCCCCGGCTGAAGCTTTGGCCAGTCATGGAAGCAGCAATTCTGGAGAGCATGAGGTCGAAGCTGATGCCATCGTAGACAGCGTGGAAGATGTTGATGTGAAGGCAGCAGGCACCTGGATTCTGCGTAAAAATAAGTTGCACAGGGTCCAATACATGCGTCCGATTGCTCTCCAGCCATTGGGCATGCAAAGAATCAACTCCCCTGGCCATGCGACTCTCAGAGCCCGAAGTGACGTTTTTCCATGCATCTTTTCTTTGCCTCAGGGCTACTTGGATGGGCCCGGTGGGAGTAATGAGGAAGACGGTTCGCAGAATAGGCTCCTCTGCAAAGAGTGTATCGAAACAATTGTGCAATTGCTCCTCATCAATATCCAACTTGAGCTGAAGACTGAATGTGTTGAAGTAGGAGCCTTGTTCTTGAAACATCAATGACTTGGATATTATTCCCTCCTGGAGTGGTGTGCAGGGGGCAATGTAGTCGATCTCGGCGGGTCCCACATCAAGCTCGTCGCATGCGAATGACAGGTGACGATGACCAAAAGCTCGGAGAACTTGCCGCGACTCCTTTATAGATTTTTCTTGCGTATCGGCCGTTCCCCGGGACAGAACCCGAACCAAGTCGTTAATAGTTGGGTTCTGCAAAATCTTGGAAGGTGTAGCTTCAACTACGCCACGTGCTTTCAAAAGAGAAGACAAGCGTAGCGCAGATAGTGAATCAACTCCAAGATCAAATATGCTCATGTCTCCAGTGATCTCCCTTTCTTCAATACCACAGAAGTCGCAAAGTGCGTCGATTGTCTTGCTTTGAGTCTCTGGGCTGACACTGGACAGGGACGCCGAGGTCGAAGCAACCATTGCCATGAGCTGACTGTGGGATAGCTCAGAAAACAAACTTCTGAGCTTCTTGACCTCGGCCTTGTTGTTGACCGACAGGGGAATGTATGATATTTGCAAGAAGTACGTGGGAACCATATATCCCGGCAGTCTACTTCTGCAGACCTCTTTGGCATCTGACCCGAGTGACTCATTGTCAGGGAGGATTTGGAGATCCACCGACTGAGCAGATGACTTCTGTGAAACAAGAAATGATACAAGGACACTCTTGTCCCCAGGGCCATGGGACGTAACAATAGTGGCCGCATCAATAACGCCTGGGGTTATTCGGATTGCATGGTTGATTTCCCCAATCTCCAGGCGCTGCCCACGCAGCTTCACCTGGTCATCCGCTCTCCCAAGAAAGTCTATGCATCCGTCGTGCAACACCCTTACAAGATCACCAGTTCGGTAGATTCTTTCATCGAAGATGGCCATGTGCGGGAAGCACTTGGACGTTAACTCGGGACGGTTGAGATATCCCTTTCCGACAAGCTTCCCGGAGACACAAAGCTCCCCGACACCACCCCGCAACACTGCCGTCTCTGTGCCGGGGTGAAGAACATAGGAACCCACGTTCGGGAACTGCTTTCCGATGTTGCTGGGACGTCCGTTGACTGGTACGCGCTGATACATAGTAACGCCAATTGTCGCCTCCGTTGGACCATATGCGTTGTAAATGACAGCCTTTGGACCCCATGCATCAAGAATCTCCTGCTTCAGTGACTCTCCTCCCGTAATGAACACACCCTTGCAAAGGGAGGGTACATCGTCAGGGTGCGTAAGCCTAGCAAGGCTAGGTGTCAAATCAATGTGCGTGATCTCGAGTTTGTTGATGGCACCAGTCAAATCATCTAGTATGACATCTTTGGGGGCTACGACCACCGTAATGCCTACAGACCAACTCCAATATTGTTCCAAAACCGAAACGTCAAAATGCAGAGCTGCGAACTGGAGCCAGCGTGATTTCGCATCCCAATGACCACTGAAAAGGTGCTGGAAAGCCATCATGGCCTGCACCGCGTTCTCGTGAGTGATCTCACAGCCCTTTGGCGTTCCGGTGGTGCCAGATGTGTAGAGACAATAGCATGTCGACGATGGTGAAATCTTATCACCGAGGTCCAATTCCTCTGGTTCGAATGACAGGAGGTACTCTTGCGATATACGAAGAATTTCGGTTGACGTGCTAGGCTGCAGATCGAGGACATCTTCAACTCCAGTAAGAAGACAGGGCGCATTTGAGTCGCTAAGAATGAATTCCTTCCTGGCTCCTGGTGCTGTTGGATCAAGGGCCACAAAAGAGCACCCAGCTTTTAGAATGCCGAGGATACTGAAATATGCTTCAGGGCACTTCCCGAAGTGTATGGCCACGATACTCCCTGGCTTGGCTGATTTGGAGATAGCCCGAGCCAAACGATTTCCCATGTCATCGAATTCTCTGTAAGTCCACGACTTCTTGTGAGCCCTATAATGTCCATCAAGAGTGTCGGCATACTCCAACGCAACAGCATCGGGCTGTGAGCGGGCTTTCAGCTCAACGAACTGGTGCAAATATTGAACTGGGCAGTCCATCTCGGGATCTTCAGCCGGCAGATGAGAGAACAATGCAGGGTTCTGATTCTGAACCTCGTCAACTGTTCCCTTGGGGGAGAAGGCAAGATTCTTCATGGTAATATCGAACTGCTGCAACATCAACAGTGCTTGTTCTTGGGGAAGAACATCAAGCTTGTGGCTTAAAGTCAAAGTGACGACGTCGTCCTCCGTCGCAATCTCGAGAGAAACGGGATAGTCAATTTTGACATCTTCATCAACAAGAGCAAAAGGCGGAGCCAAAGATGGGGTCTTCGCCGTCTTTCGAAACGAGACAAGGGTATCAAAGACTGGGGATGCCGGGTGGCCGAGCCATTTCTGGACTTGGCTAAGCGGCACATGGTGGTACCTGTGGATCTGGGAGTTGAGATCCATCATATACCCCAGGAGCTCGGAGTTCGACCGAACATCAGAAGCAACAACGGGAAGCGTGACAACGCAAGGGAAAGGGGCCTCTGCGGTTTGCTCATCCGTCCTGCCGGAGAATGTCACCCCGAAGATGACTGAGGCCTCACCCAGGTATGAAGCAATGAGACGAACCCACGCAGCTTGAACGATGGCCTGAATTGTGATGCCTGCATCTCCAGACGCTTGTCGTAGGGCATGAGACGATACTGAAGAACGAAGGGATTGCACTGCGAGCACATTACTCTCCTCGCGCAGAGGCGTCATGACAGGAAACTTGTTGACAACTGCACTGTCCTTCAACCCCTTCCAAAACGACTCAGCAGCTTTATTCTCTAAAAGGGTCTTGCTAAGGATCGCCCCTAGGCCCCGTTCAAGCCTCGGAATCTCGTCAATGGCTTGGCCCAACAGAGCCTGGGAGTAGCATTTGAACAAAAGTTCGAGGGAACTGGCATCGTAAAGAACGTGGTGCATGAGAAGTTTCATACGCAAGCGACCGTTGCTCTTGTATATGACGACACGCCAGGGGGGGAGATGGTGATTTGCGGTGAAATGCTTCCTGGAGCTCTCGAGAGTGCGGTCGACATCTTGCTCCGTACCAGACGAACTGAAGGCTGTCACAGGTGGATTTAAGGACTCGGCAGAATATGTCACCATGGAAAATGTTGAATGGGGATGTGAGACTGGAACAACAGCCGTGCGCAGCATGGGGTGGTGACGATATAAACGCTCCCAAGCCTGCGTAGCCTCTCCAAAGGTAAAGCTATCCGAGAAGCCGTACGTCATGGAGTTGAGATAGTGCTGGCCGCCGGATTGGACGAATGCGGTCATGAGAGCGCACTGCATAGGCGTGGAAGGAAGTATTGCCTCAATTTGTATGTTGGCAGGTACTTGTGCTCCGACATCCCCAGCAACGGCTCGTGCAAATCCTTCGAAGTTGTACACATTCTCCATCGACGGCGTTCTGTCCGGGGTGCGGTCGGAAATGATCTCGCCGAGTCTTGCACACGTAGGACATTCGATGACATCGGAGGCAGAGATATCCATGCCCTGTCCTCGGAGGATCGACGCAAGCTGAACGGCGTTGATACTATCCAAGCCAAGCTGGTATATGGTCGTGTGTTTGGAAATCTTGGACTTTGACCTTCCAGAGAGTTCAGAAAATGTCTGGCGAATTCTCTGCTCAATTTCAGACCAGTCCTCAGAATTCGTACTCTCGATTACAGACGACTTGGACCTTTCTCTCCGACGAAGTCCGCTGAGGCTGTTCTTCAAGCCAGTGGGCAGCTTCTGTCTCTGCGACAATCCCGCGAATGGATTATCGAGAATTGACTCCAGCACGTACTCAAACAACTCGGTAATGCTGGCGGCTGTGCTCGGGTCCATGACGTGCATGTCATAGTGCATGTTGATGACTAGGCTGTCCAGGCTGGGGCAGGGGACCACCTCACACACAAGCGGAATGTCCATATCACCTGCATCGCTTTCGAGGATCCAAACTCGATCGTCCATTCCTTCCAATGGGTTTTGCAAGAGAAGCAGAGATTCAAAAAGACCTTTGCCTTGTTGACCAGATACCCTCTGTGCCAGGCGCAGTGGTGTGAATTGATACTTCATAACCTCCGAGTTGAGCTGATAGAAGTATTTTACCAGGCTGCCTCCATGGGGCATGTTGGAAAGGTCTGCGCGTAGTGGGATAGTGTTGAAACAAGGGGCGACTAGTTTGTCGATGCCCTCGACGCCAACACTCCGTCCGCTAACAACATTTCCAAAGCAAACATCGGGGCAGTCATAGGCAATAGATGTCGTATTTGCCCATGCAGCCTGGCAAATGGAAAGTAGCGATGTTCCTTGATTTCTTAGGCGCTCATACAGCTCTCCGGCTGGTAT
The DNA here is from genome assembly GCA_900188565.1 of Geosmithia flava. NCBI lineage: Eukaryota > Fungi > Ascomycota > Sordariomycetes > Hypocreales > Bionectriaceae > Geosmithia > Geosmithia flava. The sequence goes on from FYEV01001769.1 coordinate 43,745, forward strand.
CTTGAGAGTCTTGGTATGAACAGCCTGATCAAACTTCCCGGCCGGCGAGGTGGAGAAAAGCCGGGACGGGGTGTATCCGTGAAGTTTGGTCTTCCAGAACTGCTCCGTGTCATGCGGCAGGTTCACCACCTCCTGGAGGAATGGCTCGTATGCGATGGGAGGAGGCAGGGGAACGCCGTTGGCGAGTGACTCTACCTCCCTCCAAAGGTTGCTCATAGCCATACCGTCGTACAGTGCATGATGACAGATAAAAGAGAGGAAGGTCGAGTCCCTATACTGAAGAACGGCAAGAGAGATTGGGGGAGACTTGGAGTCGACGGGAGACGGAAGCAGGCGGAGATGCTTCTCCACAACTTCGTCGAATGAGGGAGTCCGGACCTTGAAAGACTCCCATGGTAGCTGCCAGTCTTGGAGAATGACCTGTGCCATGGAATGCCTGGCATCTGCGGTGGTCACGAAGCAGGTTCTCAAGATGCCATGACGCTGGACCATCTCTTTCCAGTAGCCTTGCATCCTATCTTCATCAACCTTAAGACGTAAAAGAACCTTGTTGTAGTAGCTTCGCTGTCCTCCAGCCAACATGGCCTCCTGCAGAGGAGTGCAAGGGAGGATAGACTCGACTGTTTTAGATTCATGTGAGAACTCGGCACGGACAGTGTCGACAAAATTCTTGGGGAATATTTCCAATGCATTCGGCAAGGAGGTGCGTGCCATGCGTTCGTCTATGGAACGGCCGAGTTGAGCAATGGTCGCATTCTGTATAACAAGAGAAACAGGGATACGTTGTCCGATCTTCTTCCCCAGGATTTGCACCACTCCAATAGCTGTCAAAGAGTCGATGCCAAAATTGGGAAATGGCGTCCACCTGTTGACCTCGGGTGTCGGAATATGCATGCTCTCAACAATGGCTTCGGAGATCAATGTCTCGGTGGCTGACCATTCAGAGGGGGAATCATCGGTCCCATCGGACGGCGGTGCTACCTTGTCCAGGTAGGATGAATCAAGGTCTGTGAACAGCTTCTGGAGGGCTGTCTTGTTCCATTTGCCGCTGGAGGTCAGTGGTATCTTCGCAATCGGTATGATGTATGAAGGAACCATGTAGGGTGGCAGATTTGATCGTGCAACTGAGAACAATAGGCGGACAGAGGTGGTATTCGGATCAAGTGCGCCGTTGCCATATGGCCCGTCTGCCGGGACGTAGAAGGTAACAAGTTGATCCGGCGCATTACTGTGCCGAGTGGCTATCATGGTCACAGCTGCAGCCGCAGTGTCCTCCGAGGTAACAACGCTATTGATCTCCTCGGGGTTGATCCTCTGACCGCGTAGCTTGAGTTGATCATCCACGCGACCAAGAATCACCAACGACCCATCGGGCAGCATGCGTCCCATATCACCCGTGCGGTATATGCGACCAAGCTGGGGATGGGAGACAAAGTGGTTGGCCGTAAGGGTGCTCAAATTGAGGTACCCTTGGGCCACCTGCTCTCCTCCAAACCAAAACTCGCCGACCCAGCCGACTGGCACAATACCACTGCCATCTGGATATCTCACTACCACGGAGGTGTTGGGGAGGGCCCGGCCAAGATTCTCAACGGGCATTCCAGGTGCCATTTTCTTGACTGAGCAGATGTTTGTGGTCTCGGAAGGGCCATACCCTTGCCACAGCTGGTCACTCCACTTATCAAGAACAGCCTGCGTCAAGGGCTCACCAGCTGTGACGAGGAACTCGACCGACGGCACGGTTGATGGGTCAATGAGAGAGGCGACCGTAGGTGTCAAACTCAGGTGAGTGACGCCAAAATCTCGAATTGCATGCTCGAAATCATTGAAAATAGTGTCGTTGGTTCCGGAGCAAAGGCACATGCCCGTATGCCATGCGAAGAATATCTCGAACACTGATACATCGAACGCCTGGGAACATGCTTGAAGCAAGCGTGGCTGGGGTGAGGGCCGTGGCGAGTATATGCCTGCGAGGTTACTGATGTTGCTAGCGATGTTGAGCTGAGTGACGGCAACACCCTTGGGGGTGCCAGTGGTTCCCGAGGTATAGATGACATAGGCAAGTCTAGACCCATCAACGCCAGTACCAAGGTTGTCGCCTTGAAATTCGGAAAGAGAAACATCGAGAACGTTTATGAGATGAACCCCATAAAGTTCACTTGTGGCAGCAGCAGATGATCCATCAACTAGACAACATATCACCCCAGCTTGATTGAAAACGCTTTCAATGCGACCTGCTGGCGTAGTGGGCAAGATGGGGAGATATGCGCATTCAGCTTTCAAAATGGCAAGAATGGAAGCATAGAGCATGACAGATTTCTCCATGATGATCCCCACCACTGACAGAGGCTGGGTACCTTGTTGTTTCAAACAACGAGCAATCTGATTGCTCAATCGGTTGAGCTCTTGGTACGATATCGTCTCATACTCCAGGCTCCCGTCGGCTGTTGGGTTCGCAAAACAGATTGCAGGAGAGTCGGGGTCTGTGGCAACAGTATTCTCAACCATAGAGGCCAGGTCTGGTGTTCCTTCAAATTGTGTAGGGAGCTGGTTGTCGATGGACTGTTGAACAGAGAGGGATTGGCTCAGCGACACCAGAGTGTCTTGAGGATTGTCGACAATTCTTTGGAAGGTGTCCTTCAATTGTTCAATTAGACACTGAACCATGGCCGAGGAAAGACTGTCTGTGCGATGTGTCGCACGTATGCCAAACCCATCGCTCTGTGGATCAATCTCAATGAGGAGTTTTGTCTCGAGTCGATCCCTATGCTGCCGCTCTTTGACAATCTTATCATCCAAACTTCCGCTCTCCGGGGATTGTTGATACGCAAATAGCACATCATAGATGGCATCGCCCGGTTGAAGATTGGTAACCTTTCTGATCTCCGATAGAGACAACGGTTGGAGCTCCAAGATTGTATTGTTGCTTGCTTGAATGTGATTGAGGATGTGGGACGCCTCAGTCATGGACTCCAAGTTGACTCGGAGAGGCAGAGGTGCAATACAAGGGCCGATGATCTGATCAACTCCAGGGACCGGAATTGTTCTCCCAGATGTGACCGATCCGAAGACGACGTCTTTAGAACCAAGGACGCCACTCCAAACTACTGCCAGGGAGGCCTGGAGCCAGGTCTGTACACTGTACCCCGACTTCTGGGATATGGTCTCCGCCTGGGAAGAGCTTACACGAAGATAATCATGGGTAGTGAGAATCGCATGGTTTTGGGCAGTTCCATCAAGCAGTTGTGGAAAGGGGGTCTTGACCCAACCGAGTAAGTGATCGGCCCAAAAGGCCTTTCCCCGGGAGATGACACCACTGTCGTTGGTCAGAGTCTGGGCGAACTCTGCTACTTTGCGGAACTGGGGCCTCTGGGGCGGCTGCGACCCCTGAATGATGGCAGATAGATCTGCACGCAGTATATCCATGGACCAGCCATCGTATGCTGCGTGGTGAATTTGTAAGAATATTCTTGTGTTCTTATCGTCGTCTTTGGGAGGCCTGATCTGTACATTCAGGGGCTGGAGTAGGCCTGCGGATGTGTTTCCAATTGAGAAGGGCTCAAAATCGTCCACAACACGAAGGCACCCTTTTGCAAGGTTCTTGAAGATGAGCGAGACAAACCCGCTCCTCCACAGCGCAAAGCCGGTACGGAGAGCTTCGTTAGACTCGATGACATGCTGCAACGCAGAGGCCACAATCTGCGCATCTGCCTCCACCTGTAGCTCCACTTCGTTCCAATACATTGTGGAGTTTTGCAATGTTTCGAAGAGCATGGTTGTCTGAAGAGGGGTGCAGGGAATGACATCTTGAGGTGCACTAGAAAAGGTCTCCAAAGACGGAGATTCTGTCACAATCTCCTGCCAGTGCTTCATGAGGCCTATATCAGGGCATGGCCCGTGCCCTGAATAAGTATCTCGAGCATTCTGGAGTAAAATCCACAGATCGGAAACAGACTTTGCCGTCATCAGCGTTCCAATGTTGGCTTCAAACCCGGCAGCTCTCAAAGACGAGGATATCCTGATTGCAGACAGAGAGTCCAAGTTGGACGCAGACAGAGAGGTCCGGCCATCAACCGGCATGTCCAAAATGGTGCTCACAATCGATATTATCTCACTTGGAATATCGACAGATTCCTCGGACCCAACGTGAGTCTGGTCCTCCTCCTTCTGCTGAACAAAGTCGGCTACAAGCTTCCGCTTGTCTACCTTGCCGCTTGGAAGACTTGGAAAGGTTTCCATCAAAATAACCTCTCCGGGCATCATGTACTGTGGAAGCCATTTGGAACACTCCTGGTAGATGGACTGTTCCAACACGTCTGGGTCAACAGAACAGAATGCGACAAGGATGGAGTCTTGCACAATTACCACGGCACCGTGGCAGCCAGCGGTGCGAAGAATAGCTTGCTGCACTTCACCCAGCTCAAGTCTCTGGCCACGCAGTTTGACCTGGCCATCCGACAGCCTCCCTAGACATTCGAGAGTTCCGTCGGCGAGAAGGCGGGCCTTATCTCCAGTACGATACAGCCTGCCGTAAGGCGTGGAGATGAATGTCGCAGCCGTCTGCTCTGGGCGGTTCAAGTAGCCAGCAGCAAGCTGGTAGCCGCCTACAACGAGCTCGCCCACCTCGCCCAGTGGAAGCACCTCGAAAGAGGACTCGCCAGCCGTACTGTCCACTGCGCGTGCGATGAAACATGACACGGTGTCAAGCGGGAATCCGATGTTTCGCACACTTGAGCTGGCAGGCATCGATGTCTGCAACGTACTTTTGGCTTGTCAGTATGGAACATTGCTACCCGAACAAAATGAAAATCGGTTGAACTTACCAGTGTATAGTAGCTTCTGTAGGGCCATACATGCCCCAGAGTATGCTATTTCTCTCTGGGCTGCCACCGAACTCACGGATAACCGGTTCCGTGAGCATCTCACCGATGGTCAACAAGAGCTTCAGTGAGGGTGCATTTTCCCGACTCCTGAGAAGGCTCCCAGCAACAGTCGGCGTCAATTCGCAAGCATCAACGTCCATATCCTGGATCACCGCTGAGAGATTGCTGAGAAGCTCAGAACGTCGCACGCTAACAAGCGTCTGTCCTCTGAGTAACGGGAAGAAGATTTCAAAAACAGAGACATCAAATGTCGGTGCTGCAAACTGGAGGAAGCGAGAAAACGACGGCACGTGGCGGTCATGCGCCAGAAGCGACTGAGTAGCAGCGCCATGAGAGATTCCAACGCCCTTGGGGGTGCCTGTCGAGCCAGAGGTGTACATGACATAGGCGAGGTCGTCGGCAGTGGCGGTTACAGCGATTGCTGGCTGTATGGGCTCAGGGGAGCAGTTCTCAACTGCATCCGCAACAATGACTTCTACCGTGCAGTCAGGGGGTATCTTAGATGCCAGGTCTTTCGAGACCAGCACAGCCTTGGCAGATACATCCTGAAAGATGAATTTCAGTCTCTCGGGAGGCGCATCTATGTTGAGAGGACAGAAGGCTCCGCCAGCCTTGAGGATTCCCAGCAAGGTGATGTAAAGAGTGGGCGACTGGTGTATAAGAACAGGTACAATGAACTGGATGTCTGGATCCCTGGCGATACAAACAAGTCGGTTGGCGATGGCGTTGGAAGCGCGATGAAGGTCGTGATAGGAGTAGGATGTACGAGAATTGTTTTCGAGATGATTCAGCGCCTCTGCCTCACAGGGAGCCGTTACCAGCTGGTGCAGCAGGCAAGGACCTGGAAGCCTAGATGGGCTAGGGTTCAGAATAGACTGAAGGCTTTGGCTTGGATCCATATTGTGCCAGAGAGAATAGAGGCTTCAATATCTGGAGTCCGTACCCAAGATTGTACAATGAGGCATTCATCAAGCAGACTACTAGTCCTATGTTGTCAATTTCCTAAACCAATTCTGAAAAGACCGAGAGGAAAGGGACCATTGATCCCTGTCTCGGGTCCGAGTGTTTGCGTCGCCGACGATGTTGCTACACGAGACGTACCATATACGACTGGTTGGTATGTACTCGTAATGCCCGTAGCTTGTATGGAAACTGGACCCCGTCTGGTCAGCCAATGGGGACGCTTGTGAATATGCAGACGTGACCAAATATGGGAGGTTATAGGCGCTAGACTAGGAGGCTGGTGAATGTGATGGTGAGAGTGTAGGTCGTATGTCATGGGTCCCCGTTCGCAGGCGAATCCAGCCTGTCAGAGAGCTCCAATTACTCAGCTCAGCATGACCGAAGGTGGGCACCAAATGGAACAGCGGCAGACGAAGACGGTTGGCAGGGCCGCTAATAATGGGTCGATGGTTCGACAAGACGAAGAGGGCATAATAACGGTATAACGAATTGTAGTATGTAGAGCGTACGTACCTACGCTCTCCCTACTTTAGAAAGCTTGTGTGGGTGGGGGCCGACGCCTCGCAAAACAACAAAACAAGGTTAGTTGCGGGGAGGGCGAAAATCCCTGTGGCCGCCGGACAGAAGTGAGGCCGACGGGTACAATGTATGCGCGCTGCAATGTAAAATGGATGGCGTCACGATTGAAGAAGAAAGGCAAGATGGAGAAAAAAGGGGGTAGGACACGGTTCTGGCCTCTAGGCTGGCACGGATAGTCGCACAAGGCAGGTGGCAGTACCGAGGGCGCGGACGATGGACGTAACCAGTATTGGGCAACTTTTTTTAGGGGCGGGAGAGGGGAAGGTACGCGATCTGTGAGTGGAAAGAGCTGCTTGAGAGCTGCTAGAGAGCTGCTGAGCGTCGAGCGAAAAGCAGGGACAATACGGCAGGGAAGCGGGAGAGGCTCAGGCTCGCAGGGAAGATGCGGGCATTGCGGAGTTTGGATAGTTGGGAGGGACTTGGGGACCAAGAGGGTTGGAGGGGGATGCACAAAGGAAAGTTCCATCCCACTTCCTTGGCTCCTTCCGCCCAAACGGAGCAGGGAGTGCCGGGATACTACGTTGTAAGAGTGTGAGACTGCGAGAATTGGGTAATGATAATTGATGGATGATGCCACAAGTCGCGGAATACGTCGTATACTCGTATTCCCAGTCGTGCTTGTGAGATTCTCCGTAATAATGCTCCGTGAACAAGGTACTGAACTAGGTACGGAGTATTACTCGAACACACAGCGTGCGACGTACAAAACCCCCGTGCAAGATCAGCACTTCTCGGCCCGTCTGGGTAACCCCTCTGGATGCAACTTCAACCAAGTGTGTTTTGAACGGGCCAACCACGTCTGCCGACGGCCCGCTGGTTCCCACAGCAGCCTTGGCTCTCGGATGCCCGTCATGTGTCCACGGGGAGAGGCTCGTATGTACGAAATGTGCGGCATTGATCTGCGGGGTTATTGTCGAAAATGCCGTGCAAAGGGCCAAAGGTAGTGTCGGTTCGCTTGTGGGATAGCAGCACTGACGCTCGAGAAACAGGGACAAAACTAAACACCTTCTAATACGAGTACCGAGTGCGCATGTACAGGGGAGGGGCTGGACCTGTACGTAGTAAGAACTCCGTACCAAGTGATGGTACTGGTGGTGGGGAACAGGAAGGGAGGGGGGG